>VDFB02105785.1:287797818-287820881 GCA_007258455.2 Sequoia sempervirens | reverse complement strand
CATCTCCACTATCCGTGGAAGCACCCTAATCAGAACACATTGCGACATGAAATACCCACTATATCTCGCAGTCTCCTCCCTCCATCCCCTGAAGCGTCGTCGCATATATGGTCGCCAAACTATGTCTCCCTCCATCAAATCATCTATCCTCCTCCTCCATACCTCCACGTCTCCCACCCACCTATGACGAATAAGCCAGCCCCTTCCCTCTCCATATCTCCATGCCAGGGGCTCTGAATCATCCACCTCTCCCTCCCGCACAACAATCGGTCTAGTCACCGCAATGTGCTCCCATGCCCACACCTGTAGCAGCGTCATGTGTGTCAAGCTCATTGCCTCCCGATAACAAATCATATGCATATCTCTGTACAAATGGGCTAGTACACACGCACCCCATGCAATCTGTCCCTCTCGCCACTCCACAATATGTTGGATCGGCTCCATAAACCGCAAACTACAAAAATGCCTGCTACGATCCGGCAGCAATATCCCACTGATCAAACCCGCTAAAAATAAGGGCAATGCTGGTACTCCCACTGTCAGGCATCCATCTACATCCAACTGCTGACCACGCAACGGCAGGGCGGCACCCCCAAACAACACTCTCATAGTCTGCCTCAACTCAGCCCCCCTCGACTCCACCTCACTCAACAAAATCCCTGATATCGGTAGCTTTAGGATGCGCCATACATCCTCCAGCGTCACCGTAACCTCCCCCGTCGGTAGCCAAAATGTCGACGTCTCAGAACTCCATCTCTCTATCAGGGCTGTCAGCATCGCTCGATGTGCCCTCAGCACTGGTACCTCCAGAAAATGCATAAGTCCTGCTGCTCCAAGGCCGCATGATCCGCACCCGTCATCGCTCCTAATGCGGTCGTCAGTGCCTCCGACCGTCGCTCGTGTGTCCGTATCCGCCTCAAACACAGCATCCAAATAAACCATTTCATCAGTGCATAACTTTCCTAATCTCGGGCCTTTTTTCTTTTTCTCCCGGCCTATTTTATCCTCCCTCTTTATTCTTTTCCTTTCCTCATCACCGCCTTCCGTGAGCGACCGCTTCTCCCGTGGATTTCGGACCGCTTTCCTGTATGTTTCGCTTCTCATAGCGGATCTCGGGCTTCGGCCGCTGGCTTCGGCGGTCTGGCCTGGCGTTTCCGCTTTGTGGAGTGGCCGCCATGGCGGTTCATCTCGGCGGATCCGGCCATATGCATGTCTCTGCCATATGGCTCCGCTTCGGTTGCCTCGGCGTGCCTCGCGAAGGCTGACTCGGATGCAGGGCGCCTGAAGGCTAGTTCATGCTCACTTTGGTGAAGTGGCTCATGTTCTGGGCCGTGGCATGTCCATATTCTCACATGGTTCTCTCACTGCCTCCTCATGGCCCCTGGCTTCTGGCTAAGGATCATACCACTGCAAGGAGGCCCCTGGCCCCCAATCCTGGATGGGTCAAGGCCACTATTAAGGTCAAGGCCTACCTTTGGGCCAGACACGCCCACTGTATGGGGGCACCTGCCCTGCCCTCGCTCTTTTTTTTTATTTTTATTTTGGTTTTTATTTTTTATTTTTTTCAAATTTCTACTGCCTACCCAGATGTTTTTTTTTCCCCCCCCATAAAACCCATATGCCACTTTTTCATTTAACTTTTCACAAATCGTCAAATTTTTCAAAATCACTAGCATAGGTTTCCGTACTCACCTTCCGGGGCACCGCGAAGTGAGTCCATCGTTTCCGCACCTCATCAGCTCGGTGCACGATCTCGGTGTCGTAATCCTGCGGCATGTTTGCTCCGTCTCCTCTCTCTCTTTCTCCTCCTTTCCTCACTTTCCTGAGTGAAAATGACTAAGGTAAATTTTTAAATTACCTTTTTAACCCTTTCTACCTCCAAGGTATTTTTTACCTCCTATTTAACTTTTCCTCCCTCCAACTAATGCCTAACTTCCCGAAGCCACCATTCGCACACCGTACATCCAATCCACTCCGTTCAAAAGGCAAAGTTGCTTAATTTTTTGCCCTCTATCCAACGGTCTCATCCATTTCTTTTTATCGAGACATCATTCGGGGCCCCTCCTTTTTTCCCCAACCGCCCTCTCGAGGGGGCATACCCTACTACTTCCTTTCATCCACTTCAAACCAGGCACTGGGGCATCCTTTTTCTCCTTCGTCAGGCCGGGGCATCAATCCTCATCCCTGACATTTACTTTTCTTCGAAACATTGTTATTTCAACAATATTTCGAAGAGGGGCAAAATGTAGGCATCCAAATTTAATCACTTCCATATGATTAAAATTACTGCCTTTCCATCTATCATATTAGTATTAATTTATTAAATTAAATTAATATTACACCTTTTGTCTCATACCGATAAAGTATTTAATTTAATAATTAATGCTTTGTCTTTTACCTTATTCCTCTCTAAATTAAATAAATACACTAATTTATTTAATTTAGTTATTCTTCTTTTTTTAAATCAATTTAAAATTCCCCACTTTCTCTCTCCTTCTCACATCCTCCATAATCTCACCCTAATCTGAATTAATTTAATTAATTCAGGGTTATGATGTGCATCCTCTTAATCAGAGATTAATGTCACATCCTCCTACATTTGCCACTTGCCTCTAATCTTCTGTTAATTAGCCTAATCCAATGTTTGCACAACCTTAATCAAAGTCATTAGCTAAATTTAGCACCACTTTTTGGTCAATTCTTCCATTTTTCCTTTTTTATCATTAACCCCCTTTCCCATGTGAATTTTTAATTCACATTTATTTGCCCTAGATTCCTCTCCTTTAAATGTGAATTTTTAATTCACATTCCATTCTTCAAGGCTTCTAGAACCTTGTACTTGTCACAATCTCCACATGTGACCAGAGTCCCACCTTTTGGAGCCCACCTTTTACCCTCTAGATCATCCTAGGAATGTGAATTTTTAATTCACATTTATCCCTAACCACTTTTCCTTTTCCATGTAGATTTTTGAGGAATTCTAAAATTCCTCAAATGTCCCTTTCACTCCCACTTGGGGACAAGAAATCCCTTTTTGTGGAAATCCTCTCATCCCCCAAGGTGCATGTCCTTTTCCACCTCATGTACCTTTTTTGATAACTCATCTCCATCTCATCCACCCTTGGCCACTTCACCCTCCACATGTCAAGATGTGAGGGCTTGTGGGTTCTCAACCCACCATAGCCCTTGATCTTGACCTTGTTGGATCAATATTGACCCTTGAATTCTCTAGAGAATTTAAGTTCTCCTATAAATACCCCCTCCTCAAGGGCATTAAGGGACTTTTGATTTTCATAACCTTATGCTGCCAATTTTCCTTTTCAACACTTTGCATTTTGATAACTACATGCTGTCCATTTGAATCCTCAAGCCTTTTCAATCATTCAACCATCTTTGTTAATCATCTTGCATATAGAATCTTGCATCTTAGTCACTCAATCCATCATCTAAGGAGCACACAATCCATTCCAATCAAGGGCCAATCAAAGGAGTATCAACAACAAAGGAAGGTAAAACTATTTGTCTTGTGCTATCTACTTTCTTTAGTGTTTTGTCACTCTTTTGGCTAATCTTGAGGTGTCCTTGATATTTTGTTTTTCATATTTCTTAGTTGTTTTGCTCATTTAGAGAAGTGCAAATATCAGGGTATACACATCATTCTTGCTTTGAATTTCATTTTTTTGATAGTCCTCAATTCTCTTATTTTCTTCTACTTGCAATTTTAGTCTAGTAATGTCCTCATTTGCTTTGTTCAACTGATCACTTACTTCTCTATATATTTCTTTGAATTTCTTGATTTGTTTTCTCAGTTTCTTGATGCATTTATTTTCTTCTTGGAGGCTTTCCTTCAAATCTTTGTTTTCTTCTCCAATTCTGTCAAGATCATTAAGAGCAATTTCAAGTTCACCATTATTATCTAGGATACAATCTTCTTCAATATGCTCACCAGGAATCACTTTCATAGGAAAGGGTAATCCCTTATTTTCCATGAGTTCAAATTCCAATATCTTCCTCAAGTTGTTAGACTTTTGAAGAGGAACCTGGCTCTTATACCAATTATTGAACACTCAGAATACTAAGAGATGGGGGGTGAATTAGTATTCCATTAAACCATTTACATAATATCCATCCAAGAAATAACACAACTCTAAATGTAAACAAGTGAAATCATTGAATTAACACAAGATCATAGCACACATGAACACTAATATTTTTATGTGGAAAATCTAAAATGGGAAAAACCATGGTGAGGATTAACTCACAATATAATATATCTGGATATAGAATATTACAATGACTCACTGCCAGGACTCGCTGTCATTTAAGGCTCACAACCTGAAGTAAATTTCAAAACAGAGTATGAATCACTACCAAGAGGTGAACTAAGATAGAATGCACCTTCCTTGTGTTGGAGTTTAGTTCCTGTTATGCCTTGCATAACCACCCCCATTTTGATTTGGAACAAAATGGGTCCCCCTTTCTCTTTCTGGTTTCTTTTGCTTTTGGTTACTTGCTTTCCTCTTTGGGGTGCTTTTGTTTTTTGCCTGGGTTTGTTTTGTTGTTCAGTCTGATTTAAATCTTGGTTTGGTCTCAACTTGAATTGGTTTCCTTCTTGCTAAGTATTTAATGAAATTAATCACAAGCAGTAATGGATTTTTTTATGATAATATATTTTATGTCCTTCTGATGACTAATGGGGACTCTGTGTTGCAGGGTTAAATCACACACATGATGATATTTGCCAAGCGAGCTCAGTTGAAATGCATTCCTCTGTCCAGTTGGCCATAATTTTCATCTGAGAAGAAAGTCAGCAAGACTTTGTAGATGTCTTGCCGACTACCAGTGCATTCTATCAATATGCGTTTGTGTTGCCTATCGGCAAGACCCCAGAGATGTCACAGCGAGGAGAACAAGAGGAAATTAGGGAGACTCCAAACGAATGAGGAACCTTCGCTATGACTTCTTGCCAACCCAGCGTAGTCTTGCCGAAGAAGATGAGCTCGGGAGAAAGGGGGCTTCACCATGAGGTCACAGCGATAAAAGCGGCATCGACGTAGTGATCTGGGATCGCTATGAGGTCTCAGCGACTGAGCGATGTCTTCCCGAAACGATAGGAGATCACCAAAAGGTAACGCTCTCGGCGAGAAGTCTCACCGACATGAGGAGGTCACGCCGAAAAGGCTGAGCTCGAGGAAATTGAAGGAGCTCGGGGAGACCCTGAACAAATGGAATGGGTTCGGTAAGATGTCTTTCTGACCCGATGATATCTCCCCGACATAAAGAAATGGGCTCGCCGACAGAACGAGGACTTCGCCATGTGATCTTGTCGATACGCTGAAGTCTTTCCGATAGCGGTGGGTTCACAAATGAAAAAGAGATATTGGTATAACCAAGGGGAGCTCGCCATGACCTTGTGCTGATTAAAAAGTCTTGCCGAAAGGAAAACGAACTCCGAGCTAGAGGGAGGGATATCATCGCTATGATTTCCTACCGATAGCGGCTATCTTGCTGATGTTCTTTTGAGCTTGATATGACTCCCACGGCTCGCCGAAATGTCTCACTGACTGCTCCATGCTACCCTGATGACTACTAAAGGATGGGATTGCATCGGGGAGACACCGGTGGTGTATCACGGACATGCGATACTGTTCGGACCATCTTTGACTGCCTAAGAATCTCGCGTGGTGTATGTCTAACCAATCAGAAGAGGTTAAGGGGACTGACTGGTGACGGTTGACCAATTAACCATCCCTGTGTAAGAAGACCAACAAAATGCAGATGAGATGGATTCATTCTGAGATCAGGGAGGTGATGGATCAGCTCGGGTGAAGTGTTCAGATCTACAAGGAGGCCCGATGGTGCTTCCAGAATACGGTCAACGTGCAGAAAGGTCTTGAACATGGAGGCCCAAGAACAATGAAGAAACCATGACTCAGAGGGACAGCTGTAGTGACCACTGGCAGAGGTAGATTGGTATTAATGGTGATATTCTGAAGCATTCAAGGTGACCCCGATGGAGTTCAAAGATGGACACGAAGGCCTAAAGTAAATGCTGCAGCAATAAAAGATCTACAAATCTTTCCTAGAACAATCTTTCATCAGCATGGAAAACGAGGATTCACATTGAATGCACAACCGACTCTTTTCAAAAGATCTGAGAGCCGACTCTCCTAGATGCAGATATTTTTGTAAACCCTAATACAGGGGATGGCAGATTCTTGTGGTACATCCTATATACAAGGCATTCTGGCCTCTTTGAAAAAATTAGAATTTTTAGAGAATTTCTAAGGTTAGAAAGTTAGAGTTAGAATAGACAGCTAGAAGAAAATATTAGAATTAGTAAGTTAATAGAAGGAGATAGATTTGCATCTTGATTCTTAGTAATGAGAGCTTCTTTTGTCTTCTCAGTTAGGATTTAGATTCAACAATAGACTGTAATGTATTTTCCAAGTTCTCTTAGTGTAAATGGAAACAATCTAGAGCCACAGATTCTCTGTACACTGGTGATTGTGCCAGCTTTGTAAATATTGCTTATGTGTTTCATTAACAGTAGAAGCAATCAGACCTTAATCTACTTCAGATTGTGTTTCAGAATGATGTTTGTTTGCAATTAATCATTTGATTTGTGAAATCTTCAAGGAATGAAATGTTCTTTTGTGTTTTATTTAAACTAGTAACTAGCAATCTATTATTGAAATCTGCACTGTGAATGGATGAAACTGTGTGTTAGTCACAAGTTAATTTCGTTCTACAGTTTTAGTTAGGAATTCCTTGAAAGATAACAAGTCTGGTTAAGTTGGATGGATTACCATTCTTTTCTGTTCCAAAGCCCTGATCTATCTTTTTATGTTTCTTTAAGAACCCCGGTTAGAGTAGATTCAAATTCGTGTTTAACTCCTGAACAGTCCAGAAGCTCAATACCAGCAGGCCCCTTGAACATTACTGTTGCATTGGCCACTAAGTAACATCAGCATAGTTGAGAACCAACTACAAGGACCTTGGGAGCTAATACATCCATGTGTTGTCTTTCTCTTTTAGGAGAAATAGAGTAGCAATATTCTGTTTGCATGTTGTTGTGCCAAAAGGGACGTCAACAGAGACTGGTGCTAGAGGGAGGGCCTAGAAGGGAAAACTGGATAAAACTAGGTTTTTCTCCCCAGAAAGGCCTCACAGAGTTCTTCGATCAACTGAAAATCCATCACCTTTCATAGAACTCAAGACCCCAACAAGACACAAAAGTCACAAGACTGGGGCAACTATCATACCACCCTTATCAGCTCCGCTCACTCCACCAGGCTTTTCACCAATATCCCAGTGGGTACCTATCAATCCACCATCACCCCCATATCAATTGTCATCACAGCTGGTTCAACCCATACAACAGCTAGCTCAACCACCCCCACCAATGGTGTTCTTTCAGAATAATCCCTCTCCATTGGGGACTATCCCTGGAGGTTTTCATGATATGCCCAAGAACCCTGAGAAATTCTGCCCCGAGTACATTCATGGTGAGTCTAGGAGTGCTAAAGAGCACATATAAGCTTTCAAGGATGATTTTACTAGAGCTTAGATAGCTCACCATGATGTGGTCTGTAGGTTGTTCCCTTACTCCTTGGGGGATATGGCTTACAATTGGTACCTTAATCTTCCTCAAGGTTCTATTCTGACCTGGACACATTTGAAAAATGCTTTCATTAACCAGTTCATGGTTTATGTGGACCTGGGTCTTCTATATCACCAATTCGCTACCATCAGAAAGGAACCAGGTGAATCCTTGCCATTATTCAATACCAGATTCCAGCAAATGTATAGGAGATTGCAAGATCCCTATCTAGTCACTAAGAATAGTGCCATCCAAGCTTACTTTAGAGTTATAGACCCCTTGCTTGGCTTGTTCTTGCAAAGGACTTATCAACCAGCTGATATTGATTCTCTATCCAAAGTCTATCATCTAGCTATCAAGCTGCAGCAACAAATCAGTTCTCAACAAGGAGGCCTAGGAGGAGGTTTCCCTTCAATAGGATATCAGATGCATAGCCCAACTCCTCTATTCAATACTATCCCAGGAATGTCTCCCTCCCACTATGGCCCGATCTGAATTAAAAACTCAACCACCCGTCCCATTCTTTGCTACTGGAACTCCTAATCCCTTCAACAATCAGATTCCTCAAAATCCCAGGGTCATCATAACCAAATTGGAACACCAAATCATGGTGGTCAGCCACCTGCTGCTAAGAATGTGGAGAGTGAGAAGACAGTCCAGCTTACAAATGAGGTAGAAACCTTGAAGAAAACATTGTCCCAAGTCACCAATGACATGGCTCAGCTTCGATTGAACCCCTCCCAAAACAATCAGGGTAGCTATCAGAATCATAACAATTACAACCAAAGGGGTTATCAAGGCCAGAACTCCTCTAATCAAGGGTATCAAAACCAAAACAGAGGGTATAACCAAAAGCCAAATAACAACAGACAATGGAATACAAGGCCCAATAATGGGGGAGTCTCTCACAACTATCAAGCAAATGAGGAGAGAGCACATACTGCAAATGTGGCTGACCTCAACTTTATGACCAATTGGTGCAGGTTGCATGAGACTGCAACCCATTCTGAGGTAAACTGCCCTGAAGTGGAGAAGATGGTCAAGATGGCACAGGAAGATGCCCAAAGATTCCAAGGGAACCCTCATAAGGAAGGCAACTCAGTAGATACAACAATGAATTATGACCTCTTTGAGGAGGAATTTTCATTCCTGAGGGAAGAGGAGAATGAACCAGAGGAAGATTCATATGATGCTTAGGCCTTTCAGATGAAAGGGGGACACTTCTTGAGGAATCAGAATAAGGGTTCATTCACTACATCAACACCTCCTAATCACATGGTGCCTCCAAATCAAAGTGCTGATAATAACCCTCCTCCGCCAAAATGCCCACCTGATTTTCATAGCAAGGGTAATTCCTTTGAGGTTTTTAAAGGTACTGCTAGTTGTAATATAGAATTTGATATTGTTTCTAAGATGCAGAAACAGAAAAATTCTTTGTCATTCTTTGACGTCTTAAAGTGGCGCCCTGCTCAAAGGGAGGTAGTGCTGAAAGCTTTAGAACAAACTGATAAGTCAAAAGGGAAAAACAAGGTAGCACCTACTGGGGACGTGAATGTAGCCTTGTACAGGAACAAGGTAGGTACTCCACCTTTTATTTTAAGTTTAAGAATTTGTGGCAAGAACCTACATAATTGTTTGTTGGATTCAGGAGCTTCAGGCAATGTTATGCCATTCTCCATATGTAAGAAGTTGGGATTGAACCCCATTCAGACAAACAAGAAGGTCATCCAACTTGACAAAACAGAGGTTAACGTAGTTGGAGAATTGAAAAACATACATGTGCAAGTAGGGTCAAAACCTAGAATTCAAACCAACATAGATGTTCAAGTGGCAGACATCCCAGAGACTTATGGTATGTTACTGAGCAGAGATTTGATGAAAAATTTAGGGGATATCTTTCCCTTGACTTTTCACATATGTGGCTACCATGGAGAGGGGTCTCAACTCAGATTAGGATTGAAAGTGAGCCCCGCCTCAAGCATATCATCACGAAATATGATTGCCCCAATGAGGTAGTCTATTTCGAAATTGGGATAGGTGTTTATAAAAGAGAAGAAGCTTTAACCTTTTTTGTTTTTGATCCTAAAGAACTGCCAATACCTAAGTCTCCTAATCTTATGATTGATGAAAATCAACAAGCATTGATCAATAAATTGCAGCAAGATCAGCTGGTCTTGGGAGAAGATGTAGATCTGCAAAGTCTCCTGCTCCCCAATTGGTGCAGGGTACATTACCAAAATCATTTTGAATTGACTTGCCAACCCTGCATTGACATTTTAAATCATGTTTCCAAAGCTAAGGAAGCTAGCACAAGCCACCCTGAGACCATTGCACACCACTTCTCATTTGAAGCTAAGGAAGCAACCATGTTAACCAGGGATAGAATACTTTCAAAGGAGATTCCTTCTCCAATCGAACTTGACTTAGTTACATTTCCAAACCAATAGGCTTATGTGGAACAACTTCGGGATTTGCCCGATACCCCTGCACTCACAAGTATGCCAAAACCTGATGGACCCATCAAAGACACAAGTGGCTGTCAGAAGGATAGCCACAGGTTAGATGATATAACTAAGCAGGAATTGGGGAGTGCATCTAAAGAACTTACAGAGCATCCTTTCCCTATACCTGATGCAAAAGATCAAGCAACCCCAATTGTGACTCATCCAACTCAAGCACCCATAACAACTTCAAAAGAATCAAATCCAACCCGTGATCAACTGTGATCCTCACGTTTGATGGATCTAAATCTAAATCAGGCTGTGGTGTTGGGATTGGACTAACCAGCCCTAAAGGGAAAACATTCTTTTCTTCCTACAGGTTGCAATTTGGATGTACTAACAACGTAGCAGAGTATGAAGCTCTAGCACGGGGACTGATGTTTGCACACAAGAAGAAAGTTATAGCCTTGATGGTCAAGGGAGATTCAGAAATTGTTGTCAAGCAAGTGCACAACCAATACACATGTCACAACAGAAGGCTGGCAGCTTACAGGAATTGGGTGTGGAACCTGATATAAGACTTTGATGCCTTTGGGATTAGCCTAATCTCTAGAGAAGAAAATCAGGTAGCTGATTCATTGGCTGTTGCTGCAAGCACCCTGGAACCTATGCAAGGCTCCAAGCTAAAAAAATTCTTTGTGGAATTAATTTCCACCCCTCCAGTTCCTGATAATATCAAGAACTTTCAAGTCTTTGAGGATAATCGACATATTCTTGCTTTCTTAGCAAGCTCATATGTGTTTGAGGGGCAAATTATTAATGAGTCTAACAGAGATCAAGGGGATTGGAACCCTGAGGAATGTGATACAGAAGGAGTTCTTAACTTAAAGAATAATAACATTCCCAAGGGAATGGTGGCCTTGGAAAGAATTTTTGACTCAGATCCAAGGGCTCGAGAGAAGATATCAGCTGAAGACAAAGGAGGCGAATATGAGACAGTTAACCTGGCCAATTCTGGCCCTGAAAGGAATGTCTACATAGGGAACGCCTGTCCTGAAGCAATCAGAAAAGACATATTGATGGCACTTAAGAAAGATATTTCTGCAATTGCTTTGGGATATGAAGACTTAAAGACATTTGATGCCTCTGTTATGACTCACACTATCCCTCTGAAGCTCGAAGCTAAACCTTTCCGATAGAAGGAGCGCCCTGTCAATGCCTTGATTGAACCATTGATCTATAAAGAAGTCCAGAAATTACTCTCTACAAGGATAATCTTCCCTGTGCACCATTCAACATGGGTGGCTAACTTAGTCCCAGTTCGTAAGAAGAATGGGGAGATCAGGCTGTGTGTCAACTTTAGAAATCTCAATAGAGCCTCAGAAAAGGATAACTACCTGCTTCCTTCTCTAGATGAAGTCTTGCAGACTGTCAACGGATCTCAAATGATATCATTCCTAGATGGTTACTCTGGATATAATCAGGTAATGGTCGACTGTGAAGATAGAATGAAGACAACCTTCACTATGAAATGGGGAACTTTTGCATACAGAAGGATGCCATTCGGTTTGATAAATGCTGGAGCAACTTTCCAACGCGCCATGGATATAGATTTCAAGGACCTAATCGGTAAGTGCATCATTGTTTACATGGACAACCAGATGGTATTCTCCAAAGATCGATTGAATCATGCTGCGGACTTAGCCAAAGTTCTCGAGAGATGCATTCAATATGGCGTCTCCCTGAATCCCAACAAATGCGTGTTCAGAGTTTCTGAAGGGAAGCTGTTGGGGCACATAATTTTTGAAAGAAGGATTTCAATCGACCCAGATTGAGTCGAATCCATTCTGAAGATCCCCACGCCAGGGAGCAAGAAAGAGTTAAGATCTTTCTTTGGAAAGATCAACTTCGTAAGAAAATTTATCACAGGCTTTGCAGAGATTGTAAAGCCACTAAACGAAATGATGAAGAAGGATGCCAGAACAGAGTGGACTAAGGAGGCGAAGACTGCATTTGCGCAAGTCAAGTGATCCATTTCGGAGGCACCCGTGCTCACCAGCCCTGACTATCTCAGATCGTTTTACATCTACTCTTTTGCTTCAGAACACTCGTGCGCAGCAGTATTAACTCAATGGAGAGAAGAGGCAGAGGAGAGGCCGATTGCATTCATGAGCTCTCCATTCAAAAATGCGGAAATTAAATATCCACCTCTGGAGAAGCAAGCTTTCGCGCTGGTTCGAGCTGTCAAGAAATTTCGGCATTACATCCTCTGAAGCCAAGTCGTCGCTGTAGTTTCTGACGCAGCTGTGAAGTCCTTACTCATGTAGAGTGAGCTGGGAGAAAGGAGAGGTAAATGGATGGCCATCCTGCAAGAATTCGATCTGAAGATACACTCGATGAAACTAGTTAGGGGCACAGGTTTATCCAATTCCATGGTGAACGCTGGAGACAACATCATCTGTCAGCAATACACGA
This sequence comes from Sequoia sempervirens, assembly GCA_007258455.2. Taxonomy (NCBI): domain Eukaryota; kingdom Viridiplantae; phylum Streptophyta; class Pinopsida; order Cupressales; family Cupressaceae; genus Sequoia; species Sequoia sempervirens. The sequence goes on along the minus strand of VDFB02105785.1, from coordinate 287,808,362 downwards.
CCTAGTCTTTCTCTAGTGATCCCTGGTATGCTGATATCATTTGCTTTATGCTCAACAATCGATGTCCAGAAGGAATGAATGCCACTCAAAGTAGAGCCCTAAGACTGAGGAGTTCTTATTACATGCTCAAAGGAGGGTTGCTATACAGGAGGAATTTCAAAGGAGTATACTTGAGATGCCTTGATCATCAAGAGGCTAAACATGTGATCTATGAGTTTCATGGGAAACATGGCACAGGTCATGGGTTTGCAGATTCTTTGGCGCACCAGATCCTCTGATCTGGTTATTACTGGCCCTGTGTATTCAAAGATGCCCATCAACACATGAGGACATGTCACATTTGTGAGATTTCTGCATCAAGGGAGCGCCATGCAGCTATGCCATTGCAGCCTATCTACGAGGTAAGGCCATTTGCCCAGTGGGCACTGGATTTTATTGGGGTGATTAACTTGAATTCTTCTGCAGGACACAAGTTTATCTTGACTGCTATTGATTATTGCACAAGATGGACAGAGGCTATACCCTGCAAGAACAACACAACAAACGTAGTGATCAAGTTCCTCACTGAGTGCATCACTACAAGGTTTGGGGTACCCTTCGCTCTGGTATGTGACAATGGCTCTGCCTTTTCTTCTGCCGAGTTTATTTCCTAGGCATATGATCACAAAATTGTTTTGAAATATTCTTCAAATTATTACCCACAAGGCAATGGAGTTGTAGAGTCAACCAATAAGAACCTCTTAGGAGTAATTAAGAAATTGTTAGAGCATAACCCTAGAGACTGGCATACCTAGCTGAGGTTTGCATTATGGGCAGATAGGACTAGGATCAAGGCCACTTTAAACACCTCACCATTCAAGTTGGTATATGGCCAAGAGCCTGTCTTTCCTATCCATCTACAAATACCTATCCTTGAGTTCATGCAGAAATTCTACTCTAGTGACCATAGGATAGAGGTAAGACTAGCTGCCTTGTTGAAATTAGAAGAACAAAGAGATGCCGCCTTGCAGCAGTTCTTTAGACACCAGGCTGTTGTCAAATGCTAGTTTGACAAAAGATCTAAAATTAAAGCTTTTAGGATATCAGACCTTGTGTTGCTTTGGGATAAAGCTAGTGAAAAGAAGGGCAGTCACGAGAAATTTGATAAACTCTAGCTAGGTCCTTATCAGATTGCTGAGATCCTAGGAGAAAACGCTTTCAGATTGAGTACTCTAACAGGAGAACCTGTCCCATTACTTGTTAATGGAAAATTTCTTAAACACTATTTTGAATCATGAAGTTGGCATTTTGTTGGGTGATGCATTTGTATAAATAGTTTTTGCTTGTAAATAGTTTGTGTGTGTAAATAACTCTTTCTTTTATGTGAATAATTTTCTCTTTGTCTGTAAATAGTTTTATGTTTGTTTGTTTGTTCCTCTGTCTTTTTGTCTTGCTGTTTGGTTTCTACTTTGTTTTAGTTCTTTGGGGGTTTATCTATTTCTTTCCATCTTGGAATGGTGGTTGATTATTTGAAGCATACTTTGGTCACTAGGAGAGAAATGGTTTAGGTATCTTCAAGTTTTCTGAATGGGTAATTTTGTCCTAAACTCTTTGTTTCATGCTTGTTGTCAACAAGAGTTGTGGAAAGTTTTGAAAACAAGGTGCAAAGTAAGTAACCTTCATTAGCCCCTCTGAATCTTTCACAAATCATTAAGACTATCTCCTCTTGTAAGGGTATATCTATCCTAGGACTATGGTGTTGCAAGATTTGAGTGAAAAATCTGATTCCCAAGTGTTGTCTTGAGGTCCATGGTAGTTTTCAACCCAGATCAGATGTTAAACATCTGACATATTGGAAAAGAACTAAGTGAAATATTTGAAACTCTATGAGAATAGAAAAATTACCTAAAGAGAAAAGGATTCAATATGAATGGGTGATTCCAGTATATCTACCGGGGCTATGGACGCCTGACTGGCAGTAGAGCAATGCTGTGAGGAAACTAGAGGTATCTTCGTTGGGGCTATAGACGCCTGACTGGCAGCGGAGCAATGCCCAGGATATCATTGCACGACAGCTAAAAGGAATCAACTCATGTAGCTCAAATCTTGCACATTGTTGTCTGAAAGATGAGGAAAACTTTATGAAAGGATGATGCACTATCAAGCACACACTTAGATTCAAGGCTAGTTACTGCTGGCTTACATTTGACATTCTAGCTCAACCTTGCTTGTTAAAACTAACCCAACTGGAGTTTTGATGTTCATGAACTAGGAGTTTTGGATAGCTGAAGCCTTCAACTTCTTGAAAATGGTTAAACCATTTTCCTAGCTGAGTCACCATTTGTTATGCCTTGCATAACCACCCCCATTTTGATTTGGAACAAAATGGGTCCCCCTTTCTCTTTTTGGTTTCTTTTTCTTTTGGTTACTTGCTTTCCTCTTTGGGGTTCTTCTATTTTTTGCCTGGGTTTGTTTTGTTGTTCAATCTGATTTAAATCTTGGTTCAGTCTCAACTTGAATTGGTTTCCTTCTTGCTAAGTATTCAATGAAATTAATCACAAGCAGTAATGGATTTTTTTATGATAATATATTTTATGTCCTTCTGATGACTAATGGGGACTCTGTGTTGCAGGGTTAAATCACACACATGATGATATTTGCCAAGGGAGCTCAGTTGAAATGCATTCCTCTGTCAAGTTGGCCATAATTTTCATCTGAGAAGAAAGTCAGAAAGACTTTGCAGATGTCTTGCCGACTACCAGTGCATTTTGTCAATATGTGTCTATGTTGCCTATCAACAAGACCCCAGAGATGTCACAGCAAGGAGAACAAGAGGAAATTGGGGAGACTCCAAATGAATGAGCAACCTTCGCTATGACTTCTTTCCGACCCAGCGCGGTCTTGCCGAAGAAGATGAGCTCGGGGAGAAAGGGGGCTTTGCCATGAGGTCATAGTGATAAAAGCGACATCGGCGTAGTGATCTGGGATCGCTATGAGGTCTCGGCGACCGAGCGATGTCTTCCTGAAACGATAGGAGATCACCAAAAGGTAACGTTCTCGGCAAGAAGTCTCACCGACATGAGGAGGTCACGCCGAAAAGGTTGAGCTCGGGGAAACTGAAGGAGCTCGAGGAGACCCTGAACGAATGGAATAGGTTCGGTAAGATGTCTTGCCGACCCGATGATGTCTCCCTGACATAAAGAAATGGGCTCGCCGACAGAACGAGGACTTCGCCATGTGATCTTGTCGATACGTTGAAGTCTTGCCGATAGCGGTGGGTTCACAAATGAAAAAGAGATATTGGTATAACCAAGGGGAGCTCGCCATGACCTTGTGCCAATTAAAAAGTCTTGCCGAAAGGAAAACAAACTCCAAGCTAGAGGGAGAGATATCATCGCTGTGATGTCCTACCGATGAGCGGCTATCTTGCCGATGTTCTTTTGAGCTCGATATGACTCCCATGGCTCGCCGAAATGTCTCACCAACTGCCCCATGCTACCCCGATGACTACTGAAGGATGGGATCGCATCGGGGAGACACCGGTGGTGTCTCACCAACATGCGATACTGTTCGGACCATCTTTGACCGCTTAAGAATCTCGTGTGGTGTATGTCTAACCAATCAGAAGAGGTTAAGGGGACTGACTGGCGATGGTTGACCAATTGACCATCCCTGTGTAAGAAGACCAATAGAATGCAGACGAGATGGATTCATTCTGAGATCGGGGAGGCGATGGATCGGCTCGGGTGAAGTGTTCAGATCTGCAAGGAGGCCCGATGGTGCTTCCAGAAGACGGTCAACGTGCAGAAAGGTCTTGAACATGAAGGAGGCCCAAGAACAATGAAGAAACCATGACTCAAAGGGACAACTGTAGTGACCACTGGCAGAGGCAGATTGGTATTAATGGTGATATTATGAAGCATTCAAGGCGACCCCGATGGAGTTCAAAGATGGACATGAAGGCCTGAAGTAAATGCAGTAGCAGTAAAAGATCTACAGATCTTTCCCAGAACAATCTTTCATCAGCATGGACACCAAGGATTCACATTGAATGCACAACCGACTCTTTTCAAAAGATCTAAGAGCCGACTCTCCTAGATGCAAATATTTTTGTAAACCCTAATACAGGGGATGACAGATTCTTGTGGTACATCCTATATACAAGGCATTTTGGCCTCTTTGAAAAAGTTAGAATTTTTAGAGAATTTCTAAGGTTAGACAGTTAGAGTTAGAATAGACAACTAGAAGAAAATCTAGGAATTAGTAAGTTAACAGGAGGTAGAGTTGCATCTTGATTCTTAGTAATGAGAGCTTCTTTTGTCTTCTCAGTTAGGATTTAGATTCAACAATAGACTGTAATGTATTTTCCAAGTTCTCTTAGTGTAAATGGAAACAATCTGGAGCCACATATTCTCTATACACTGGTGATTGTGCCAGCTTTGTAAATATTGCTTATGTGTTTCATTAACAGTAGAAGAAATCAGACCTTAATCTACTTCAGATTGTGTTTCAGAATGATGTTTGTCTGCAATTAATCATTTGATTTGTGAAATCTTCAAGGAATGAAATGTTCTTTTGTGTTTTATTTAAACTAGTAACTAGGAATCTGTTATTGAAGTTTGGACTGTGAATGGATGAAACTGTGTGTTAGTCACAAGTTAATTTCATTCTGCAGTTTTAGTTAGGAATTCCTTGAAAGATAACAAGTCTGGTTAAGTTGGATGGATTACCATTCTTTTCTGTTCCAAAGCCCTGATCTATCTTTTTATGTTTCTTTAAGAAACCCCAGTTAGAGTAGATTCAAATTCGTATTTAACTCCATAACAGTCCAGAAGCTCAACACCAACAGGCCCCTTGAACATTACTGTTGCATTGGCCATTGAGTAACATCAACACAGTTGAGAACCAACTACAAGGACCTTGGGAGCTAAGACATCCATGTGTTGTCTTTCTCTTTCAGGAGAAACAGAGTAGCAATATTCTGTTTGCATGTTGTTGTGCCAAAAGGGATGTCAAGAGTTCCAATGAAGCACAAAATACAAAACACTTCATTGTAAAGTGTACACAAAAATTTTGTCTAATCATTCTTATAATTTCGCACATTCATGCCATGCAGCAGTACATTCATGATCTATCATTTTGCTTTATATCACATCTTCTACTCATAATCTCTATCTTCTCAAAAATGTCTTTCATATATATACCATAGACATTCACATAACACTAATTAGGTCAGCCTAATTAGAGTATCCCTATTTCAAATTATAACTAACTTTGTCGACTTCATCCTCAAAACATATTCATCTTCACGCTCAACACAAGCATGTAGTATATGATATCAATTAGCACAGACCTAAGATAGATACCTTTAGCATTCACAATGCATATTTAATCTTCTTAACACAAGTTCATAATTAGGTCAACTAGAGTTAGACCTAAAACATCAAAGACTTCAATTGTATATGCAATTTTCCAAATGTGTAACTCCAAAACTTGTTAACACATCGAATTCTCCTTTAGATGACATCAAATAACTTATCTTCAACTCTACAAGACAAAATAGTTAATCATGAGAAGACGCAAAATCTCCCACATCAATGTGCTATACAAAAACTTACTGTAAACCTTAGAACAAAACACTATTATTTATATCTTCCATATGTGTTCATATATCATCATAAAACTTCTAGATAAGATGAATCTCACAGTCACAAATCTATGTACAAAATTCTGTAGTGATATCTTTATTTGTGGTAGCATCTGGACCAAAAAACTAATGCATTGAACCAATATATAAACATAACACTATTTACCAAACTACTAGTAACTATATCTTTTCAACTATATGACCAAGCCAACTAAAATCTTGTCAGTAGATGTAAATGATGTCAAGATATAACATATTATTAGCTTCTAAATGAATCTTATAGAATAGGATAGTCCAAACCAAAATACCGGATCAACAAACTTTCAATACCGGATAAACATAGCTCAAACCATTATTACCAGAGCAACTATTGATCTATACAAGTGATGTGAGTAAGGTATATAGATGTTAATATTGACATCAATAGAAATCTTCCAATTTCCAACAATGATGTAAATGTTGACATCAATGACAATCTTCCAATTTCCAACAGCCTATTGGTAATGAAGCTTTATTATCTTCTTGATTTGGAGGTTTTGTTTTAGTTGTGTTCGGATCCCTGTAAGCAGATGTATAGTTGATTTGAAGCTATCACTTCTTGAGTGAGACCTTTGTTGCACAAACAACATCTTTTTTTGAATGGCCTACCAATTGAACTCATGTATACTACATGAATGTATGTAAAAAATAGACCAAAAAATTCCCTAATTGACCTTCCACACTTCTTCAATGTACCCATTGCATACCAAGGTGTGATTGCTAGTAATTATTATTTTGAATGTATAATTAAAATATATTTTAAACATCAATTAGTTTGAGAAGTATTATTGATATGTTATAATTTATATCAACAAAATAAAATTTCTCAATATTTAAAATATTGTTGTTCTTCATCATTAAATTGATTTCATGTTTAATGCAAATATTATCATAATGGTGCAATAATTTTGTTCATGTGTTTTAAATAGAATAATAAATTGTTCACATACTTTAATTCTATATCAAGAATTTAATATAAATCATGAATGTAATAATATATAAAAGATTTAAATACTTCAAAATGTGATTATGATATAACTTGTTTTCTTTAGGAGATGGATAATTTTCCTAAATAGAAGTTGCCAATTATGATTATGTTAGTATTAACATGCAATGGATATAAAAATAATTTGTGTGAGATAACAATCTTATGTGACAAAAAACATCTATATATTGTAATGTCTTAGATCTTGATATTGTATGCCTTAGAGAGACAAGCTAATAAAAAATAATTTAATAATTGTAGAAATTAATTTCTACTCATTGTACAAACAACTCATAGAATGTATATTAGTTTCTACATGAGAATTCCAAAAATTGCATGGCAATGATATTGAGTTGTATAAGATATACACATATGGAGACTCCAGTATGTATGTTTAGTAAACCTATAATAACTTAGTTGGAGGGACCAATGACAACATTGTATATTTGACAACACATATTTAATATCTTAAAATTTTAACATGTTCTATGCGTATTTTTTACATGTATAATTTTATTTGTCTATGCATTTGGTGTAAGATATGATAAATTGTCTAAAGTTCCAAATGTTGAAGTGTATAAAGCATGTTTGTAACTCCGAGAGATACTTGTGTCATGATTCCTATGCAACCAAAAACAAATTAATACTTAGCTCTTGTTAAAGGGCCAACTACACTATTGGATGTTTTTCTATTGTTGTGAAAATTGACTCCCTTAGTTTTTATAACCAAATGCTAGACATTAAACAATTGCATGTGGTATAGTCCACAACTTATATGGATAAGCTACATCTTTGTACCATAAATTCAAGTATGTCCCTTATGACCAAATATAAATTTCTAGTTTAGAGAATGAAATGATATATTTATCACTTTAATTTTGTTATGCTTATGCAAATAATATTTTAATACTAATATTATAATGCAATCATATTTAAATGTAACTTATCTAATTATTCTCACATTTGATTATGTTATGATCATCTAAATATGAAGAATTCATCCTTAGGAGCTACAAAACTTTGATCGCTTATAAGTAGTAGGGGAAGCATTGGTTCTTTAGTTTATGCCTACATGGCCTTTATGTATCCAACAATTATAGATCAAGTTCAAGCAACACTTGTCTCAAAGCTACTAGTTCTTGTCCCATCTGAGGTTCAATAACCCATTTCATATTCTCTAGTTGCATAGATAGTTATAAATTGAGCAACAAATAATATTTTAAATGTAATATAATGCAATCATTTTTTAAGTTAGTATTTTGGTTGAGTTTGAGATCATTATGGGATAAATAATACTCTTAAGTGGCAATGAATTCATGTGAAAAAATGAATGGGTTATCTGGACAATCTAAAAAATGTGACTAGTAAAAGTCATAAGAAATTTAATGTAGTTTATGAAATACTATTTTTTTCTAATATTCTAAACATATTTGGTAAAAACTAGACATGTTTCAATAAGACACTACTAAAAAAATTAAAATGGTGTCATTCAAAATAGTCTAAGTATGAGAAAAAAATATTGGATATAAGTGAAGGGAACATAGGCAAAGATGACACATATTTTATATTTTTTTGTAAAAGTAAATAATTAGTTCTAATTTATTTACTAATTTGGGGTAGCCAAATTACCACTTTATAATTATAGGTACTATCAACACTCTACTCTTGTTTAAATTGTTAGAATAAATTTATTAAATATTTGTTAGCATAGATCAGTTGACATAGCTGCCTAGTGCTGCTCACCACCACCCATCCATATTAAATGCTTCACTAACTACTATGCTACTATAGGCACTGAAAAATGTCCTAATCGATGTCATACACTTAAATCAGGTTTACTAACATCATTTCCTCTTTAATCCATCCTCTTTTCGCTTAATTGATTTAATTAGCCTAGCTAATTAATTAATTACATCATTTTCATCTATTGACCTAATCAATTAAATTGGGTTAATTCATCTCTCTTCGCACTAACACTTCATCCTATTAAATTAAATAAACCAAAATATTTAATTTAATCTCCTAAGTCATCTTATTTAATTAAATATCATTCTCCCCCTTCTCTCCCCTATTTATTAAACCATTTAATTTAATAAATATCACTTGAAGTCTTCTAATTCCCTAATTGCATAAATTAAACCTTGTTTAATTAGCAATTAAACTAATTTTCCTCTAATCAAAGGGGAATATTCCTTACTCATTTTTGCACAATTAAAACTTTGTTTTAATTTGTAAAATACCTTTTTTCCTCACCTAATGGAATATTCTAAGGGATATTCCCTCTCCTCCAATCAACTCACTTAGCTTCTTTAAGAATTTAACCCTCTTACCTTTTTAACAAGTTACCTTTGACCTGTGTGAGCAGGTCAAAAGTGTGTTTGTTTGAGGTAAATGTGAGCCTTTGATTAAGTCTCAAAATGCATTCTCATCCGTTGATGAGAATCCATGATCCATGCCTCTTTTTCCTTTCATCTTGAACCGTTGGTTAAACTTTTTTATCGTAACCACCCATTTCTCATTTGCTCTCCTATAAATAGATCACTATTTGGAGACAAATGGAACCATCTTTTATTGCAAACTTATGCTGTTAAATTTACTCACATCCATACTCTCAATTTGCACACATTTAGCTTATTTTTAGTTCATTTTCATTGCATACTAGCTTCAAGCTTCCATTAATGGCTTTCATGCATCCATCTTAGTTTGTAAATAAATTAGGGTTTTCATCTTTTAGCATCATTTTAGCTTAAATTAGTTTAGATTAGCTTAGAATTAGCTTAGAAATTGCATAATTAGATCATATTTAGCATAAAATCATGGTAACCTAGCTTGCATCATGTTCATCTTCATTGTAATCTAGGTTTTCATACACAAAAACACCATGGTTTCATCGATTCTCTTCCACAGAATCGACTAAAACAAGCTCACAATCACAAGATTGGGAAAGGTTCATGGGTCCACATCAACACGACACCAATTCCACAACGTGATAAGTTTCAATAGATTAGAGTAGACGTTTTCTTTAAATCTTTCATAAATTCAACATGTAAGGTTTTTTGATAAAATGTTTACTTTCAGTTTTGATTGATTAATCTTGTTGAGATTTGAGTACTCGTGGCTCCGTTATGCTTCGATTCTTCATGGATAAAGTGTGATTAGGCCCATACCGGTATCTTTAACATCGACATTCTGGCACTAGAAGGAGGGCTTGAACTGATCATTTAATCATATTTTAGCTTGAAATCCACGTTCATGTTGTTTTGCAGGTTACAATGACGTTCAAAACACAAACAACGACGTTATTTCAATAGCGTCACCATATAGCGATGCCCAAGAAATTTGATACAACGATGCGTATTTAATTGGTTGATGCCAATTTAAATATAGTGACACATATTTAAATTTTAAGTATCGTGGATCGAAAATGACGATGCTCACCTTCACTAGACCAACGCTTTTAAAAGTTCAAATCATGACGCACTCATTTATAGTGACGCCCATCAAAGTGGTGACACAATCGTGCTCACTGACCTCTCTGTAGAGCAACGCTCAAATTCACCAGAGCAACGCCCAAATTTCAAATTGTGATGCCTTCGTGTGCAACGACACTCAACCAGGGTAAGAAACTTCATGTTTGTTTTTGACATGTGACTTAATTTATTTTGATTATCTAATCACTAATCGATGTCTAATTGTGTTTTCATTGTTAGACTAATAGGGTTTTGCAGGGTTTAAAGGCATGGAGCAAAATTGAAGACATTCTCTTCTCTCTTAAAATTCTCTAATTGTAACAAGCATTCAACACTTTGGGGCAATTATAACCCAATTTCATGCTTTTTTACTTTCAATTTTAGGAAATGCACTAGCTTTCCATTGGGCTTTAAAATGAACATT
>VDFB02105785.1:287772056-287797718 GCA_007258455.2 Sequoia sempervirens | reverse complement strand
AAGTAGAAAGTGCAATTAAAAAACTACAAGGAGAAGCTACACAAAATGGACCCACAGTAGAAATATTATTATAGACACTTGAAAATGCCCTGAGTGTATCACACATCTTGATTTCGCTTATTAACACCATTTCTCACATAATTCACCCAATTCTTCTATTTAATCAAATAATGTCCAATTATTTAGTTAAATTCACTTTATTCTCCTATTAATTGAATAATTAAGGGTATTTGATTAATTCATCATAATTCATCATTTTCTCCCCTTTCGATTAAATAATATAATGTTATGAATTAAATGCTAATAATCCCACTTGATTACTGAATTCACAATTATTTAATTAAAGTACATAATTCTTCCAACTTACATAATTAAATGATTTTCATGAATTGTTTAATTGGCTAATTTTCCTCCAACCCTCCAACTTGCACAAAGAATATCCTCATGGAATATTCCCTTTTCAAATTCAACTTCTTCCCTCCAAATGAAATATCTACAACATCTTTCTAGAAATTTAGGGATTTGTTGATCTCTCAAGGCTTATTGACCCTTGGTTAAAATCCTTGATCCATGCCATCATGAATTAAGGGTCACCATTGATCCATTTCTTGATCCATGTCTTCATTTTCAATTCAATTTCCTCCATTGATTAGCTAATTCAATCCTCACCATTGATTCATTCCAAAAATCTATAAATACTTCCCACTTTACATGAAAGGAGATCGATAACCATTGAAGAAAACTTACTATACCCAATTTATCACTTAGCTTTAAGCACTTGTGAATCTTCATCCACCATTATCTCCCATTATAAAGCTTTTGCATCAATTCAACCATGAATTAGGTAAGATTGAGCAACCCAACATCCAATTATCACTCTTGAGTTCACTCAATCCATAACGGGATTGCAGGTTTGCACCATTAGTTAGATTCATTGCTTTTAATTTGTATTTAATTTCTTTGAAAATGAATCTTTCTTAAGGTTGTAGGATAATTTCATTAGAGTAGTGTTTTTAGTTGATCATTTGCTTAGTTTAATGGCTTTATTTGGTGTTATCTAATCAATTAGTTTCATATACTCACATTTTGGCATGCTCGGTGGGACTACAGTCCCTGATTTACCAATCATTTTTAGTTTTATTGGATTGTAGGTTTAGGAGGACAATTTGATACTTCTACAACACAAAGATCAATGCTTATGCACAAAGGTTGACGCTTCTACCATCCTTCAATGCTTCTGCGAGCTCACAATGTGACAGTTCTGAATCCTTCGATGCTTGTGTTTGAATCGACAGTTTTGTCTGTGATAGTTCGACACCATTATCAAAATAGTGAGACGCTTCTGTCTGACAGTGCAACACGTCTGTCTAAATAGTGTGACGCTTTTGCACTCTAAAACAAAGAGCTAACTTTGTAGGGTTTCATTTGATTTCATTTGATTGTTTGGCTAACCCTAACTATCTTCTATGCTTTATTTTTCAAGTTTTTGGAACTAATTGTTTGCAAGAAGCTTGGAAAATCATTGGAGAACTTGAAAGTCAATGCATACTAATATGTATCTTGCATATTTTTGTTAATCTAGGATCAAACATTTAAATTTTGGTGTTCTAAAATGAAGTCATTGTCCCTTGGTGCACTAAAATAAATAATACAACTTGAACATTTATTTTTGGTGCTCTAAAATGAAGTCATTTTCCCTTAGTTCTCTAAAATGAACAAGACAATTTGAACACTTCAATTGGTGCAATAAAATTGAAGAAACAACTTGCATCTTTACTTTGGTTTTTAAAAAGAACCACACATTCAAATCCTTGGTGCTTTTAAAATGAACATGTGCGTGCTTTGTATTATGTGCTTCATTGGGTAGAGTACGCATCCTCTCCCCTTGCACCTTGTGTGAACTTGGGTGAAGATAAATACTTCTAACTTGCATTTTATTTCTTTTAAACACCGAAGGAGTTGTCTACATATCTACTCCCCTTGCGCTATGTATGATCTTGGGTGATGAGAAATAGAAACATCAATCCTTCCTACTATTAAGAGGCCTACCTAGGAGTACACCCCAAGGTTTGACCTCAAGCACATTTTTTTGGGTGGGCTATACTAAAGGGGTAATAAATGAAAGTTGATCTCTATCTACTCATGACTTGCTAGGCATTCCTATGTGGTCTTAGGTGATTCCAAACAAAAGGAGATGATATATTAATATCACACTTATGTAGTTGGTGGTGTTCACAGAGTTCTACCCACTACAAACCTTATTATTAGAAGCCTATGAGCCATTTGTAAACTGGCTTCTTAAGGAGGTGCAATACAATAAGATCAATGCATGAATTTACTCACTATGTACTAATCTTTGTTGATGCGACCAAACCCCTTGCAAGGAAATTTTCCTTTCGAGGTAAGAGGTGTCAAGGTGGTACATGACCTTGGCATAATCTAGTTTCTCATTCATTGTGCAATATTTTATCAATGGGCCTAAATTAAGAAGATAACCTGATCTACCACTAAAAATAGGTTGTGCTTCATGGCATGTTTTTATTGTTAATACCACTATGATACCAATTAGTGTGGTCTTGTGGAAGAAGAACACACACAAAGAATCTAGAACACCAATTGAGTCAGTTTACATGTTGTTTACTATGTTTTTGTAACATCAAAACTTCAAACACCTATGTCAAATTGCATGTCAAATATCCTCTGACAAACTAACACTTTTGTTCTAAAAGTGCAATGCTTTTGTGCAAACTGATGCTTCTATTTTTATTAAAATGGTGCTTTTGTTTGTACATCAATGATTTTGAGCATCTTGAAATGTTTTTCAAGGTAAACAAACATTTTCAAATTGATGCCCTTGTTTAGATAGTTTGATGCTTCTATTAAACTTCAGTGCTTTTGTAAATACTTTGACGCTTTTGTAGTGAACAATGTAGTGGTATTATAAAAAAAACTTGATGCTTTTGTTCAAACTTGAAATATAAAACTTGAAAACATTTTTTGATTCTGTATTTTGGTTCACAGGCACAAAATTGTCTAAAATTAATGTAAAACATATGTATGATCACTTGTATCCATCAAAACAACAATAAACAAATCTTGGTTCATCCTCATTTCAGGCTTGTTAAAACATTTTCTAGGTTGTCATTAGGATCAAATTCATGCAAACATCAAACCATCAACTCCATCATCAAAACATTCTAGTTCAAACAACAACTTGATATTTTGAAATAGATCAATTGGACTTAGACTTTTCATCCTAACACCTAGTTTGACCTCATTCTTGGAAATAATCTATTTTCAAGTATTTGGTTTAGTTAGTAAACATCATTATGGTCAAACTTACCTTGGAGTCATGAGTCTACTTCCAAGGTTTGTAAGTTCGTCATCATCCTCAAACACACCTAAAGATCTCTAGTCTAAAATTTGTCAAAATTGAAAGTTCCACATCCTCCATCCATTCAAACATAATCATTCAACAATGGTCCTAAACCTATCAAAGTGTCATTATTAGAAAAATTTGAGGCATCCAAAACATTTCAACAAGGTCATTTGCATCCAACATCTCCTAGGGTTGACACATTACCTCATCAATCAAACATTGATCCTAGATCACTTAGGTGTCTTTACAAATTCAATCTTGAAATGAACAAAAAATGTTAATGTCAATCTATTAGCTAAATTTGCTTCCAAGTCATCCCTACATGGGGTCATCATATCCTACTACCTTCAATGATATAACAACTATGGGTATCCCTAATCAAAACTTTGGAATGCCTTGGCACATGGTAGATTTTAATCAATGTCAAAACTTACAAGTCTATCAACCACACAATCAAAGTATGAGTCTTCCCCACCACAACATAATTTCACCAAATCATTACATCCCAAACATGAGCATATCAAACATGAGTGCATACCAAACATGAAAATACCAAACACGAGTGTATCAAATCTAAACATGTCAAATCCAAATTTTCCAAATTTGATAAACTATGGGAGTAATCCCTTAACCATATTGTCCTCATAAAACGTGTATGTTCATCAACAACCAAACCAAAAAACATCATCCCATCACAACAACAATCACTTCAACAAACATCTCAATATCCACATCAACAACATTCTCCTAAAAATAAATACACTTTACAAAATCATCAAAATATTTCCTCCCATCAACAACAAATTCCATCCTTAAAACAACTTAACCAACAAAAAAAAGCCTTACAATTTAACAACACCAAAAATGAATACACTCCTTTAGGGGATCCAATCGAGTTGGTGTTAAACAAGCTAGTCTATTCCAATCTTATCAAGCTTCCAAAGTCAATAGGTGATTATGAACCTCAAATCAAGTTCTCATGGTACAATGACAATGTTTATTGTGAATACCATAGAACAAAAGGTCATGAAACATCAAATTGTATAAAAATCAATACAAGACCACATTGATCAAGAAGCAATAATTATTAAGGATAACCTTCAAGATTCATCCATAAATGATCACTTTGATAATGTATCTACCTCACATACTGACAAAATCGACATACATCAAGAATATTTTCTAAAGCATGATCAAAGTCCTTCACCAATGTATAGCAATAACCCATTTCAATAAATATTGACATCGCTTGACCTCATGTTTGCAAATACTGAAGATATCCTTTACCCAACACTTGACTCAAATCCACTTGATGATCAAGAGACTCTTAGTCCAATACTCATACCCAATGAATAAAATCTAAGCCAAGAGCTATCACTCACATGTCTGCATTTTGAAGACATCCAAGAGTCATTTGCAAGCAACCCATTCTTTGAAATTGATTCATGTCAAGAAAATAATCCAAAGCATAAAAATAAAATTCTAAAATGAATCAAGGTCAAGAATCCATATCTCCAAAGCACTACAATGACTTAATAAGCATCTCCCAAGCCATACAAAGTTTTTCAAAAGAAGACCATATTCATACACCAAACATACCCACATCTACCCATGGGATGGTTACTTCCAATGGACATGTAGATGATCTTCATCTAAAACAAGAGTCTCTCACTCTCGACATCCTTGCAGATGATCAAGCTCTAACAAAATGCATAGAATTTTATAGTGACCCTTCAGAAAGTGACCGTGAAGAATATGTTTACATCAACTTTGAAGAAAAATCATAATCTAGTAATTTTACAACCTATGAAGACTCACAACACTACAAAGAAGGATTAGAACCTTGTTTCCAAGACAAATCATATTCAATTGCAGTGTGGTACTGGATACATTATCAAGACAAAGGATTAAATCTACATGAACAGGGTATCCTAGAATCAGTACCGAAAGTTGACAATCCTAAGCAGCAGGGTTTTGGTTCTTCAACAATCAAAGCATCTAATCATGTTAGTGATACCTCAATAATACTGCAGGAAACTTTATCTAATTCAAATATCAACATAGGAGACATGAAGAGTCCTTATGATAAAACTGCTACCAACACTCCAACCATCCATATCATGAATCGTCATCCTCACATCTTTCCGTCCACTAAATGGGACTAGAAATAAGAGAAAAATATTTACAAAAGAAAAGAGCAAGTCAATGAAGAAAAAGAATCAACAAATCAAAAGAGACAAATAAAATTCAAATGGATTCCAAATCAAAAGAAAGCAAACAATCCCTATCAAACTCTATTAGTCAAACAAACTATGGGGA
Source organism: Sequoia sempervirens (assembly GCA_007258455.2). NCBI lineage: Eukaryota > Viridiplantae > Streptophyta > Pinopsida > Cupressales > Cupressaceae > Sequoia > Sequoia sempervirens. The sequence continues at coordinate 287,792,020 of VDFB02105785.1, read as the reverse complement.
AAAATTAAAAAGGAACTTTCATCCACCAATGATGTCTGCTGATGCAAGAGAAAGCTTCAAGAGAGAAATACAAAGTATATCAAGAAGTTGGTCCTAATTCCAATAGAATCTCCATATCCACCCATCATTCCCCATCATCCCAAGTTTGGAGAATCAAAGATTCCAAACTATCGACCAATCCATCTACATCTCATATTCTTCATCGCATTTTGCCATCCACTTTTATGTCCATGATATCCAAATATTGCATTGACCGTGTCTTGTCAACCACTCTTTATGATAAGGAATCTAAGGGCAGGGCACTCTATCTAAATGCACACATCTAGATGAGGTTAACTCTAATATCAACAAAGAAGATAAGAGCATTTAGGGGTTACATTCACGCACCGGTATCTTGGCAAAGCAACTCCTCCAAGTAGGATACCATTGGCATTATAGATGCATAAAAATGTTCTCATAATCATTTTTATCTATGGCATATTTCATTTTGATCATCTGCATAATCATATCTCGATATTCACAAACCATTAAAATATTGCATATTTCACTAAATGCATTGGTATAATCATTAAAATAGCCCTTTCATTTAAACCATTTATCCATATTATAAGCATTTATAAGCATTTATTCATAACCATAATCCATTTACATAATCATTTAGTCATTTATCCATTATTTATCCATTTGCATATTTCATTATCCCATTTCATAAATATTTATCGTTTCATTAATCATCAACATATTCATAAATCATTAATTCATCCATTTGCATAAATCATTTCACTTTGACCATTTGCACGATTATTCATTTGCATTAATCATTAAAATGCATTCATATATTTCATTAAATAAGTTAAAATTCATAAATCAACTTCCACGAAATTAGCTCAAAATTGCACATTAAACTCATGAATCATTTCCATGGAATTAGCTCAAAATTGCGCATTTTGAGCTTCCAAACATGAATCATGGCATAAATCACTCCACTCATTTCTCATTTCTCATTTTCACATTATGCATTCATCTATAAAAACCTCCTCCTTCGCACTTTTTGGGAGACACGTTTTTTGATTACACAACTCCGGTTTCATAGTTCTTGAATCCAACTCTACATCATCTCTTGTGCTTTTGCTACAAAAATCTGAGAGCAAAGACAAGATATTGTAGAGAGGATGGCAATGGAGTTGATTTTCTCTTTGAAGGAATTTGCTTTAGTTTCTTTTGCATAGATTAGTTTGAATTTTACATATGTTTTCATTTGAAAAGGCTTTATTGTTGTAATGTTGGAAATGCTTTAAATTTGATTAGAGTTTCAATTAGTTTTTCATTTTCAGCATTCACATAATGGTGAACCTGATGCGAACACTTTGCTGATTTGGATTAATCAAATTTGATATAAATACAAGGATGATTATTGAAAGCTCAATTTTTTTTGGTTTATTGGTTTGATAATGCTCATGAATATTGTTTGTTGCTTGCATGATCTTGTCTGTAACAAGGGTGGCCAAATGGAATAGAATTTAAAATTTGTTGTGTCTGGCTAAGTTTGTATTGAATTTCTGGCATCGTTGGCTCTTTCTAGCTGAAGCTCTTCATTGGATTTTAAATATAAATCACCAGTATCTTGCTGGAGTAGGCACCCATAGACTGTGGATTGCATGGTATATGTGAAAAGCTATTGAGAATCATCCATCATAGTTGCATAGAAAATGGATTTTATTTTTAATTCAAACTCCAACCATATTTAAAACACTTCCTATTATGTGTTCTATCAGCTATAATCTAAGAGCTGCTTGCAATTCCTCATAAGAAAGTTGCCAGATTGACTCCCATTGTGTTGCGTAAAATATGGTTCTTCAACTTTTTAAATCATTGCAATTGCTATATTCCTCTAGCATGATCTGGTCACAAAAATCACAACATTCCCATCACAACAGATTCCATTTTTAGTCCTACAATCACGTCATTAATTCTGCAATCCTCTTGATTGTATCCTATAGTCATGGCATTTTGAAACGTATCTTACAATCAAGCATTTCATTTTTACCATTTCCTGAGGCTGTCGACAGTTTTTATTCTCTTTAGTTTCTAAAATTAGATAGGATTAGAGTAATTTTAGTTTAAAATTAGATTAGATTAGATTTAATTTTAATATAGATTTAGTTTAATTTAGATTTGATTTAATTTAGTTAGATTAGATTAATTTTAAAATAATGTAGTTTTGGTTAATTTTGTTAGTTTAATTTAGATTAGATTTAGATTTTAGAATATGGATTTTTTATTTTTCTAATTTCAGTTAGAGTTAGATTTCTTAATTTCATGTAGATTTAAATTTTTTAAGTGAGATTTAACTTTTAATTTTTAATTTAACTTTTTAGATTTTAACTTTTAATTTAGCTTTTAATTTTAATTTAGCTTTTAGTTTTAAGCTAGATTTAGCTTTTAATTTTTAATTTAGCTTTTAGTTTTTAATTTAGATCTAATTTCTAATTTAGATTTAGATTTTTTATTTAGATTTTATTTTTAATTTAGACTTAATTTAGAATGTAGATTTAATTTAATTATTTAGATTTAATTTATGATTAATTTAGTTTAGAATTTAATTAAAGAATTTAGATTAGTTTTTAATTTTAGATTAATTCCTATTTTTAGGTTAGTTTTTAATTTAGATTAATGTCTTTTTTCCTTCATAATTTAATTATTGATCATGTGGCTAATCATTGGTTTTTCTATTGCAGGTTCTCATGTCAAAGGCTGAAAAATATAAACATATGTTTGACGAAGATTTGAAATCAAAACTAGGACGCGGTCAAAGGAATGTGATTTGAAATTGAGTGTATTCATTTTATTATATCATATTTTTCAATTGTTGCTTAAAAAGAACAACTGGCTTCTTTTCACATAGATTTAACTAGGAGGTTAATGAACACTGTTTGCTATGTTTGAAGGGGTGGTAGGTATTATGGTCTCACCTTGTGCAAACTCAGTGCTCAAAAAACCAGACCCATCCACTTTTGTGTTTACCTCTTAGAGGGCTTGCCTTGGTGGGAAAAAGTACTCACCCTAAGGGAACAACCCATCCTGTAATAGGCTAAAGCCAAGCTACTTCTAGCCGGTATATAAAATAGGTGCTTGAGGAAATATCAGTACCATGAGTACGGATGTGTTATGTAGACCAGTGTCTCCTCCAATGCCCGTGAGGCACGTAGAACTTTGTAGAGCATAACCTCTACATTTTGGGAGCCTCCTTAATGGAGCTATCTGGCCTCACGTATAACCACTTGAATGGATGCCCTTACTAAGAACCTTTGTCTAGTGGCCAAAATCCTTCTATTTGCTGGCACAAGAGGTTGGACCTCTGAAGCCATCCCACACTTTCGCGGTTCAAAGTAGAGATGGAAAATTCCTCTTTGGGGAATTCAGAACTTGGTATGCCCGAGAAGTGAGTGCACTGTAAGGGGGAGCCTGTTCTACCAAGTTCCTAGGTCATCCGCTTTGAATAGGCATGCTTGGAGAAATCCAAGTTGGAACCCAACAAATATTGCTCTTGCCAACCCTAGGATTGTGCATGATTTTTTTCATCTTGAAATCCAACTTTTACACAAGAACAAACTCAAAAGAACTTTGTCTATTGTGTCTTGCGTGTGTGTTCAAAATAAATCTCAAACAAACACCACTTGAAACTAACAACATTCAAACCTTGAAACAAACTAGTCCAACACATCCAAAACAAGCTTGACATTTAAACCTATTTAAACCAAGGAATTTCTCACTTCATTCATCCATCACCTCATCTTTTGCATTAGAAATTCCCCATAGATCAAAATTTAGGTCATTATTTTAGCTTACATAGACCTCTTGATTAGGAAGCCCATCAAATTTAGACTAGACTATAGCCTCAAATTTGTATTCTCTTGGCCTTATCTTTCAGACAACATTCATCCGAGTCCTCATCATTTAGGTTGGTTCCTCAGCTCATTAGTCCAGTTTGAGACCACATTGTCAACACATCCAATCAGTCTTTACTTTACCCAAGGTCATTGACAATAAGATTAGTTGCTATACCTATCTTAGTTTGATTAGCAACCATATCTTAGGTTTTAGCCTTCATACTAGTCCATCCTTTCATTCCACGCTTTGCATAACTTAGTCATAGATTATCATCACCTTGAATCTTAATCTAGGCATTGTTATTAGGCATCTCGATATATTCAAAAATCCAAAAAAATAGTTGCACTACATTTAAGCATACCTTATTACAAAAAAATCCAAAAACATAGTTTAGGTTGCACACCTTAGACTTAAGTCACCCTCTTGGCATTTCCTTGGACATCATACCATAGATCTTGGACCGTAGTGACATCATGTCTTCAATTCACCTTGATATGCTTTCTAGTCAAGTTGAATGCCAATTAATCTGCAATGGTTAATACTAGCAAGCCATAGACTTCAAACAACAATTAATCCAATCCAAATACCAATCAACCTCAACCCATAGTCAACCACCCATCTATCACTCTTATCAACAACTCATAAACCCTAGTCATTCATCCATATACCCTCACTATCAAGAGTCATTTGGCGAATCCATTAGTCATATTTGTCCTAACCTCGACAAGGGAAACCAATCTTCTACAAATCCGTTCCAAGACTCCACATCCTATCCTAACCAACCTTCCACTAATCCATTCCAAGCCTCTACCTCCTATACTACTCAACTTTCCACTAATCTATTCCAAGCCCCTACACCCTATCTTAACTCGTCATATACTAGTCCATTCCAATCCACTACATCCCAATCTACTATACCATCCAATAAAACCACAACAATTAATGCTCTCCAAGGACGACTAGCAAGGAAACTTGTTCAACTTTGAAATGAAAAGAAAGTTAGAAAATCTAGTCAAATTGCTACTCATACTCCATCTAGCCATCTATCACAATCATGTCCACCATTACCTACCAATCCCAAAAAGGATCTTGCCATTGAAACTCCATCATTTCCATGTCCAAATATTGAGTCCATTGAAGAAAATCATATGATTCAATTACCTAAATCATTAGACATATGTCAAGAGCATGATCCAAAGCATGACGAAATAAACCTCAAAAAATAATATATCAAGTTATCCATGATAGCCTAATCATAGATCAAAATATTAACCCTTTTCATGACATCCACATTTCAACCACCTCCACCATTGTAGATGATACAATTGCTCCCATGGGACACATAGATGATCATCTTCTAGAACAAGAGTCTCCTATTCTAGACATATTTGCAAATGATCACGCTATAGTTGAATTCATAGGACTCTATGACAATGACTATAAAGACGGTTTCAACATCGACTTGGAAGCACTAGTAGAATCATCTAAATCTGATATGTCACAAAATCAGACCAAAGATATCCAACATGTCAATGAAGCTACAACATCTTATCAACTAGGATCATCTATCTTTGTCAGAGTAGGCTTTCTTTTAGATGAGAAAATACCAAGTAACAATTTCCACATACACAATGATGGGTTAGCATCTTGTTTTCAAAACAAAAAATACCCCATCGCAAACAAAATCTTTAAGAGCATGCAATATCAAGGAAAAGGACTAGGCATACATGAGCAAGGAATTCTAGAACCAGTACAGTTTTAGGAAAATTATGGACATCAAGGTCTTGGCTATTCTTCAATCAACAAATCTAATGATGTTAGTGTTACCTCCTTGATATTGAGGGAAACTTTATTAGATACAAACATCAAAATGGAGGCCATGAGTAGTTCTTTTAATAAGGTTTCCGCCAACACTCCTTCCATCCATACCGTAAACCATCATTTCCATTATCTTAAACCTTCCATTTGGAACCAACAAAAAGAAAATTATTACAAATCTAAAGTTCAAAATCAAATGTCAAAGGCCATTGAATCAAACAAAAATTTGAGTGGACAAATGGAATTAAAATGGATCCCAAAGAAAAAATGGATCAAGAAAAGAAAATATTTCACAAATAAAAGTCAATCAAAATGTGGAGCCACAAGAAAAGAGGACTCCCACATATAATAAATGTCCACCTCCTTCAAAATGGTCATCAAGCAAGGAATATAAAAGTGTTGGTTCCAAACGCTATCCCAATCAAAATTCCAAACTCCACCATCCAACATCCCAAGTTGGGAAAATAAAAAGTGATTCATCCAAACGTCCAAATAATCCTTCCATGTCTACCATCATCTATCATAATCCTACATCGTGCCTAAAGTCTAAAAGGCATACCTCACAAATTTGTCACATCTTGGAAACAAATCTTTATTGTGAGGACTCTCATAGCACTCTATCATGATGTGCGTATTCTAATAATGCCAACTCTAGTATCAGGAAGGATCACAAAGACATCAATCAGTTATATGCAAGCGCTATGATCCTGACAAGGCAACTGCTTCATAAAGGTCATTATTGGCATATCATGGTGCTAGTCTCTACATCAACACCATCAATGGATTTAGCACAAACAATGATCATCTAAAATATTAAGCCCTGAAAAAATACAAAAAAAAGGAAAAAAGTCTTGAAAAAATACAAAAAAAATTGAAAAAAAGAAAAAAATAGTAAAGAGAAAAATGTTTTCCAATAGTGAAAACCATTTTTATGGCGCTTTGGATAAGTACCATGATGAAATCCTGGTAAATAGGCGTCATGTGTAAGATCAATTATCTATGTGGACCATTACAATTGGGGGCAAGTTGTCTCATCTCCCATACCCTTCGCATGGCATTTCTTATGACATTTCCATCCATATCATTTTCCACCCATTTTCCCACCTACTTTGATCTTGATAAGGATTGGGGTACAAACATAAATCATGCTTTGGGAAAACTCTTGACATGTCTATCCTTTGGTCATACACTATCCATGAAATATCATGTCATAGCCTTCATAGCATTTTCCAAACCCATACCTCAGAGAAAACAAATTACTCCTATGCAATAGTCCTTGGAGACCATACGATAATTATTCCATCTCATAATCCTCATGTCTCCTATCTTTTACCAAAGCCACCTATCATCCTTTCATGCCTATTTCTTATCTTGGTTTCCCTTGTCAACGGTCCAACATCCTTCCATCATCCCATTCAATCCCGAAAAGAAGTCATTCCAAATGCAATAAGCCTAATCCATACAATCTTGCTATGCAACCTCGTACATCATCCAAAACATTCCTTGGATTTTTTCCTAGCCTTGCTACAAACCTTGATCCTTTAGTCACATTATCATCATCCTCACATTGTTTCAGGATGTGTCCTTCCCATGTCAAACAACGTCGTCATCATCATCATCACTTGTCAATTGGTATTCAACTTGACTAGGGGAAAGATCATGTTTTTCCTTGGATTCTTGTGCATGCTTGTTCGCTTGCTTGTAGGTTTCATTCACATGCATTTTCATGATCCTCAGAAAACATCAAAAAGACAAAAAAATCATAAAATAAATAAAATAAATAAAATCATAAAACTTCAAAATCCAAAAAATCAAAACATGTCAGAAAACCCAAAAACATTTAGATAAATTTCAAAAAATTCTAAAAACAGAGTCAAAGTCAGTCATGTCAGTCTTTGTCATTGTTGAACTACCTTTCCTCTACGACTGGACATAGGAAAGGCCATTTTTTGGTTTTGCCCCGAGGCATTAGGTCAGTCTTTAGGTGTTGTCCAATAAAATCATGATTCGTTCCTTTGTCATTCAAACAAAGTCAAGGGTCATGTCAAACTACGAGGTCTCTATGCATTGCTACGTAGGAAAGGGCATCTATCGATGAGGCCCCGAGGCCCCCTAGGTCAATCTTTTAGGGTTTTCCGAGTCAATTGAAATAACTCAGACACTATCAACTCAAATGCGACATAATCATCTATGCTTCAAACACAAATCCTGAATCAACAAGACAAGCAAGCCAACAAGTCTACAAGTCAAACCAATCAAACCAATGGTCTTATACAGGATGTGTCCTTCCTGAAACCAGACCTTGTCACTGTCACACTTTTTCATTTTTCTTATATAGGTAGTTACATGATCAAAACTAGACTTGACGTCTTATATGACATGTTTCTTCTCTTGAAACCAGGCCTTGTCAAAACAATCCACCTATCACTCACTTCATCCCTTAATGCACTGGCAACACTTATTAGCAAACAATCTTAATGACTGTTGACTTTGTTGGTTTGTTTTGTCTTATCTTTTGTATTTTCTTTGCCCATGTTACTAGCCACCTTGAGGATGTACCATGAAGGATTTATAGGAGCGATGATGTCTCATGACCCATCTTTTATTTGATTGGTGTTTATGATTTGTCTTAACAAAAAGACTGGGGCAACTTTTCTCTTAGTATGAGTTAGGACATTCCTTGTTTGTGATTGTCTTTTTTACAGGTGGATAGCCTTGCACACATTGGTCTATGTCATACCATGGTGTTTTTTTTTTCCATTAGTCATATTTTACTACTCTATGATGATAAAACACTATGACATGCACAAGAGGCTTCATCACCATCATTTTCCTTCATACCTCATTTCTTCCATCATCCATTTCCTTCATCATTGCATTTTTCCTTCATCATTGCATTTTTTTTATCTATTTTCCTCTATCATCTTTCAGTCCTCTCATCCATTTCAAGAGCACACTCATGTTCTTTGAACCCGCATGTCCTCTCAAGGGGGCATACCTCTACCTCCTCATCACGCTTCTACATTATTCCTTACATTGGGGCATATCTTTTTTCTTTGAAACAATGTGACAGGATGCATTGTCTCAAACAGGGGAAAAATGTAGATGCATAAAAATGTTCTCATAATCATTTTTATCCATTGCATGTTTCATTTTGATTATCTGCATAATCATATCTCCATATTCACAAAACCATTAAAATATTGCATATTTCACTAAATGCATTGGTATAATCATTAAAATAGCCCTTTCATATAAACCATTTATGCATATTATAAGCATTTATAAGCATTTATTCATAACCATAATCCATTTACATAATCATTTAGTCATTTATCCATTATTTATCCATTTTCATATTTCATTATCCCATTTCATAAATATTTATCGTTTCATTAATCATCGACATATTCATAAATCATTTAACCATTTCATAAATCATTTCACTTTGACCATTTGCATGATTATTCATTTGCATTAATCATTAAAATGCATTCATATATTTCATTAAATAAGTTAAAATTCATAAATCAACTTCCATGAAATTAGCTCAAAATTGCACATTAAACTCATGAATCATTTCCATGGAATTAGATCAAAATTGCGCATTTTTTCCAAACATGAATCATGGCATAAATCACTCCACTCATTTCTCATTTCTCATTTTCACATTATGCATTCATCTATAAAAACCTCCTCCTTCGTACTTTTTGGAGGACACGTTTTTTCGATTACACAACTCCGGTTTCATAGTTCTTGAATCCAATTCTACATCATCTCTTGTGCTTTTGCTGCAAAAATATGAGAGCAAAGACAAGATATTGTAGAGAGGATGGAAATGGAGTTGATTTTCTATTTGAAGGCATTTGCTTTAGTTTCTTTTGCATAGATTAGTTTGAATTTTACATATGTTTTCATTTGAAAAGGCTTTATTGATGTAATGTTGGAAATGCTTTAAATCTTATTAGAGTTTCAATTAGTTTTTTCATTTTCAGCATTCACAGGCTCATCTTAACAACAACATTTATATCAACACCACTAGGTGGTCCAACATAAACCTCCAAAATTCATACAAATAAAAAAATCAAGAAAATAGTAAAGAGAAAAATTGTCCTCTAGTGAAAACCACTTCGATGGTGCTTTGGGAAAAAACCATAATGAAAACCTAGTAAAAAAGCATCATGTGTAGAATCGAGCATCTATCTGTTCCATTTAGGTGGAAGAATCTCATCCCCTTCATAATAAATCCAAAATTGCATCTATCCATCCAATCCATTTTCATCCAAATCCAAATTACCTTGATCTTGATAAAGATTTGGGGTACACTTCAACCTTTCTTATGGAAAAATATTGACATGGTCTTTATCATTGATCCTATTTTATCCCATATAGTCCTATGGCTTGTATCTACGCACTATCTTGATGATTCTATCACAAGAAAATGTTTTTCGCCCTTCACATGCTTATCCATTCATTATCTTGATCTATGCATCCACTCATGAAATATCAAACATTGCTAGACAGTAGGGGAAGGTACTTGCATCTTGCTTTCAAATAAATCTTGATCCATGTCCAAAATATCACAATGTGATATCAACATCATGATCTAGGTATCATTGAAAAATCCAAAAACATCCATAACATTCCTGAAATCCAAAAACATCCAAATAAGTTCAAAATCTAAAACATTCGTAAAACATCAAAATTAAAAAATCATTGGCCATCTTGTGCTAATATCCAAGTCCAGTAATCGAACTATGATGCCTCTGTGCAATTACGTAGGTAAGGCCATCTCTAATGAGCCCGCAAGGCATAGGTCTTTCCCCCTTATGTCCTGTTCTCTTGGTCAAACCTCTGAAAACTCAAAAACATTTTAAAAGTTCAAAAACAAAACAATTGGAAAATGTCACATAAAACCTAAAACACCCTCAAATATCATCACAAACTCAAAGTATTCAGAAGACCTCAACATCCAATTTAAAAAACCTCAAAACATTTCAATTAAATCAAAAACATTGAAATATCTAGAAAGAAAAGTCACCCATCCCATATAACTTTCACTCATAATAAAATTTCAGCCATAATAAATTCATCTTCACCTTCACCATTGGCAAAACAAACAGAAACAAGTGCAACACTTATCCAAAAATCCAAACTTCAATGAAAAATCAAAATCTTGATCATTATCAAATATGTCAGTTCAACTATCATATCAACAACCTATCAAACAACTATTAACTAATCCTCATCCAATGCATGTCTTACGGATAGATCTTTCCTATAATAGACATCATTTAGGATATCATCTAAAACAACACTCTCAGGTAAGAGATATGGTGACATTGACATTTTTTTCATTTTGATCTTTTTTCTTTTGATTTGTCTTATTGGTCCATTTCGACGATATCTCAATGATTTCTAAAATGATTTAGAGAGAAAGGAATGGGGTATCAAGATCATTACTTTCATTTGTTGTGCTTGTTGGATATTCTTGTAATACGACCTTGGAAAATACTTGCCTTGAACGTGTGGGAGTAGTCTCAAGTAAAACAATAGCTTGGAAATATTAGGTTCTTCATACCTTTTGTGTATTAGTCTAATTACTTTAATGGCTTTATTCTCTCACATGATCAAACAAGGTTTCCATATGTCGGGTATGAACAAGGATACTCTTATCTGTTTGTAGAGTCAAATTATATGCATTAGATACAAAGCCACCCTGGTTCTTCATAACTTGGTGCATTGTGTCTATTTGCTACATCAAAAATAAGGATTGCTATGATGAAAAGCATTATCTAAAAGCAAAAGAAAAATCGTCTCTATCTCATCACATATCCAATAAATCTTGGAATAATCATCTAGGTTTATTGGTATCTTGATCAACATCATCTTCTTCATTCCATTTTATCTAATCATTCCTATTCTTTCTCATTCTTCTATCCATACTAACGTTTCTATCCAAGTATCAAATCCATGTGATATATCAAAATATACAGGAGGCTACCCATTGCTAATGAGTGTATATACATCATAAAATCTGTCTACATTGAACATCTAAGCTTTCTAAGAATTTTTTTTCCATCCTCTATTCAACAAAACCACTCTCAACATCATGTCATGATCTTGACTTGAAAATCACTTTTTTTGCTTGATCTCTTGAGGGGGAAGCACACCATTTCCTTCATCTGCTGGGGCATAGTGGGGCATAAGGAAAAATTAGAAAAAAATTAAATTTTTTTCGAGCAGTATTAGTTCTTTGAAGCAACACAACAGGTACGTTGCTTCAAAGAGGGGCAAAATGTAGACTCCTAATAATTTCTTGAGTGTATCGCACATCCTGATTTTTCTTATTAACACCTTTCTCGCATAATTCACCTAATTCCTCTATTTAATTAAATAATATCCAATTATTTAGCTAAATTCACTTTATTCTCTTATTAACCGAATAATTAGGGGTATTTGATTAATTCATCATAATTCATCATTTTCTCCCATTTTGATTAAAAATGTAATGTTATTTAATTAAATGCTAATAATCCTACTTGATTAAATAATTCACAATTATTTAATTAAAGTTCCTAATTCTTCCAACATGCACAATTAAATTATTTTCATGAATTGTTTAATTGGCTAATCTTCTTCCAACCCTCCAACTTGCACAAAGAATATCCTCACGGAATATTCCCTTTTCAAATTCAAATTCTTCCCTCCAAATGAAATATCTCCAACATCTTTCCTAAAATTTAGGGATTTGTTGATCTCTCAAGGATTATTGACCCTTGATTAAAATCCTTGATCCATGCCATCATGAATTATGGACCATTCATCCATTTCTTGATCCATGTCTTCATATTCAATTCAATTTCCTCCATTGATTAACTAATTCAATCCTTTCCATTGATTCATTCCAAAAATCTATAATTACTTCTCATTTTACATGAAAGGAGATCCACAACCATTGAAGCTAACTTATTATACCCAATTTATTACTTACCTTTGAGCACTTGTGAATCATTCATCCACCATTATCTCCCATTACCAATCTTTTGCATCAATTCAACCATGGATTAGGCACGATTGAGCAATTCAACATCCAATTATCACTCAAGTTGCACTCAATCCACAATGGGATTGCAGATTTGCACCATTAGTTAGATTCATTGCTTGTAATTTGTAGTTTAATTGCTTTGAAAATGAATCTTTCTTAAGGTTGTAGGATAATTTCATTGGAGTAGTGTTTTTAGTTTATCATTTTCTTAGTTTAATGGCTTTATTTGGTGTTATCTAATCAATTAATTTCATACACTCACAATTACAAAGTATAGAGTTGTACAAACAGTCATAGCTCTAAACAAACTGATAAAAGGAACTTAAACCTAGAGCTATACAAACTTCCATTTTGCGAGCAAAAACTGCTCAACTAGCTGAAATATTATAAAACTAAAACAAGACATAGAGCTTTACAAAATTCCTTAGCACTATTCAAACTAAAAAAAAAGATCTTAAACCTTGAGCTATACAAACTTCCTTTTTGCTCAGCAGTTGTTCAAATTGCAACTTGATTTGTTGAATTTGGAAACTCAACTTGGGATTCTTCATAGCCTCATTCTGGAGCATAGAAAATAGGGCAGCAAGAAAATAAAATATATCAGAGTAAAGTCTTAAAAATTCAACTTTTTGATGATCATTATTGTTATTAAAGATAACTTTACATCTATTTCTCCATATATGCAACAAAATTACATGTCTAACACCATCATCAATAATATTATCATGAAGACTAGATCCAAGAAGAGCTTCTTTCCAACTTAATTTGTGATAGAAGATAGCAGAGAAGTCATTGAACACAACATTACCCTGGTTTTAACAAACTAGTAATTCCAAAAAATATGCTTTATATTTTCATGTATGTGACAAAGAGGAAAATTAGTTGGTTGAATCATAATACATTTTAACCTATCCCCAATGGCAAATTTAAAGTGTAGTATCTTCCAAGAAATTAATTGAGTATCTGGATGACTTTAGATCTCCAAATTTGAGTAGATAACTTGGACCAAAACTTCTCACTGAACCTGTAGATCTATTTGGAATTCAAATAAGATTTCAAGGATAAATCAGGAAGAAATTGCAAGCATATATTTTTTAAAGATAACAATAAAAGGGATAAGAAGACACCCATGAACAATATTTGAAAAAGTTGCATTGGATAAGAGTACAAAGTTTCATAGACAACTCCAACATCACCAAGGACTGTACAAAGATCAATACATGTTAGTAATTGTTGCTAAGATTGAAATGATTTTTAACCATATTCCATGGTAATCAACTCATTGATTGAAAATACCATAGATCTCTGAAATTATAGATCCCTTTTTTGAACAAGGGATACAAATGTTTCAAGAAGCTTAAAACAAGGGGTTGTCCATGATATAGGATATGATTGTTCCACTAGATAGAAGAAGTAGAAAAGATGAAACCATGTCGAAGGGATTCTCCTCTCCATTTTAAAAGATGACAAACATATTTCCAAGCCTTATAGATAGACTGAAGGGGGAGAGAAGCCTTGGTGGAGAAAAATGAAGCATGAATAATTTTGTCTGTCATTTTATTTTGATTGAAGCATGATTAATTCAATATCAAATAAGGATCTTCCATGGTTCATCCCCTTTAATAGCTCTAATAATCTATTTGGTATCGAAAAAAATCCCTCGAGTCCTTGGATCTATGAGTCACAAACCACCTCTATGTTTTAGCTGAGTACAATGGGACCATGATGTGGATATATATACTGAATTACCATCACATTTGGCCCATAGAAATCTTTGAATAATTTTGACTAATTCCTCATACAATTTTTTAGAAGCCATCCAACATGAAGAGTAATAAACATGAGTAGCAAGAAAAAATTATTAACTTGAATTTTACCAGCCAAGGAAATGAGTTTATGACCCCAGCTAAAGAGTTTATGCTTGACTCTGTTAATATACCAATTCCACATATCACAAAGAGAAATGGTCCCAATACCAAAAGGAATTCTAAGGCATCTCAGAATTTCTCCATGTTTGATCAGTTTCCATTCTTTGGGAATCCATTGGGAGATATGCCTAGCTTGAATTATTAATAATTTTGTTTTGTTATGAGCTAGTTTAGATCCTAAAATATCACAATAAAGCTCCAAAATTTACATCATATTAGAAATATCCTTTTCAGAATTTTGTAAAAAATAATAAGTTGTCATCAACATAATGAGAGTTTATAACAACATTATGAGGAATATAAATTCCTTATATGAGTTCCTTGTTAATAGCACTTTGAAGAAGATAACCTAACACATCAGTTGTAAGAGCATATAGGTAAGGAGTTAGAGAACATCCTTGGAAAATGGATCTCTATAAGAGAAACAAATCAATCATCATGTTATTGATAATAATTTGAGCATTAACATCATGAAACAACATTTGAATGGGTGAACGAATTTTAGGACCAAAACCCAACCATTGAAGCATATTAATAATAAAGCTCTAGCGAGTTCTATCATATGTATTATCAAAATCAAGTTTAATTAATATAGTATTTTGGCATGTTTGTTGCACCCAATCATGGGTTCCCCATGCTAACATAAGATTATCAAGAATATATCTGCCAACAATAAAACTAGTTTACTTTGTTCTAACAATTCCTTGCACAGTTGGTTTTATTCTTATAGCCAAAGCTTTAGCAATAATTTTATATGAAGTATTAAGTAAGGTGATAGGACGCCAACCAAAGATGGAGTTTTCCATTTTCCTTTAGGGAGGAGATTGAATATGCCACCATTAATGTTCATACCTAAGGAACCTTTTTTAAAGGCCTCCAGATATAAGCAGTAAAAATATTCCTTGATATGTTGCCACATAACTTGGTAGAATTCCATAGGGAGCCCATTACTGCTTGGACTTTTATGAGGGACCATAGAGAAAAGGGAATTTTCTAGCTCTTCCAAAGACAATTATATCAAGATATTGGCTATCCTTGGGGTCAATTTTGTTAGGAATATGGCCTTTGACAATATCATCAAGAATTTGTTGGATATCCTGCCATTGGTCGTCTTTGAAAAGATTCTCATAAAATCGTTTGAAAACATTAAAAATATCAGTAGGATTAGACTGCAAGATATTGAATTCATCTCTTATAGCACCGATTATTTATTTTTTTATGTTTATAATTGAGGTAGTTAAAAAATATTTTGTGCCTTTGTTTTTTTCCTTTATCCAATGTAATATGGATTTGACTTTGGCCCCTTTCCCTTTATAATTATTGATTTTACGTAACTGAGCTTTTGTTGCAACAATGGAGGTTTGAATTTTGATATTGTTAGGATCAACATTAAGAAGTTTTCTATCATAAACAAGTTTTCCTTAGAGAGATTTTTCTTTCTATTTGCTTTTCCAAGCCATTTTTTTCCCAAATGAACACAAGTAACTGGTACATTAATTAATAGCAACACACCACCATTATATCCATGACCCCCTTCATTAGGTTTGGGGATAGAATTCTAAAGCCCTTCAAGGGAAACTATGTTGCATAGGCGGCTGCCATTGCACCAAAAAATTGACCTATTAATGCCCAATATAGCCATGAGATTACAAGATCCAAGATCCACATGAAGTGGTTAAGCCATGCCACGAACCCAAGCACCACACTGCACAACACAAGGAAACCAAGGGTGAAAATCTTGCAACAATCCCCCCAGTAAAAGCAAGGGGTTTGAAACTGACCTCGGCTCTGATACCAATTGTTGCATAGGTGACTGTCGTTGCACCAAAAGATCAACCTATTAATGCTCGATACAATTGCTAGATTTATACAAGATCCAAGATCCAGAGGAGGCAGTTAAGCCATGTCATGAACCCAAGCGTTGCGCTGCACAACACAAGGAGACCAAGGGTGAAACTCTTGCAACAAACTAAACAAAAAGGGTTCTTTAAGTGGGACACATTAAGTTTCAAGGGAAGGGAGCTATCTATATTTGTCTTAGGTTACAAACTTATATTGCAAATGATGGGATAATGGTCAGAGAGAGTGGTGGATAAGTCCACATGAACATATAACCCAAAAAGGGTCTTGATTGAGGGGTAGGATAGGAGATATGTAAAATATATCCAACCTACTTCCTATCACTTCCTAATCTGTAGTTGGACCAAGTATACCAGTTGTTAGAATGACTAGGAAATTTGTCATGAAAAGGATCAACCACTCCCAAAGAATTTTGACAAAACAAAAAAATATCAAAATTTTCTCTACTGAAATTAAATTATTTTGACCAATTGTAATCATGAGCATGTTCAACCATGTTAAATTCACCCCCTACTATCCATTCAGCTTTGGGTAAATTATTAGCCATCTTGTCCATAACTCAATATGTTCTTTAGCAAAATTGGGGGCATAAATAGAATAAGAACCAATGATCTACCTAGTGATAAATTTAAGGGCCCAAACGTAGTTATGGGAAGGGTCTTCACCTTTATCAATAACATACTTGACAACCCATGGAGAAATCCCAATAACAACCCCACCTTTATTGTCAAAATGAGAAGTAAACAAAAACATGGAATCACCCTAAACCTTACATAAATATGCCTCAAGTTTAATTCCACCAAGTTTGAATTCTTGAAAGAAAAACACATTAGGTTTCCATTTCATAACAACCTCTTTAACTTTATATTTGTGAAGAGGGAGGGAAATACCTCTCACATTCCAAGAAAGGATCTTATAATTCATGATGAAGAGAAGAGTTTTCATCCCAAGTCAACACACTAAATCTATTATCCGTATTCAAATTTAAATTCTTGAGTTCACAATATTGAAAAGTGGAAGAAGGAGATCTAGAGCAATGATGAGATCTAGAAGGGGAAAAGGAAGGGTCACGATGGTATGGTTGAGGAGAAGAGTGGTAGGGAGAGTGGGAAGAATCTCAAGGAGGGGCATTAGGAGAGGAAGGAGAGGTTGAGCGAGAATGATCTTGGCAAGAATAACGAGAGGTAGAAAGAGGGGAAAGCTCTTCCCTCTTTCTAACCATTCTCCACCCATTTCACATAATGGAACATTTGAAGGGTGAGGTTGGCTCAACAAGCACACTCAAAGGACAACCAAGGTTGGAGGGAGGAGGAGTGTTTTTAGTGATAGATGGAGGATGGAGGGGTTGGATGGTATGAGGCAAATGACTAGGGGAGGACAAATGACCACTAGCCGGGGAAGAAACCATCGGTGTCTAAACAATTTTAGGCTTTCTAATAGGACACTCGTGGATCAAATTGGACCAGGGAATATCCCTACATTGTTGCAACCATCTTTCAATTCACCTACACTAAAAATAAGAAAGTCTCAAGTTTCACTCAAATATTTCGCATAGTTTGGCCTCACTCTTGTTGTTTGTTGATTATTTTTTATGGGCACTAAATGTAGGGAATGATGTAGGAGAAAGGAACTTAAATGTTATGAGTGTGAGCATTAGTATTTTATGTAGGGTTAGTTGTTATAAGGGGGTGGCTTGGCTTAGTTATTACTATATATGTCCCTATTGCTAATTGATCCAATAATCAAATAATTGATTAGTCCTATTATCGTAAGATAAAGGATTTGGTTTAAGAATGATTTTTTTGAGGCTCTACAAAGCCTTCTTTTTTCATGGTCTCGATTAACTTTATATTTTATATCAAGAATGATGATGTATTTTATGTAAAAAATAGGTCTTGATTGGCTTTGCATTTCACATCAAATTTGGTGGTTTTTCTATGTGAGATGCTAAATGGTTTATTAATGTAATGAGTATTATTTTGTTATTTTTTTTAAAAGGGAGAATTGGCTCAAGGAACAATGTTGAAGTGAGCTCTCTTTTATATATGTAAGCCACAATTTTTTCCAAAGTTTGTGTTCATTTAGTTCATAAGAAGGCCAAGATCGAGGCACCATAATGTAAAATTTCAATGTGTGTGTTGGTAGGGGATTCAATTTTAAGACTTAATGTTTGCATGCTTTGGGAGTTTATTTGTATTACTATGGCTTCATCTAAAATCTCCAACATTTGTGGTTAGTGAAAAATTAGATGGTTCTAACTATGAAAATTGAAAATGTGAGATGGAATTTATAAATAAAAGGTTTATGGGAGAAAGCAATAGAAGACAAACCTATAGATGAAAGCAAACATGAAAAATGGGATAAAATGGATATGCATGCATGGGCTACTATTTTATGGAAAATCAATCCAAGAATTAGGCCTCGTGTTTAGGATTTGAAAATAACATGGAAAATATGGGAAACTTTGCTAGTAATATATGAAATAACTAGAAAATTAAAAGTGGTGAACAGTAGAAGATAATTAACTCAATTGAAAAATGAAGGATCCGAATGGTCATATTGTAAGAAAATAAAATAAAAATAGAAATCAACTTGCAATGATGAAGGTTGAATATGAAGATTAAAATTATAAGTTTTTTAATTGAAAATCTTCTAGATGAGTACCATAACTTCATATGCATATTGGAGCTAATTGGAAATTTTGATAATATCAAAATAGAAGATGTATTTTTGCCTTTGTTGAATGAAAAGGATATGATTAAAAATTTAATAGGCAAGTCTAGCAAGAGTTCTCATACATTTATGGTTACAAGAAAATATAAGAATGGAAATCGAAGAAAATCATATCAAAATCAAAGGAATCAATAGATAAATAGTCAAAGGCAAGGGAATCAACCAAGGGATAATCAACAAAGATAGTTTTCAAAAGGCACAAAATGAATGGAGAAATCACAAAGATGATTCTAAAAGAGAAAAATCTATCACATGTTATAATTATGGAGAAGAAGGGCATAAAAGTGATCAATGTCCTAGGAAATCACATGTCAGAGGGCAAATAAAATTTTATCAAAGAAGGAAATCAATTTTTTCTCGAGGATAGGGTGATCATGATAAATTAGTAATCTCTTTAGTTGCTCAAATAAATTCAAATAACATACATAATATTCATTTAGGATCTAGCTAACATATGACATAATAAAAATTCTTTAGTTCTTTAGAAGAAGTGAAATATGTACAAATATTTCTTGGGAATAATAGTTCACATGAAATTGAAGGAATAGGTTCAATTCTAATGAAAGGACATGATGATAAGAAGTTGAAAATACCAAATATAAATTTTGTACCTAAGTTAACAAAAAATATTCTCTTAGTAACTTAAATAACTCAACATGGTTATTAGGTAGAGTTCTATTTAGATA
>VDFB02105785.1:287706501-287771956 GCA_007258455.2 Sequoia sempervirens | reverse complement strand
ATGCCCATACCTTATTTTCCTACCGACACTAGTAATAGAGCACACCGACTGCTTGCCTTTGTCATCTACCAGTTGAGTAGCAACTTCCTAGAATTGCAACCTTCTACTGCATCTAGTGGGCACAAGCCTGGGCTTGTCAACCAAAGCACCTTCCTGAATAGCAGGATCGAGCTTTTGTGAGCTCAAACAAACAGACCTCCTTACTGACTTACTCATTTTCTCTTCTCAGACAAGCACTCAAACTTGATTAGACTCATCCCACAAAGTGCTCTAACTGCTACAAGAATGACACTATTAGCAGTCAATTCCTCTTGTATTTATTGTGCAAGGTAATGGCAACCTTCATCAATGCTTAGTAAAAATGCATGTGCAAACATGGAAATTTGGTGGCGTATGTACTGTCACCGTTTAACTAGAGCTGCATGAGAATCCAAAGATCACCCTTCATGATTGCCAACAACAACATCTTCACACAGATTGAGTTCGATGTACACATCTTCACACAGATTGAGTTTGAGGTCTGCGAGTTGGCGGGGTACGATCGATATCTTCCCCCATATCTTTGAATCTTGAAAACCTACACATTGCACAGTTAGTATTTAATGAAAGGCTTTGGCTAAGCTGTTGGCGACATGACCCTTGGAATTAATGGCTTAGGCTTATGTCACCAAATTAAAATTAAAACCCAACTTTGATTTTAATACTTTATTTCCTCCGCAGGGTTTTATTTCCTAAGTCTCGGTTGGCCCCGTTAAATTCTTATCCCAACCCTAACAAAGAACAAATGATTAAGCTAAGGATTGTATTTGTTGTTATAACTTTAGTTCTAGAGAATTCTTAATTACCAATTCTTATTTGTGCATTTGTATATGAATCAATTGAATGCCTTTCCTTATCATTATGGAATATTTTATTAATACAACCCTAACTCCTAACTAATTAAACCTTGACCCACAGCACAGTTGAACTGCATTATTATAACCCTAGCTCTACTTGATTAGTGAGGCGTAATGCAGTAACCCTAGAGTATTGGTGAAACCTAGCCTAATTGTATCAAAACCCTAGACAGCTCCTAATTGATCCCTAACCCTGGAAATGAACCAATAGCCCTTGTAATTGAACCCTAACTCTAATCCTAGCCCTAATTTAAGACTAACCTTAGCCACGACCTTAATTAAACCCTTATTGAATTATAACCCTAATTGATCCCTAACCCAAATTGAATACTAATTGAACCTTAACCCTAAGTGAATAGCAACCTTAATTAAACTCCAACCATAATCCTATTTGAATTTTGACCCTAATCATAACCATAATTAAACCCTAACCTTAATTGAACCCTAACCCTAAACATGAGTTCAATTAAGTTTAAGGATTCAAATAGGGTTAGAATTTAATTAAAATTAGGTATAGGATTCAATTAGGATAGGGTTGGGGTTGGGAGGTAAAGATTAAGGTTCTATGATAGAGCTTGGGGTTAGTGTTAGGGTTCAATTGGGGCAAGGGTAGTATTAGGTTAGGGTTATGGTTCAATTAGGGTTTCATTAATGTTAGTTTTAGAATCATAGTTATGTTTAGGGTTGGATATAAAATTAGAGTTAGGTTTGAAGTTAATTAGTGTTAGTTTTACGGTTGGGGTTATGGTTAGACTTATAATTAATGTTAGTATTGGGATTAGATTCTATCACTTTAATAAAAATAATCTTCTATAAATTCATTCAATTTTTTTTTGAAATTATATAATTTAAAATATTTTCAAATTTACCTATGTTGATATATGACAGATATAGAAAATCTAAACTCTATATCATTTATAGTTAACTTGACATTGTGTATAAAAAGGTTTAAGTTATGAATGTTCTAATATAAAAAATAAATGTGTTTTTAATGTTTATTTGTCAGTTTAAAAGATGTGCCAATAATGTTGCAATCACTAATGATTAATTTTTTCTTGATGGTTAAAATAGATTGGTAAGTAAATTTATCTATAATAAGTAAATTTATCATTGATTTTTCTTGATAAGTAAATCAATATTTCATAAATTATCTATAATTCTTATTTAATTTTTCTTAATTATATTAGAATTATATTTTATTAAATTGTTAAAAATTTAAGTTGCTTATAAATAATTTTATGTTTTTTTATAATTAACTTGATATTGTGTATAAAAGGTTTAAGTTATGAATGTTATAATATAAAAAAATAAATTTGTTTTCAATGTTTATTTGTTATTTTGATGTGAGAATAATGTTGCATAGTAATGATTAATTTTTTCTTGATTGGTTAAGTGATATTGTGAAATTATTCTATGTTAATTTAATGTTATGAATGCTATATAATATAAAGAAAAGCATTTCTAATATATTTTTAATGCATCTTTATATTTTATAAACAAACATCTAAAATAAAAAATGTGAATGTAAAAAAAATACAACTTAATGAGTGAACATACATTTAAAGTTAAAAGTGAAATTATAAAACAAATTGTAAATTTATTTTATTTTTCTTCTATAAATATAATTTTTTTATTTGTTGTCTACCTAGTAATGTCCACTTCTCCTTTTAATGAATGTTTTATTTTGCAAGGGTTGATTTAGTGCTGCCGTTGATCTATTTCCTGCAGATATCAATGGTTCCCACCATCCCGTGATCAGGAATTGAAGGATCGCAAAATCACGGGCAGGCGCCACGCGTCTTATCCGGGGGATCAAATTTGTGCTATTGCTGACCAACTGCCATTTGATCTAAGCCGTTCCCTGCCATCCCATGATGGTGCTTGGGTTGATTGCAAAATCACGGGTGGGCGCCACGTGTCTCATTCGATGAAGCCTAAAGAGTAAATGAAACACTAGCCGGCTTTAAATGTATTAAAGGGCGGATTACTAAAGTGTTCTCGAGACACATATTCTAAATCAATGGATATGTTATAATCTCGTTGGAAAAGTTGCTCGAAGGTTAACGACATGGCCGATGACTGTGTTAAAGGAACGAGATCATTGATGCTCAGGATCAACGGTTGCCCGCCATCGCACGATCAAAATTTTTAGGATTGCGATATTGCGGGCAACCGCCACGTGGACTTCCTTCGTAGTGTATGGTAAGGTGGGCCCCTTATCACCATGTTGGCAATTGTGTCAGCTTGTTTTGAAGGTGGCCGTCGATGATTTTATTTTTTAGAGGTTTGAATTAGCGCTATCGTTGATCTATTTCCTACAAATCAACGGTGCCCGCCATCCTGCGATCATGAATTATAGGATCGCGATATCACGGGCGCTTGCCACATGTCTCATCCGATGAGGTGTAAAGAGTGAAGGAAGCATTAGTTAGTTCTAAATGTGTTAAGGGGCAGATTACTAAAGTTCTTGTGAGATGCACGTGCTTTATTTCAACGCGGATGTTATAATTTTGAGAGAAAAGCTACTTGACAATTAATGAAAAGGACGACGACCATTTTTGAAGGAGCAGGATCTCTGATGAGAAGGATCAATAGTTTCCCTCCATACCGCGATGGTAAATCGAGGGATTCTGGTATTACAGGAAATCGCCACGTGGTTTTCATTTGTGGCTTATGGCATGGTGGGCCCCTTATTGCCGTGTTGGCGATTATGTCAGCCTGTTTTGAAGGTGGTCGTCGATGATTTGATCAAACTGGAGGATCAACAGTTTAAATTTAAATCTGTATCAAATGTGGTTGGAGTTGTTCGTGCAGTCCACAAGTGAGCTTTAATGGTGGATGAGACACCTATTGGCAAGATTTGATTGACATAAAATCAATTTACTTACTTCATTTGTATCACAAGGCATCCAAGTATTTCGTAAAAATTAGTTTCAGAGCCAAAGGTGAAATTGCGAGCAACTGCAGCCAGAAATTGGAGTTTGTGCGAAAAAAGCCGTGAGTTTATTTTCTCTATTTCCCAGTCATTCTGCACCTAAATTTGGGAAGGGGGGTCTGCTATGCGTGTCACTGAGCTCATTAAAATATTTTGTTGGGACTATAGTTTAATCATAAATTGTGAGGAATTGCGGTATTTTTACTCTGTAATTTCCTATCTCTGCTTAGTCATAGCCACTTGAAGTGTAACATTGTAGTGAAGCCCTAGTTTGTCTAAAATGGCACCACCCAAGCAACACTCTGGCCACATTAAGTATTTGAAAAGATACTTGTACGATGATTTCCTAGATCAATTTCCGTTGTCAACAAATGATAGAAGGAAGGGTGTAGTGTTATTGCAAGGGAAAATCCTAGGGGAGGGGTTGGTGTATAATAGTTCCAACATTGTTGATGCTAGGGTTCCACTCACTAGCTTAGAGATGTTCAGATTATGGTATGGACAGAGGAATTTGCCTCACCCTTTCTCAAATGGATGGATGTATGACATGGGTAAGCTAGTTGTACCAAATGTGTTCCCTGATGTGGACTTACTTAGGGCAGTGGCTATGAGATATGACCCCATCACATGGGTAATTAGAGATAATGATGGAGGGGTTCTATTAGAAATTAACAGAGATGTTATCCAACAGACTTTTGATTTGAGTGAGCCGAGTGATAACTTGGTTCCTATTAATTTTAAGGAAATGAAGCAGGAGTATACAAAACTGAAATCTCTTTTTAGGGTTAAGCTACTTCCACCTCATCTGGTTAAGGTAGGAGGTTCACAATTTCACATCAGCCCTAGTGACCAGGAACCCTTCAAATTGAATTGTTTTGCAAAGCCTTTCCTGGCTACTTTCTATTCACTATGTCAGATTTTGGGTTTCAGTCCTGGTGCAGTAATGCCAATTGCATACATGTTCATGGGGGTGCAAATACAACACCCTAACTTCTCTGTAACATATGACTTTGCTTCTTTTTTGGTGGAGAGGATAGATGAAGGGTTGTCGAAGCTGCAAAAAGGTGATACTGGTACTCAATTCTTTTGGTATTCCATCATGATGCATATGTTCATGTTTAGGAATGTTGATTTCTTTGCTGAGAAGATGAAATTAAGGCAATCCATTGATGGAGAAAGATTGCCAGTACATATATGGGCTGTAGATCTGTCTTGTAATAAGGAAAACACTAGTTATGTGCAATTTGATAATTGTTTTGCTTCAAGATTAAGGGCTAGAATGATGGTAAATGTACCTAGGATTCCTAAGGAAGTGCATGATTTCCTTAGGCCAAAGGAGAGGAAACTAGAATTGAGGGTTTTACATAACTGGAGTGACATTATCCCATATCCAGTCAGCACTGTCCTGAGAATATATGGATTTCAAGGAACCCCTCACATACTGCCATACAATGTGCCACCAAGACTAGGGTTTGCAGAAGTTATGTGGCAGATGGGTTGTATTCATGAAGACAACCTTACTGGAAAGGGGAAGGGAATATTATTCCCTGATTATACAGTAGTGTCTGACTTTACATTTTCAAAGGGAGGTTGGACACATTTTGATAAATTCTTTGTTGATTACTATTTGAGATTTGGTCCAAGGCGACAACATGATCCTGAAGGTTTCTTTGCTCTTTTTCAGACAAAGAATAAAAGGTGGCAAGTTTGCACATGAGTTCAATTTCCCTGAGGACCTGATCAGAAATGAATTTGATTTAAATAAGTAGGAATTGAACAAGGAGAAATGGATATCTTATAGTAAGCTACTAGATATTGTGCATGAAATGGATCCGAATTATGATCCACTGATGGAATTCACTCCATACCATAAGAAAATTGATTTTCTGATAAAAAAATTCAAGGAGATTATGGACACCTTGACAACCAAAAGGATAAATTTAAGGCTAAGTTTGGATATGCAAGGACAAAGTGATAGGCCAATTGAAACAAGGTCAGTATATCAACCTACAGAAAGGTGGCCCATCTATAGGAGGAAAATGGATACTAGCAGTGATGAGGAAGAAGTAGACAGAAAGGGGAAGCAAATAATGAAGGCACCTCCACAACCAGGTCCAAAATTCAAAGTACCTGGGGCAGTCAAGATCATTGAATTACAGTCTTCACCAGAGCGCATTCCCCCATCATCACCATCTGAGCTACATCCTAAGAGGCAAAGAACTGATCACCCACTTGAGGATATGACAGATGAAATTATTGTTACTGATCAGGACATGCAGGTTGGTATGCCTTCCCCTCCTAGGTCAGCTGAATTGGTTCTATCTAATTTGGATATGAAGGGTAAGAGTGTACAGGATGCAAGAATGAAGGCTTGCAAGGAGTTCTTAGATGACAATGCATTTGTAAAGACTCCTGTATTCTTGCAATTGGCATGGAGGACGAAATTTGAGGAATATAAAAATAAATGCAAGGAGAGAAGAGAACTAAGGCCTGACATGTCAGATCAGGAGAATGATGAAGAAGTAAAACCTGAACTAATGGAAGAGTTCAAAAACATCACTCCTGAAGAAGGGAGACAGCTTGTGAGTCAGGCTGGTATTTTGATTTTTCCTGAATGGGACATCATAGATGCAGTGGCTTTCAATGCCATTATGAAACCCAAGAATCCTTTTCAGGATTCTGAAGAAGAAGTTAAGGCAACATTGCAAAACTCTACCTTTAGTGAAGAATATGAGACCTTAGCAATTTGGGCATTGGCTCCACAAGAAAGAAAGCCAGACATTGCTGATATTAATCCAAATTTCAAAGGAGGATTAATAATAAAGAGGGATTCAGAGACTTCAACCACCGAAGCCACTAATTTAACTATGAATGTAGCCAAGTTGGCCCAAAAGATTGCTGAAAGGGAGGAGGCTGAAAGAAAGAGCCTAATGGAGAAGTATAACATTTTAATTGAAGAATATAGTAAAATGCAACAGAGGAATGTTGAGTTACAAACTGAAGTGGAAAGGTTCAAGTATAGAAATATAAACATCTAGTGCTCTAGGAACCAGCACATTACCTCCCATAGTAGGGTCAATGCCTCCTGCTTCTTCAAATGTTTCTACACCAGGGTCTCCTATTCAAAATTTTGCTCTCACCCCTCCTCTAGAAAAAAAATGATGAAGAAATAGAGTGCTCTGTTGATCCAACAAAGAGGCAGCTCATACAAAAAATTGATGAATTACAAACATCATTAAGGGTAAAAGAGGAGGGTTTTATTTCAAAAGAAAAAGAAATTGTTACTATTGTTTTGGATCATTTAAATGAAAGGGTAGATAATAAATTGCCCTCTATACATTCTTTGTATTCTTTGCTATTTGAAGCAATAAAGAATATTGATAGGGATCAGGGGATAGTGATTCCAATAATTGAAAATTGGATCCCTAGGGCAAATGATCTAGATATTATGAATAAAGCCTCAAGGTTTGATGTAAATAACAAGCCCCAATCATTGAAGCCTACTTATATATTAGTGAAATCATTGCAAGGTTTTCAGACCTTACCAGATGATTTAAGTAGGAAGATTAGGGAGTTGGTAAAGAATTTCAAAGATTGGGGTAACACACTATTACCTGATATAATTGATGAGAAGGGGGAAATCAGAACACTCCAACAATGGCAGGATCAAGTGAGTAAGGTCATAAATAATTAAATTAAAGTAATTTGTGATGACTCGGATTATGATTTGTTGGTGAATTGTATGGATAAGATTATTGGTACTGGCTCATTTTTGGAATCTTTTCAAAGAGATGCTAATCAGGTAGCAGTAAAGTATATGCCTTATAGTACAAAGGTAAGTGAGGTGATTAATTTTGACTGGCCAACTGACGAAGAATACCAGAGGTGGGTGGCTAAGTATTTGAATGATGATGAGTAAAAAGAGTGGGTTACCGACAGGTGGCAAATCAGATGCTGCAGTTGCAACGATTCCAGTTTTGTGTTGATGGCTTTCTTGGCGTGGGTTTCGCATGGTTTTTTGTTATTGCATCAACCTTCCTTCGCCGACATGATGAATGAGAATATGCTCCAGGATGATTGCAGTTGTAACAATTTTTGGAATATCATCAGGTGCTCTAATCAGCTGTTGACGTGTGTACTTTCTAGCCCGAAGCTTGTTTGCTCCTTCATTTTTCTATAAGAAGGATTTCAAGGCCAGAAGTACGGGTTAGCAAGTTAGATAATTTTGATCGAGTCTAGGCGAAGTTGCAGAGCTGATTGTAAAGATCAATGGTTTTAGAGAGAAATGCAATTTAGGTTCTGAGTCACTCTGTGATAGGTTTTAAGTTCATGAGGATTTAATGTTGCATAACAGTATTAGCATTTGAATCGAAATGATAATTTCAAGCTCATCTCTCTCCATTATATGTGCATATATGAACTTTGAATAAAATAACTAAGGGTTGTTTCATTCAACTCACTGTTGTAGTGTGTATGATTCTATTTTAGCTTTAATTCAAGGAATTAATTAAAATGATTGAATGGGATTATAAGCAGATATGTTCTACATATCCGATGGTTTTAGAGAAATGCAATTTAGGTTTTGAGTCATTATGTAACAAGTTTTGAGTTCATAGAGATTTAATGTTGTATAACAGTACTAGCATTTGAGTTGAAATGAAAATTTGAGCTCATGTCTCTCCATTGTACATGCATATATGAACTTTGAATGAAATAACTAAGGGTTGTTTTATCCATCTCACTGTTGTGGTGTGTATGATTCTATTTTAGCTTTAATTCAAGGAATTAATCAAAATACTTGAATGGGATTATAGGCGATAATATGTTTGTATAAGGATTTTGATAAGTAGTCGTGGGTTAGAATGCATACTGATGAAATTGTAATGCAATATTGTCAGGGATCTTATATGTGATGTATTAAATCTGTTATAAACCTCTAGATGCTTATGAATTTGACTCCTGCAATGGATATATGGCACTGATTTAAGTTGTAATTATTAGTGTAGTTTCAATATTTGTTTGTCTTTTGCCTAGAGCTTGCACAAATTGCAAATCATTGACTATCTTATACAATGGTTTGTGTTTAGTTATCTCACGCTCCAAATAGTTGATATTGTTCATGAACAACCAATTCTAGTTGATATTATCTTATGGTGTTGAGCTATTAAGTGATATCATCTGCTATTGATAATGTTGTTTATAATAATGGTGCAAGGTTGTAAAACACATTAAGGGATCACTTATAGGGTCTTGTAGAGCCGAAGTGTAGCGAGCTTTAAAGTCCTGGATTAGTTGGTCGAAGGGTCATTTCAAAGCTACCTTGATTGGAATTGGCAATTCAGGTATATTAGAACAAACCTGGTTACATTGTAAAGAACCAACATACCGTCAACCAGCGAGAGCGACCACCTCTACAATTGAATTTTTAATCTTTTATGATCACATGAAACATAAAACACACTAATTTCAAGGTTGTTAACATCACTATTGAAATATTTTAATTTTTTGACCTTTCAAACATTAAAATGTACATCATTAAATTAATTATGTAATGGCATAAAAATTTAAAACATCATGAATTAATTATGTAACCAAATAAGTCAAATATAATTCTATAAAGAAATTAATATCAAATAGGTAATATAATTGCATAACTTATACATTTTCAATGTCATTGATCTTCTTCTTCATCCAACTCTTTAATGCGTATCATCAGATCAGTTCGACATTGTAAGGATTGGTCATATCATCATCATCATCATCGATATCCAGTTTTGATAATGTCATCATCCACACGGATGTCATCTTCATGAACATTAACTCCTACATCATCATCATCTAGTTCCTCCTCTTGACATCTTAAATAGGGGACATCATCAACTAGTGATCCTGATCATCATCTACATCATCTTCTATTTCTTCAGTATCTTCTTCTTCCACCACAGTATACTTTACCGGCCTTCCTCTTGGATTATGTCTAACAACAAATGACCAACCCGGTTTACCTGGAACCTCTGAGTAAAATACCTACTCACATTGGCTTGGAAGAACATAGGGCTCATTTCCAGCTCGCTCGATCAACCTTGTATTAACCATGGTAAATCCATTATCATGTTCAATAATAGTTCTCTTAGGATCATTTTCATTCAATTGTAGCCTATACCATAGGACGATGAACAAAATTAATCTAAAGGACTTAAAGTCACACTCAAGTATACCATCCAAAATCCCATAGTATCGATTTTCTGAGACTTGTGGATGTATGTCGCTTCTAGATGAAACATTAGTCACGAAGACTACAGTTATACCCGAATCACAAGTTTTTCTTCATGTCATCCAACATTTTTGATTTAAAATTTACAACCATTGCACCACATAGCCTTGTGTGGTGTTTCACTGCAATATGTCAAACATGTAAAGAAAATTATTGCAATATGCGTCAGTTGATAAACATATTTATTCTTGGCGGATGTATGCCGAAAACAATCTCAAGATATATATACATCAATATACTTGAAAATAATTAAATAATATGGGTGATTAATATATTTATATGTACTTATTTATCTCTTAAACCATATGCTAAAATCAATTTCCCTTTGTGTAACATTGGAATCTCCATTATGATGAGCTTCTTTAATCAATGAAGCCACACCTTCCCATGTTAATGTGCGACTAGATTGTTGACATCGTTCAATCCATACCGTCATCCAATCAAGATTGTTTGCGATGTACAAATGTAGTGCATCCACTCTCGACCAACTGTATCAAAAAAAATGAAATTCACAAACGACGTATAATTAGTTAAATACCACAATATACGACCTTAATTTATAATTGATGTATATTGAAGATTAAAAATTAAATAAGCACAATATACATAAAAACCATATGTAAAATGTATTCCAATTAATCTCCATGACCATCTTATAATTACCTCTCACTTTCCTCAATCTACCTTTCCCCATGAGGTACTCCCCTTCAAATTTGTTAATGGAGTTGGGATCCCAAATGCGATCTACATGGATCTTTACTGCAAACTTAGGAAGATATTCACTAATGTACACCATGATTTGGTATACCATATATCCCTCCACCATAGAACCCTCAGGATGTGCTCTTTGTCTAAACAAAGCCTTCAAAAATTTCAAGTGCCTCTCAACCATCCACATTGACCTTGTGTGTACAGGTCCACACAATTCAATCTCCTCAACTTGGTGTATGAGGTAGTGTTTTTGTGCATTGAAAAATGTTGAAGGTAGACACTTTTGCATTTCACACATTAGACAAGGAATTTTTCTCTTCCAATAATTTATATCTTCTTTATGAATTTCTTTAGATGATAGCCATCTACAAGTGATTCTTAGCAGACACAAGATTTAACAAAATATACGTGATATTACATAACAAGTAAACAAATGGCAATTATAAGATGTATACAATGAATTGAACAAATCTCGCCACTTACCTCATGTATTTTCCAAGATCATAAATAACTTGCTTGACATTGTTGTCAAAGTTGTCTGGGAGAGATAGAGGTAGAATGTACTACAACAATTATAAAATGATCTTTTCATTATTTTTCCAAAAGTAGTAAACACAATACACTGAAAAGTACATGCATTATACAAGTGTATATAATATACCATAATAATTACCTTAATGAAGGTATGCCAATCATTCATTTTCATCCTTGACCCAAATTCACCTTTCTTTGTTATTATATTGTTTATGTTCGCAGCAAATCCTATGGGAAATTGAAATTTTTGTATGACTTCTTTTATAGCATCGCTATTGCTCATATCACCAAGGAAGGGCACTTATATTAATTTTGTCTCCCTCACTATTCAATTCAATGACATTTTTCATTGCATGATTGGCTTCCTAAATGTCACTACAAATTTTTACATTTTTTTCTTTATCATGCCTTCCATCCAATATTTTCTATAACGTTTCTATTATATTCTTTCCGATATACATTGTATCAAAGAAATGCACAATTTGTAGCTTCTCATAGTAGGGCAACCTACTAAATTGTTTGGGATAACTTTTCAGTACCTGTGGAAGCCGGCCATTAATGCCTTGACGACCTTCATGAAGCATATAAGTTAAACAAATTAACAACGACAATCATTGTCAATTAAAACATGAGTAAACACAACACAATATAAAAATATAAATTCAAAACATATCATATATGATAGATAAACAATTTGATCTGATGTATAACCTTGACAATTAAATCTATTATATTCCAACTTCCATAGGTGAGGTGACACTCTTCATGGTTTTGATGTAGTCTCTTCCCATTGAAAATATGTTTTTCAAGAGGTTCTGACGCGATTTCTTATGGAGGAAGTGCCTATACTCATCAAACACCTACTTTCTTAAACTTGTCAACGACGAGATTTCATCTTTGGACCACAAATTGACATGCAAATTTTTCCTTTGTTTAAAGACCTGCAAGATGATATATAATTGAATTAAATATGTCAATTTTTATAATTATATATAATGAATAGATTATTTTAAAAACATTCATGATATCTACTTCATCAAATTAAATATTGTTAAAGTGCAGTCAAACGTTATAACATACCACAAAATGTGTTAGCCTTGGGGCATCCTGAATTGTCCATACAAGCATTGCATGGAATTGAAATTGTCTTTGTCCTATTGGTCTGGAGACATCATACATAAGACGCCATTCCATAACTTTTTAGTAACTCATTTATAAGAGGCTCGGACATATATTCATATCTTTAACTTCGTAATTCTTACCTGAATGAACATAAACATTACATAATTATTATAACCATTTTACCGGCAATATATATAAATTAATGTACATGACTATTGAATAAAATATAAGTCATTATGCAACAAATAAGACAAATGAGATACTACTTGAAGAAAAATTGATGTAAACAAATACCGGAACAATCATCGACAAAATTATGTGCTTCCCCTTTATTGACATCCATGGAGGAATGTTATTGTTGATGAATAAAAACAAAGCCACACTGGTAAAGAGATCTCAAATTTCTCCAAATGGATTGACACCATCCGCTCCCAATGAAAGCTCCTCGAGATTACGAGGTTCATCTTTAAAGTGTGGCCATTTTCCCTCCATGTCTCAAATACAGAACCATCTCTAGCATTCAAGAATGTCATCTCCACTTCTATTCCGTGCATTGTATCCATCAATTGCTTTAAGCTTTCCACATATAATCGCTGCATACATGGAATAATGAGAATATAACTAAGAACCTTATGACACCTTTTGTTAGTTGATTTGTTCGGATATCTATTGGATATGAAATTCCAAATATTTGTTGCAAATTCCTCGTTGTTTATGATATATAATATCATCATTGGGACATGCATCTATTGCTTGATACTCCATTCCGATATCTTTCATAATGGCACATAAATCTCGGTATGAGCGAGGTAAAATATTTGATGGTAGTAACAAAAATTCACCAATCAATCTACAACAAAAAATAATTTGTTCATATAAATGATATTAATGGTACATATTTCATCCTTTATTTACTAGTGATGAACTAACAACAATTAAAATAGATGACATATATGACATACCTTAATGTCCGTGAGATTGCTATGTTTGATAAACCATTCATAACCTTCAAGTTCAACAACAACAATACAACAGAGAGAATAGTTGTTTCAGAGCCTTCATAAAGGGGCTCGTATGCCTTGTCAAGTACAGGTAAATCATGAACATCATCAAAGTCATCTTGATTATCATGATTAGCTCTGCCACTAAATGTGTCATGGATCAATGTATTCGTACCATCATCTTCAACTATGTTTTCTAGCGCATGGTCATCTTCTTCCATAGGATCATTAACTTCATCTTCGATAATCACAGCTTCATGTTCGTCCGCTTGCAAAACCACATTCTCCGGGCCGTGATAATCTATATCATCTGCCCTAGGGCACCCCACATTTATAATAATGATAGAAAAATAAACCATGATCATGATCAAGTGATTATATATATATATGTATATAAAATGTTAAAACAATATAAACATTTACAAATTCAATTAATATAAACACATATAGTGAACAACTTACCAATGGACGATAATCATGCCCCCCTTCAACGTGACCATGTTGCCTACAATGTTTCTCAGCTGTTGTGATTAAAAGTCGTCTCGTCTTTAAGCCCTTTCAATTATTGCAAGGACAATAACATTTCCCATCAACCTTTCTTTTCAATCTAGCCCACAATCTATCAAGCGTCTCTTCATTTTGTTCTGGACTAATATTATCTGACATAATTTTTCTTTACCAAGCTTGACTATTTAGATCTTCAAAAAATATCAAACTCATACTCCAATAATTTTTATTCATAGACAAGTAACATAATCTAATAATTCTGATATATTACACCAAAAAAATTTGGCATGCAACCACCCCTGCAAAAGAGAAGATAGTCTGAAGTTAATGACCCCAAAAAACACTTTAAAATGCTAATTCCAAAACTTATTAAATTCTGATTTTACTATGATTTCCAACTGTTAAGACTCCTAAAATCAGAATATTGAACTTGATCACAAAATTCCTACAACAATGGAGGCAGAAGAAGCTAGGAAGGGCAAGTGACCCATTCCTAAGGAGTACAACAAGTCTAATCATCATTAAGTAATGTCAATACCTGATTTATCCTTTAGTTAAAGATGCAATGTGTCACTTCTAGACGAAGTATCCCTAGGGCCCTCAACATTGAGAGAGCCTTAATAAATAAAAATAGAAGCATTGGTAAGAGCATGATTAGGGTACAAACCCTAGGCCTCTGTAGAAACATAAACAATAACTATAGCGGATTAGTGATGTTGCAATACCAGAAAGATTGAGACATTGTAGGTAATAATGAAAATCTTGCACCCAAAGATTGTAGCCAATAACAAGCACACTATGTAGCTTAGTGGCATTTGTAAATGCAATGTATGGTAAGAAGAATGATAGTCACTTGAGATATGATAGTCAAAAAGAGGCTGAGTAGTGACAAGATAATAAAGCTCAAACCTTGCATAGTAAAGCGAAGATTTTAACAACGAGTTTCCTTACCCCCTTGCTGGACCTTTAAGGGTTTTTCAAATGCTTTTGGTAGTGCTAGACGAAGGAAAATGGCAATCGTGAATGACCGGTCCAATGAAGTAACAAGGTAATCATAGTTCAATGTTTCTTCTTAGCCACAATATTGTATAATGGAGGTGGTGGATTGCATGTTTGAGCAGTGTTTTGAGACTCATCAAAGATGGGAGAATAGTGAATAATACTTTGTGGACTGTGAAGTAGTGTCAATAAGGTTGAAGGATCTTAAGAACTACAATACCATGAAACAATGAGTCCCATGTAGTAAGTAGGCAGTTTATAGGGCATAGTTTGATTTTATAGAAGGATGCTCATGAAAGGAATATTCAAGTGATAGTGAGTGAGCTGTTTGAGATTACAACTGAGGGTGCAATACCCAGTCTTAAAGGAAGTTAGCAAAGCAGTAAATGTGCAAGAAAATCGAATCGTACACAAGAAACAATTCACAATGTTATCTTCCATAATGCCTTGAGTTTGAAGACAAAAATCTCATTGTATCTTCATGATGAAAGTGGTGACCTTAATGGCCAATCACTGGAAACCATGATTTTAAAACATGCTATTGTGCTTATGGAGGCAACATTTTAAGCAAGGCAGTGAGTGGTGGTTTGGAACAATGGCAGGTATGAAGGATTTGCTTTATATGCATACTATACAGTCTAGCTTAAGAAAACATTCTTAGAAGAGATTGAAGGTGGATTATGGAACTCAAGGGTTACCATGAAAAGGATTAAAGCAAAGACTGAGATCTATTTAAAAGCCACGGTCATGAAGATATTAAAGATGTCACATGCAAAACCCTAATAGCTACAGAGTAATGAATACGCTGCCAAAGAGGATAGTGTACCGGGAAGATTTAGAGACTTCCACATTACTCCAATTACGTGGAAATACATCATTTATTTATTTTTTAATTAAAGAAATCATTCTAAACCCTGATAGATAATACATACATTGATACTTCAAAGTCAAGGGAATTTGGAGATTATGCAAATATATGTCAAGTAACACTACAAGGTTTAGAAAATCTTGATCACTCTCTAGAATAGCCCATTAAAAATGGGTTGTGCTTGAATGCACTACATAATTGATATAACACAACCACTCTACATATCAACCAGAGTTGTAGGCTCTTTATTGCAGCAAGAGGTAATCACTCTTGGATCATGCTATAATTACATCCCAACCTGTTAAACTTGAGATAACCTGAATGCACCCAATGATGATTGACACCTACATTATACAACCTGAATTAATTACATTATATGAGTGCCTCCATTTCTATCACAACATAGCCACATTAAACTTGGGTCACACATGAATGCATCCTGTATTTGTTATAACACAACTGTGCCACATGACCAATAGAGTTATGGATCACATAATTACAGTCACAAGAATTTGTTCCTTGGTTGTGATCTTATGGTGATTCCACACAACAAAATATGGACATGAAATTCTCAAAACCCTAACCTCTAAAAATGAAATTTGATGAGATGTTGCTTTAAAATATGATTTTCAAACCGAACTACAAACTGACTTCCACAACTGAATTTGCAAAAGAAAATGACTACCCTCAACCTGCGATATCTTCTTGAATTTTTTCTGATTTTTCCCAAGAAAATCGCCCTTAGTTCTCCACAAACTGTCTCAAGTAGAGCAAAACACTGTCACAATAAATCAGGTGCGAACTCACTTTTCTTTATGTCAGCCACAATTTGATTTTTTTTAATTTTTCATGTTTGTCAAAAATTGGATGAAAATGATAGCCGACATTTCGATGAACCCCAGGTTCGTCGAAATTTCGACGAACGTCGAGGATAAACTTTCAAAAAATTGGAAATTACACATCAAATTTTACAAGCACCCGACGAACATCGAATTTTACATATTTCTTCGTACAGTTTCGTCAGATTTTGTAGTCAAATGTATTAGTGGATACTGTTGAAGAATTCAGATTTTATGTAAAGTAAACAAAGTTTAATGTCTTTAAGATGAGAAGAATAAATTGCTACTTTTTTAATTAATTGATTTTGGTGGGCTCATGTGTTTTTCTAATGATTACAACTTCCATATTTTAATGAAGTTATTATGTATGAAATGAAATGACAATGCTAATTGCGTGGCAAGTGAAAATATAGATTCTAATCTTTTTAATCAACATATGTTTAATACAACTAAAAAGTTGTTAGAATACTAATTTGAGTGATTAAGTGTTATTCATATATTATAATTTACATTAATAGAACAAAATTCTTTGAGTTTCAATATATTGATATTTTTTATTATAAAATTGATTTTTTGTTTACTTGAAAATATTATCATGATGGAACATCAATTTTATTCATATATTTTATATATTATTAAATTGTTCACATGTTTTTATACTATATTTAATTTAGTATAAATCACAAATATAGTAATATAGAAAATTTAAATATTTTGAAATATGATTATAATATAATTTATTTTGATGAACAAAAATAATACATAGTTTAAATCCAAAAATCTCAGCAATCTAATTTTTCTAAATACGTCAGTTATAATTAAATATGTCAATATTGACATGCAATGGATATACATGTTTTGTATTAGATTATCATATTATGTAATGAAGACATGCATATATTGTAATGACATAGATTTTGATTTTGTATATTAAAATGAATTGATTAGAGGTCTTTTGTATTCCTTGGATAGACAAGTTATTAACAGTCATTTAATAATTGTATAGGTTAATTTCTATTCATTTTACAAACAACTCATAGGTTTGTTTTAGTTCTTAGAGGAGAATTCTAAAAGTTACATATGATGTATACGTATAGAGAGCTCCAATATGTATGCATATTACAACCTATAATAACTCAATTAGAGGAACCAATGACATCATTGTGTCTGATTAGGTGAAAAATTATTTAGGGCTTATCAAGACCAAGATAAACCACTAATATTCTTCACACTAAATCACTATAATTGATGTAATTATGAGGGCCAAAAGATATAAATAATAATAAAAAATTGACGCTAACTGTTATGGAAACTATGAGGGGAATTTTTAGAGCTCAAAGAGGTGTGTACCTTGTTTCAAGAAGCCTTTTTTTAGGGCACAAAGGACTCATTCGCCTTTAGTGGTGAATGGGCCCCTGTTAGGGTTTCTAAAATTGAGATATGGGTTATTTCCTTGATGTCTGCACTCTTAGATTCCCAGTTGTCAGCTCCTGAAAACCTTTACTTAATTTTGTAGCTTCAATTCTTTGTTCTTGCACTTTGAAGGTCAATCTTGCAACTTGACAACTTTGACAATTTTGCTCTAAACTTCTTCTCCACTTGATCTTCAACTTGTAAATCTACAAACACACACTCAAGGGAAGAAAAACTTGTTGTTTGTTAGTGAATAGGGGTTTGACTAAGTCAAACTCCTTGTAGGTAATTAAACCAAATGATGAAATGGTGTAATTGAAGCATGAACATGAAATAATGCAATGTTGATACCTTGGATGTTGTCTTGTAATGAAAATCAACAATCTAACATGTAGTGGCCATGAAAAATGTAGATCTTGATCCTTGAATAAGATGTGAAAAATTCTTGTAATAGATCTTCAATGCTACATCAACTTTCTTAGCTCAACAACATGCATGAATGCACTAAACCTTTGTCATGATGAAATGATCTTGAATTGCTGCAATAAAACCTTGATAATCTGCCTTGAAATGCCCTTTGAAAATTCTCTTGAAGTTCTCTATAATGCTCTCTTGAAATTGCTAGGATGCTTCACAAAGTTGCTAGGTGAAACAATGTGAATTAACCCCTTATTTATACTAAATCAAGAGATTAACCCAAAAGTTCAAACAATTCAAGCCGACACTAGATCTAGAAACAAACATTATTAAATTCCCATCAGAATGAAATTCAAAAAGGGGGTCCTCATTAAGGGAGGACCCATTCGCCACCTAGGGTGAATGGATCTTGACACTACTTTCCAGGACCTAACCTCTGGGGAACGAAAGAATACTAAAAACCCATTTGAAATATGTTGATAAAGGGGGGTCCTATAGAGGGAGGACCCATTCGCCACCTAGGGCAAATGGGTCCTAGCACCAATTTCTGGGACCTTGATTTTTCCCAATTAGATGTTATGTAATTTGAATTATGGGTGTCAGGATAGATCTTTGGAGGTGTCACAAATAAGGCTTAAATTTGAATTAAAATGGCTAACTAACTCTAATTAACAACAATTAATTAAGAGGACCCTAGACAAGTGAAAGTGTGTTACAACACTTTACAACACTTAAATAAGGTATACATTAAGTTTATTTTATTAAAAGGGGGCCCAAGATCAATGTGAATGTGGTACAACACATTACAACATTAAACCTAGGC
The DNA here is from genome assembly GCA_007258455.2 of Sequoia sempervirens. NCBI lineage: Eukaryota > Viridiplantae > Streptophyta > Pinopsida > Cupressales > Cupressaceae > Sequoia > Sequoia sempervirens. The sequence continues at coordinate 287,752,617 of VDFB02105785.1, read as the reverse complement.
ACAATTAGGTTAATTCAATGAAAATTATTCCCAAATCAAGTAAGGAAAAATGATACTCTTTCCATTACTACAGTGTCTTTAATGTTGACACATGTTAATAACTACCTATTTAGTGTTTCTTAAAACTTTAGCATGTGTTTTGTGTGATTAATTTTTATTTATAATTTTACTTGTCTATGCATTTGGTATAGGATATGAAAACTGTCCAAAATATCAGATGTTGATGTGAACAAAGTATGTCTATAACCATAAGAGATACTCATGTGATTTCTATGCAACTGACAACACAAAGGTCTCACTATAGGGTCATAACTTTTTACTCCCATTATTTTTTAGAAACATTGTTCCTTAGCTCTTATTGAAGGACAATAGCCAAGACCTCTTGTTGTTCCTTGCATGTTGAGCTATATAGGGACACATATACCATGTTCTTTTACACCACATCCTTTTTCATTATAGCCAAATTGTTTCAAAAGTTGATAACCTCTTCCATAAATGGCTTGCATTTCTTTCAAAGAAGGTGATTTTTTGTAATCACTTTCACCATTTATGTTTTCCTCATTGTTACCAGTTATCAAATTGGGTATTCTTGATGATTCACCAATGGGTTGTGTAGATATCACCATAAATTCTTTTTATTTTTTTGATTTTGATGGTGAAATCCTATATTCCCCCATGAATGTAGGTGTGAAATCTAATGATCCCAAATCATCATATAGTATCTTTGTTATAGATGAAATATACTCATCCTTGTCTTCAATTTGTAAAGGTTCCACTTTTGAAGTTGGTATCAATGTGCTAAAAGGATTCTTCATTCTTGTTTCAATTTGTAAACAATTATCAGATTTCAGATCAACTTTGACTATGTAAACCTTATTGTTGTATGTGTATTTTATTAAACGATGAAGTGTTAAAGGCACTCCTTTCATCTCATGAATGCATGGTCTACCCAAGAGAAGATTATATGGAATATTGTCGGGAATGACATGGATAGGAGTTTGTATCACCACCAAACCGAATTTAATTGGTAATGTTATTACACCCATCGATTGTCTTCCCACATTATCAAAACTTTTGATTGACAAAGCTATTAGTTGGATTAAGGTTTTTCTGCTCCAATTTTCTCTAATAGATGAACACTGCAAACATTAAGCCCTAAACCATTATCAATGAGGGTATCGCCTAATTAGGGTATTATTAATAACAACCATTAGATCATTAAGGCATCATTTTTTTTTGCATTTCTAAAGGGGGTAATTCATTTTGATGAAAAATAATATCCAAATTAGATTCATTCATAGCTTCAAGAAAAGTTTCCATATCATTTGGTTGCACACTAGGAGGGACAACAACTTTTTGCAAAGCTTCTTGAAGTATGCCATGATAAACATGTGATGTTTGAATCAAATCCCACAAAGAAATCTTGGCTGGGGTATTACGAAGTTATTCAACAAGATCATATTCTTTACCGCTACACTAAAGAATATTAGGTGTAGGTGGGAGGTATGGTTGAGGCAATGGGATGGATGTTGGTATTTGTTTTGGTTGCTTATTGTTTCTAGTGTTGTATATGTGAGCAACTACGTGATAACTTGGTTGTTGCAACACATGATTACTAGTAAGTTTTTTTACAAAGTTTTATGGCCATGAGTTTTAGGAGGTCCAATAATTAAAGGAGATCTAATAGCCAAGTGTGCGTTCATATCCTCAACTGAGTTACCTACTTGTTGATTATCTTTTATCGAGGGGGATCTAATGTCACCTTAGCATCTTCATCTATGCAATCCATCTTATTGTCTTTTGAAAGAAATGTATCAATGATTTCATCCTCTTGTCCAATAATATCTTCCCAAGTAGGAGAGGTAGGTGGAGAGAAACAAACAAGATTCTCATGACACTTAATGATTGGATCTTCTAACACCAAGATACCTTCTTCACAAGTAGGTGAGGTATCGAGAGAAGAAAAAAATGATTTTCATGATTATCAATGATTTCATTCTCTTGCGCTAAGCTAACCTCACACATAGGAGAGCTAGTGGGAGAGGGATCAATAAAAAATAACAAAAAAGGAGAAATAAACTCATTTTGATATGCTTGTAACAAAAAATCCTTTAAATGATTAACAAGATTTGACAATAGAACATGAATTATGAAAATACAAGATTTTTGCAATGAGAACATTATGTTATTCCCTATGGATTAAGCTAACAATGTTTTTATCAAAACAAACAATTAAAGGACTAATATTTAGAAATTGAGGCTAGATTTGAGTAGAGACTAGAGACAAGATTCTACACATTAAATTTGGGCTCAATTTGGTTGGACAAGGTTGCCCAAGGTGATTATGTCCTACATAACTTTTAGTAAAATTCAAAATTCGACTATCTATGATACCGTTGAGGGTTTCAGTGTCCGTGTGCACGTACAAGTATGATAGTGAATATTTTTCCAAAATTTTCCTAGTTTATGATTATGTAATTCACAATGCAAGTGTGCAACAATTTGTAGAATGTTCCAGTAATAAAAGATAATTGTATATGCAATCTCCAAATCTAAGATGCAACAATTGACTAATCCTAACATGCCAAAATCTGAAAATGATGATGTTGATGCCGTTTTTGAACAAAATAATGCAATTTTCACTTTTTTGAGCTATATGCAAGATGCAATGAACACTTTCAGATTTGATTTCAGATTTAAATGACCTAATGTAGATTTGTAAATGCAATTAGAATGTAGATCTGACCTAGAAGATGACTAAAATTATCCCTATTGCTACCTATAATACATTTTTTTATATTTTATACCTTTTATGATGTAAAAATGAATGCCTAAATGAATAATACAAAATAATGTAATGCTAAACCTAGATCTAGGATGATTTGCTTCACATTTCAGAAGGTATATACTGTTAACATGCTAGGTTCATCAAAATGAAATAAAGAAAAATGGAAAACCATAGGATTTGACTCTAGGGTTTAGACACCTTTCCTAACATTTCATTTAGAGGGTTGAGGTAGTGGGGGTTTGATGAATTTGGACAAGATATAGGATTGAATTACAACTTGAAAGGTGATTCAACCTAACCTTGATCAAATATGAAATGAACTTAAGGATGAAATACAATTATTTGACTAGCCTAATGATGCAAATATAACAAAAAAAATCATAGACAAATTTTAACTACAAAAATGGATTGAGCAGAGTACTGTGCACCTGGCACATGAATCTGGGGCTAAAAATTGAGACCAAGTCACCTAGGGTGACTATGTACTAGTTGAGAAACTTCAGATCTATTTTCATAGTCCTTTGGTGTTAGATTAGAGCCTTCGTTTCCCACTTTTCACACTGTCAAATCACTGTTGAATATTGTTGTAACTGAGTTTTCGTTTATTGTCAAGATGTAGGGTTTGAATGCAACAATGAAAAATTATTAACCTTCAAACTTCTCCCAATCTTCTTTAGATATGAAACTTGCACATTCAAAGAGAGAGGAAGGATTGTGCCATATAGGCACTTGCCTCAGTTAAACATTGTGTTGGTGTTTCCACCTCCACAATGACAATGCCAATGAAAGATAGATAAATGACAAATGAATGATGAATCAACAATGACTTACAATTCACCACTCAAAATGACTTCCTTGAAGGACTAAAGTCATGCACATCTCTTCAAGGCTTGATTGTTGTTTTTTTGAATTTCTTGATGACCTACAAGGGCTAGATCTCACAAACAATATGATAACATAAACATGAACAAGCTCACATACACTTTGACATGATGCTTGATTATTGAATTACTGCAATAAATCTCTGAAATGCTACTCTTGAATTGCTTGATAATGCTCTTAATCATAATTTCTCTAATAATTTCCACTTAGTTTTCAAATAGTGAAATGACTAGGTATTTATAAGCATTTAATCTAATTTATCAAAAATTAAATCATGATAGTTGACATTGGATATTTTGAAATTCAAATAATAAAATGCCACCTTCGACATATTCAATTTTGGAGGAAAAATAGGGGAAATAAGTCTCCTAGGGTGACTTAGTCCTGACCCTATTTTGCAATGTTCACAGTGTTAAGAGAAAAATATTAAATGTATGCATTGGTTTTTCACATGGGTTTTCTTGATAATTGTCCAAATGGACTATAAAATACATAATTTAGGAAGTTAGGTGTATAATTAGGTCCATGCACTTAAGGGGGAGCAAAACATAGTGGGAAATTGTCAAGGGTGACAATTTATGATGCTACTCTCTCTCTCTCTCCCCCCTATATTCCTCCCTCTTTCTATCCCCATATCTCCCTCTCTCTCCCTCTCCCCCTATTACAAACATAACATGAGCCTATTGGTAATGAAGCCATATTATCATCTTGATTTAGAGGTTTTTTTTTAGTTGTGTTCAGATCCCTGTAAGCAGATGCATAGTTGATTTGAAGCTATCACTTCTCCATTGAGACCTTTGTGGCACAAACACCATCATTTTCTAAATGGCCTACCAATTGACCTCATATATACTACACAAATGAATGTAAAAATTCGACCAAAAAATTCCCCAATTAACCTTCCACACTTCTTAGACGTACCCATTGCACACCAAGGTGTGATTACTAATTTATATTAACATAATAAAATTTATCAATATTTAAAATATTGTTGTTCTTCATCATAAAATTGATTTCATGTTTAATGTAAATATTATCATAATGGTATAATAATTTTGTTCATGTGCTTTGCATAGAGTAATAAATTGGTCACATACTTTAATTCTCTATTGAATTTAATATAAATAATGAATGTAGTAATATATAGAAGATTTAAATATTTCAAAATGTGATTATAATATAACTTGTTTTCTTTAGGAGATGGACAATTTTCCTAAATATAATTTGTCAATTATGATTAAGTATGGTAGTATTTTTTTTTTTTTTAAATTTTTTTTTAGACTACAGTAATCAGTCGGGTATCTGTCCCCCTATAAAATGCAATGCACTTGGTAAAAAAAATTCACATGACCAATGACGCTAGTGCGACACACCCTTCGGTACCATAGGGATGGTGGGGAGACTAGACCTTGTGACCTCTTTCCTGCAATAGGATGCTTTAGCCAATCGAGCCAGGTCTACCACCCCAATTAAGTATGGTAGTATTAACATGCAACGGGTATAAAAATAATTTGTGTGAGATACCAATCTTATGTGACAAAAATTATCTATATATTGTAATGTCATAGATTTTGATATTGTATAATGATGATCTAATTAGAATTATTTTTCATTCCTTAGAGAGACAAGCTAATAAAAAATCATTTAATAGTTGTAGACGTTAATTTCTACTCATTGTACAGACAACTCATACAATGTATTTTAGTTTCTATAGGAAAATTTCAAAAATTACATGGCTTGATGCTATTGAGTTGTAGAAGATATACACATGTATGGAGACTCCAATATATATGTTTATTACAACCTTTAATAACTCAATTGGAGGGACCAATGACAACATTGTTTATTCGACAACACATATTTAAGATCTTAAAATTTTAACATGTTCTATGTGTATTTTTTACATGTATAATTTTATTTGTTTGTGTAATTGGTGTAAGATGATAAATTGTCAAAAATTTCAAATGTTGAAGTGGAAAAAGCATGTTTGTAACTCCAAGAGATACTTGTGTGATTTCTATGCAACCAAAAATAAAAAGGTCTTGCAATGGGGTTGTAAATTCTCTTTCCCCAATTTTTTGAAGAATAATGTTACTTAGCTCTTATTGAAGGGCTAACTACACCATTAGATGCTTTTCGATTGTTGTGGAAATTGATTCCCTTAATTTTTATAACCAAATTCTAGGCATAAACCAATTTCATGTGGTATAGTCCACAACTTATATGGATAAGCTACATCTTTGTACCATGTCCACATAGACATTGAATTCAAGTATGTCCCTTATGACCAACTATAAATTTCTAGTTTAGAGAACAAAATGATATATTAATCACTTTGATTTTATTATGGTTATGTAAATAATATTTCAATACTAATATTATAATGTAATCATTTTTAAATGTGTAATTTATCTTATTTAATTATTTGAAGATCACATTTGATTATGTTATGATCATCTGAACATGAAGAATTCATTTTTTGGAGCTGCAGAACCTTGATCACTTATAAGTAGTAGGGGAAGCTTTGATTCTTTAGTTTATGCCTACATGGCCTTTGTGTATCCAAAAATTATAGATCCAAGTTCAAATAACACTTGTATCAAAGCTACAAGTTCTTGTAACATTCGAGGTTCAATAACCCATTTCATAATCTCTAGTTGCATAGATAGTTATAAATCGAGCAACAATTAATAGTTTTCAATGTAATATAATGCAATCATTTTTTAAGTTAGTATTTTGGTTGAGTGTGAGACCATGATGGGCTAAAAATTACTGTTAAGTGGCAATGACTTCATGTGAAAAATTGAATGGGTTATTTGCACAATCTAAAAAATGTGAAGTAAAAGTTATAAGAAATTTAATGTAGTTTGTAAAATACTATTTTTTTTAATCTTTTTAATATATTTGATAAAAATTAGACATGTTTCAATAAGATATTGCTAAAAAATTTAAAATGGTATCATTTAAAATAGTCTAAGTACGAGAAAAGCTTAAAAAATGGATATAAGTAAAACTACACATAGACAAAGATGATACACACACACAAATATATATATATATATATAAACTAAATAATTAGTTCTAATTTATTTACTAATTTGGGGTAGCCAAATTCCCACTCTATAATTACAACCATTATCAACACTCTACTCTTGTTTGAATTGTTAGAATAAATAAATTAAATATTTGTTAGCATAGATTAGTTACCACCACCCATCCATATTAAATGCTTCACTAGCTACTATGCTATATGGAGTGTAATTGTATCATGCACTTTACTTATAGAATGAATATAATGAGAAATGGGTGCAAAGCTTGAATTTGTAACTAATAAATCTCTGTGTGTTCTTCTTTTCTCATGGTATCAAAACTAGGTTATTGTAGTTTTAATTTTTCACATAGTTTGGTCTCACTCTTGTTGTTTGTTGATTAATTTTTTATGGGCACTAAATGTGGGGAATGATGTAGGAGAGAGGAACTTAAATATTATGAGTTTGAGCACTAGGATTTTGTGTAGGGTTACTTTTTATAAGGGGGTGGATTGGCTTAGTTATTACTATATATGTTTCTATTGTTAATTGATTCAATAATCAAATAATTGATTAGGATAAAGAGTTTGGTGTAAGAACTATTTTTCTAGGCTCTACAAAGCCTTGTATTTTCGTGGACTTGGTTAACTTTATATTTTATATCAGGAATGGTGATGTATTCTATGTGAAAATAGGTCTTAATTGGTTTTGTGTTTCACATCAACTTTGGTGGTTTTTCAAATGGTTTATTAATGTAATGAGTATTGTTTTGTTTTTTGTTTTTTAAAGGGGGAATTGGCTCAAGGAACAATGTTGAAGTGAAGAGTTTGATGCTCTCTTTTATATATCTAAGTCATATTTTTTTGCAAAAGTATCTATTCATTTGGTTCATAAGAAGGTCAAGATCAAGGCACCATAATACAAAATTTCAATGTATGCATTGGTAGGGGATTCATTTTTAAGACTATGTGTGCTTGGGGAGTTTATTTGTATTACTACAACTTCATCTAAAATCTCCAATATTGTGGTTAGTGCAAAATTAGATGGTTCTAACTATGCAAATTGAAAATGTGAGATGAATTTTACAAATAAAAGATATACTTGGGAGAAAGCAATAGAAGACAAACCTACAAATGAAAACAAACATGAAAAATGGGATAAAATGGATATGCATGCATGGGCTACTATTTTATTGCAAATGAATCCAAACATTAGGCCTTGTGTTTAGGATTTAAAAATAACAAGGAAAACATGGAAAACTTTGCAAATAATATATGAAAGAACTAGAAAATTAAAATTATGAACATTAGAAGACAATTAACTCATTTGAAAATGAAGGGAGAAGATAACATGGTCATATTGTAAAATTAAAAAAAATAGAAATCAACTTGCAATGATGAAGGTTGAATATGAAGATTGAAATTATAAATTTTTTAATTGAAAATCTTCTAGATGAGTACCATAACTTCATATGCATATTGGAGCTAATTGAAAATTTTGATAATATCAAACTAGAAGAAGTATATGAGGCTTTGTTGAATGAAGAGGATATGATTTAAAATTTCATAGGCAAGTCTAGCAAGAGTTCTCATACATTTATGGTTATATGAAAATATAAGAATGTCAATCAAAGAAAATCATATCAAAATCAAGGGAATCAATAGATAAATAGTCAAAGGAAAGGGAATCAACCAAGGGATAATCAACAAAGACATAGTTTTCAAACAACACAAAATGAATGGAGAAATCATAAATACGATTCTAAAATAGAAAAAGCTAACACATGTTATAATTATGGAGAACAAGGGCATCAAAGTGATCAATGTCCTAGGAAATCACATGTCAAAGGGAAAATATAATTTTATCAAAGAAGGAAATCATTTTTTTCTTGAGAAGATGGTGATCATAATACATTAATAATCTCTTTAGTTTCTCAAATGAATTCATATATAACACACATAATATTGATTTAAGAGCTAGCCAACATATGAATTATAATAAAAATTCTTTAGTTCTTTAGAAGAAGTGAAATATGCACAAATATTTCTTGGGAATGATAGTTCACTTGAAATTGAAGGAATAGGTTCAATTCTAATGAAAGACCATGATGATAAGAATTTGAAAATATCAAATATAAATTTTGTACCTAAGTTAACTACAAATATTCTATTGAAGTAACTTAAATAACTCAACATGGTTATTAGGTGAAGTTCTATTTAGATAAGTGTCTAATCATGAACATTAAGGATGGATTCAAAATTGTGGCTACAAGAGTTGAGACTGATGACATCTGAATTTTTTAGCATTTGTTGATACAAATAAACAGACACAGTTGAATCCATACATCTTTTTATCTAATTTTAATGGACTGTGGAAAGGTCATTCCTACTATTAAGAAAATTTTCATTATTATAGGTTCCTCCACAAGTGAGCTATGACATCAAATATTTGGTCACTTAAATTATCAAATTTTGGCCATGCTTTCAAATATGAATATGATTAATGGAATACCTTGGATAATGGTAAACACAAATGTGTGTACAAGATGCATGGATAGAAAAAAATACAGAGAAAAGTTTGAAATGTCTACATGGAGGGAAAGTAAATATCTTGAACTTGTTTATATGGATTTATGTTTTCCTATGAACCCCCCATCAATGGGAGGAGCTAGGTACATCTTAACATTCATTGATGATTTTTCAAGGAAATTGTGGGTCTAATTCCTTAAGTAGAAAGATGAAGTGCTTAGTAAATTTGAAATGTTTAGAGAATTTGTGGAAATTCAAAGTTGGAATAAGATCAAGCAAATAAAAATAGATAATGGTGGAGAATATGTCAATATTAAGTTCAAATATTTTTGTGAATATCATGGAATCAAGAGATACATGTCTAACATATATACTCCTAAAAAAAATGGAGTTTCTAAAAGGAAGAATAGGAACTTAGTGTAAACATCATGGTGCATGCTACAATCCAAGGTTATTCCTTAATTTATTTGGGCTAAGATTGTCAATATTGCACTTCATGTTTTCAATAGATCTCCTCCAACTTATTTACAAAAAAATTGCTCACAAAGAAGAATGAAGTGGAAATAAACCAAGTGTTAAGTATTTTAGAGTAGTTGGATGTGAAGCATCTTCTCACATACTTGATGAGATAAGAGAAAATAAATTTGATAAGAAAATTGTTAAGTGTATCCTTGTTGGCTATGATGAACAAATGAAAGGGCACAAGTTATATGGTTCTAGTGTGGAGGATGTGTTCAAAAAAATGGATGTCAAGTTTAATGAAAGGTTTGAGGATATCACAAAATCCTCTCCTATTCCACAAGTGAAACCAATGAAATTTTCCTAAGGTGGTTTCCAATATAGTTGAAGAATCTAGTCCTCCTTAAAATACCAAGTCTTCAAATAATTTATCAAAAGACTCAACAAATTAATTATGTACTTATGACCACCATAATAAAAATTAATGACCATCAAACCTATGATGAGTCTAAGGGAAAATTTGAATGGGAACAAGCTATGAAAAATGAAAATGACTTTTTGATATAGAATAAAACTTGGGAATTAGTGTTCTTGCCCAAGGGTAAGAAGTAAAAAAATAAGGGTGTATAAGACTACTTTCAAGTCTAATTGAAGCATTAAAAAAAGGCACAAATATTATAGCAAAGATCAATATTGTGAGGACTATTATAGCATTGACAACTCATTTCAAGTGGTCTCTTCACCAAATCGATGTTAGGAATGTATTTTTGAATTGTGAAATTTGATGAAGAGATGCATATTACTCAACCATAGGGATTTGAAAGTTTAGGACAGGAACACTTAGTTTGTAGGTTAAGGAAGTCTCTCTATGGCTTAAAGTAAGCTCCAAAGGCTTGGTATACTAAGATTGATTAATATTTCAAAACTCAAGGCTTCCATAATAGTCCTCATGATCCAAAATTATATGTGAGAATTTGATGAAGGTGGTATAATTATTATTTTACTTTATGTTGATGATCTTATCATCACAAGAAACAACATGAACAAAATTAGTGCCATAAAGTTAATTTTGAAGGATAGATTTGAGATTACATATCTTGGTTTTTTGTACTACTTTCTTGGCAACCAGGCATGGTAGAAAGATGATGGAATTTATCTTTCTCAAACCAAGTATGGTTTAGAATTTTTGAGGAATTTTAGGATGAAATATTTTAAAAGTGTTTCTACTCCATTTATTCCAAGATTGAAGTTGAATAAGCATATGAAAGGTGAGGATATTAATCCCACCTTATACAAGCAACTTGTTGGTAGCCTTGTGTACTTGACTCACACTCAACCTGGTATTTTTTTGTAGTAGGTAAAATTTCAAGGTTGTTTAGTTCTCCTAATGTTCCACAATGGATGACAACAAATACAGTATTGAGATATGTACGAGGGACTTTGACAATGAGTGCTTATTACTCTTCTCTTGTAAATCTACAACTTGTAGACTAGCACTTGCACCAGAAGGAGGTGTAATGGTTACCCTGATTGTATTGTATATAAAATATGTTTGAAAGGAGGTCTATAATTGAATGTATAAATAGTAATTAAAAGCTTTATACATTTGTTTCCAGGAATAGAATTGGTTCATATATTGATGCATATTTTGTATGAAGATATTGTAGAAATTGTGTAATGGTACACACACGTATTATATATAATAACCAATAATAAAATGATTTTAGAATAGACAAAATAGTTTCATGGTATTTTGATGCAATTTTTTTATTTTTTGTGCATTTTTTTGAGTTCTCACATACATTGATGTATTTAACCATTTTAGGATTCACATGTACCAAAAAGTGAGTACAAATTGTAATGTTATAAATTTGCATACATCCATTGCTATTACCATATAGTCTTGTGGCCATTTTTAGAGGATATTTGATACAATTACAAATTGTCAAATGATGCAATCTTGTGAGAATTTTGGCTAATTCTACTATCCCTCCCCTACCTTTGTTTATAAGCATTCACATGCACGTTTGAGACTATCCTATTTATATTCACTTTGCTAGATGTTATGAGCCAAGTAAAAACACATTTATATGATTTATTGTTATGTTCTTGGTATTTAAAGGCATTTAATTATTATAATTATCTTCCATCCTCTCTCATGCTATATCATTCCAATTATAACAATATTCATGAAGCATTTATAAGCATCTATATGGTTTCTTGTAGTGTAATAATCTTTTGCATGACTATAAAGTTAACATTTTCTAGGTGTTGACCTAAGAAGAAACTAAAAAACAACATCACATGTTAGCTCTTTGCTTATGGAATTGATCTAAATGTATAAACTCAATCCATAAAGGATGAATCTAATATAAAATTTAAGATAAAACACAAACAAAGGAAAAATATTTATAATTCTGTGTTGTAGAATAAAGTACCCTTTACTTGATTTGAGATAATTCATGATAAATGGACTTATTAAGGCCTCAATTTAGGTGTTGTGAAGCATTTTATGCATCCACACTAAGTTTTAGACCTTTATAAATTAAATAAAATTTAAATATTGAAGTCTTGTGAATGTGTTGTGAAGTGTTGTAAAGCATTTCTACATTATGCTAGACTCTATTTAATATAATTCACCTAAAAATCACCCTTTTACACATCAACAATTCCTATTTTCAAGTTTTGTTAAGTCTTGCAATCAAGATTCACACTTTTCTAGGCATTTTCCCCTTATTTATCTCTTTCTCATGTCTTATTTGGCCCCTTTATACACTCATATGCTTTATTTAAGTGTATTTTTTAATATACTCCCGACACACAACATTAAATAACATTTAATTCCTGACACCTAAGTTTATGTCCTAGGTGGAACCCATTAACCATGGGTGGCGAATGAGTCCACCTTGGCTCCAAAATTCAAAACATTTTAAATTTCTTTTGGGATTTAGTCAAAATTATGCTTGATGTCAGCTTGTGATGATGTATGAAAGGTTACTAAGACATAATATTTGTATAAATAAGTAATTTTACCCTCATTTTACATCAATTACATACAACAACTCATTATTTCATCTCTCATCTTGAATTCATCATCTATTTTCTCAAGCAACTTAGGGTTTATTTATCAGGAGTCTTCAAGTTAGCATTCTAAAGCATTCAAAGGCTGAATCTACATGTATTGTTGCAAAAATCCAAGATAAATCATCATTGTAAGGTAAATTATTCCATTTGTGCATGTTTTATTCACTTATTTCATCAATTTGGTTTAATTACCTAAAAGGGGTTTGACCAAGGCAAACCCCCATGCCTTAACAATTAGTATTTTCTCTTCTTGTGTTGTTTGTGTGTAGATTTAGGTCACTTGGAAGATTAAGAATCATTGAAGATTGCATTTCTAAGTTGTTCAAGTCTTCTCCTCTTCATTCAAGTCAAATCATCAACAAAAAGTCACTTTCAGATCCAATCCTGACATTTTCTAAAGAAGACACCTGTAGAAGGTGGAATCGCAGATTTGAAGCTACAAATTATACCTTTGACTTTTCAGATCCCTAAAGGAGAACTGATTCACCATGCATGGTGAATGAGTCCCATATGTGGGCCTGAAACATGATTTTGTCAGAATCTAGCTCTCTGTGCTCAAAAACCTGTTCTTAGAGATTTCATCAAAACAAGGATTGATTCACCACAGGTGGCGAGTGAGTCCTGTCTATCTTTTGTGACATCATCAATCAACATTTCAAACATTCCAGATTCATCACAATTTGTCCAAGTGCACTTTGTTTCTATCCATCTCTTTTTGTTCTGCATATTCCATTCATTTAGTTCATTTTTGCATATCATCATGTGTTTTCAAACAAGTCATGTTTCATTAGTCTTGCATGTTTGATCATTCAATTAGTTAGCTTAGTTGCATTCACTTCATTCCATTTAGTCTTCATTACATCATACACATCCCTTCCATCCTAATTTGAATGAACCCATTAGCATTTTCGGATCTAATCTCTCTCCTTTTGGGTGAAAAACCTTATAAGAGTAAGAGAGTCTATTGGGTCCGAAAATCTACTGTTCAAATTCTAAATTTGAATCAAATTATAAAACTATATCAAAATTATCTACTTGCATTTATAAAACTATACATCATCATCCATTATATTTAATTTCTTAATTTAACATTTAAATATTCTATTAGACTCTTATATATATAAAATTAATTGAGTTATATTTATTTTCCTTTAAACATATATAGATGAGCATCAAGAAATGAATGACATTGTACATTATAGTTCATGTTATGTCTGAACACTTGAAAGATAATTTAACAATAATAAATAATGTAGAACATCTTAAAGAACAGAAAAATGATGTAATAGATCTTTTCATGTTCTATCTCAACACTTAAAATTAATTTAACAATAATAAATCATGTAGATCATCTTAAAGAATAGAAAACTGATGTAACAAATATGTTGCAAAGACATTCTTAGATTTATAAGGAAAAGTATTGCCCCAGTATATGCAAATTCTTTCCTTATTCCATAATTATTAATATCATCATTATTACATCAAAATTACATGCATGACTACACATATCAGCCTGGTAAGGTAAACCTTATCGCTTTATCAACAATCATTTAAGTGGAAATGCTCTCCATTTCATTCCATTTTTTAACATGGCTTGTGCACAACACCACATCAAAGGCTTGGATTGCCTTTAAAACTTTAGCCCATAACATAACATGCAACAAATAAAAGTCAAATCCAAGTCAGGTGGATACCAATGGATAATTTTTTTCATAGTTTATGAGAACCAACCCAATGAAATAAATAAATAAATTACCTATCATATGCAAATATTGAGAGTGATCCTCCTATTGGAACAGGGCCATTGAGTTGGTTGTTGAAAAGACGTCTTAAAAATTCAATCCATAAAAAACAAGTTAATGATATGGAATCTTTCTTGGGACCTTCCAACAAATCATGTACCAAAAAATTAGTTTCTGCTTTGTGATTACAAATAAATTGATAAGTCTTGAAGTTGATACTAACAGAAGCAGAACTTAGTTATATTTCAATCACATGCTCAATCTTTCATTTAGGAGTTAGTCCCAATGGAAAGTCTTCAAAGAAAAAATTGTGTTTATTATTGATTCCACTCATAGTGTCTCTATTAACCTCCTCTCTTTGTAATCACTTCAATAAAATATCCATACAAATAAGTAATCAATATTATAATTAAGCCCGTAACAGTTTAAAACCACTCCATCTTTAGATATGAGAAATTTAGGCCTATCACTGGAATATTTCTCCTATATTAACTATGATTAATGTCCATGGGACATTTTGGGATTTTTCAAGCCATTGTTGGAGGATTTTTGCTCTTCCTAACTGACTTAGATGTTGACAATGTCAAGTCTTAGATTTTTTGGATACTTTATCACATCCATTGCATTTTTTTATTTAAAACTATTTTTCCAGTACAACAATTCCACAACCCAAGACTGCAAAATGCTAATATTTTGGATCTCTAGTGATTATTTTCTACATCTCACACACTTTTCAAGTTGATCTGTTGTAATTTCAGTACATAAAAGGAAATCATGATAAACTCCAAAGTATACTTCTAGAGAAACTACCAGCAAGGCTTGAGACATTTAAATAGTTCAATCTTATGGAAGGTAGACTTACCATTGCTTCCTATTGTTCAGAATTCTAATGATGATGGCATCAAAGATCAAAAGTTTTGACACCTTCATTCACCAATAACCTTAATAACCTAAACTTGTAGTGGCAATCATAACAGGGTAAGAATGAAAACTATTCAATGTTTAGAAACTCCAAAAATACTATTTCAATATGACTTCTTTTCAAACAAGCTCAAGCCAAGGGAGTTCCTGAATTCCACCTAAGAATATCCATTCCTTAAAATGTTTAACTGTGCATACTTTCCACTTTTAAGGTGTTAATTTGCAAAGTATTTAAATTAGAGGAGTGTAGCAAAAAACAATCACAACCTTGTACAAAAGGCTCTGATGTAGTGGTAATGGGGCTATCTTGTAAGAGCATTAGACAGGTTGAAATCCCTATCACTCAATCAAGCAACCCATAACTGCAAAGGGCATGTTGGGATGTTATGGTGTAGCGTATATGTGCATTCATTAGGCATGACCCAGGTATATAGGTGTCTAGATCCAGATTTATTATATTAAGAATGTAGGACTACTTACCCAAGACCTCAATAAATGCTATTTAATAGCCTAATCCAAAATTTAACCAAGCAAAACACAAAATCAGAAAATTGATTTGACTATTGTAATTGAAAGAACCTAGACCTTCAAGCTAGTTAGCCTCTAAACCAAGTTTAGTCTATAATTGTAAAGGGATTTTAAACAATAGATAGATGTACTGGTTGGAAAATTGATAATGCAATTGAGGAAACCCTTGAAATGGTCAAATAAATGACAACATCCTTCAACCATATTCACAGATTAGTAAAAATAAAAAGTACAGATTCAACACCGAAATGACACAGAAATAGAACAAAATAAGATGATTTTTTTTTAAATCCTTACTCCAAATAGGGATTGCCTTAAATTCTTAAAGATTGTTAAATGGCTCCCAACTAGCAGAGAACATAAAAAAAACAATTGAATAAAGAAACAATAATTTGATTTCAAGGTTTAGGAATATACACAGGATAGGAGCAGAGTGGATGAAAAAAATTGAGGAGAACAAAAGAGTTGTGATGATCTTTCATTTTAGCAAAGGCTGAATTGAAACAACATGTTATATTAAGTTTTTTCAGTTTCTATTCTTAGTAGAACATATTCATATTTTTAAGATCTCTGATTAGAATGAGAACCAACTTTCAAATAAAGAAAAATTTGTGATAGTTCCTATGGAAAGGGATTTAATATATTTGGTGTCATAGTTTTAACTATTGGTAGGAGTTTAAGAAATCTGCGGTCAAATAGTTTCTTCAGCGAGTTTGCAAAATAAAACCTTGTTCCTTTTTTATTATAGAAGGTCTGACAGTGTGCACATTATTATAGTACAAGCTCATTTTTCAGATCGTTTCATTTGACATAATCAATAATCTATGCAATCTAACATTGTCCCTATTTAAAATGATGGAAATGGTTTGCATCTCTCACAACAATTTCTCTTACAACTATCTTGGAGATAAATTTTATTGCAGTGTGGAAATCAGCGCATACTTGAAGGTTCTTAAAAACTCTAATAATTGTTCCAAGGATGTTGTTTAAAAAACTGGATGCAATTGTCAAATTTTCACTATGGTGGTAGAGAAATAATTCTTTTTCCTCCTCTTCTACAACATTAAGTAAATGCCTTGAATCTGGAAAATACTCTGCTGCCCTCATCTCCCAAGTCCAGTTTCTCCATCTTTGCATAGATCTACTGTATTTGTGGATGTGATCTATCTCCTACATGAAAAACATGTACCATTTTATGGCCTTCAATCCAACTACATCCAGGGATCTTTTTAATTCCTTGATCTTTCATCCATTCCTTGTCATCACCCCACCTACCCACTTCTGCATAAATGTTTTAGAGAACATATGTCGCAACATTTTTAGGATTGAAATAAAAAAGCATTGTTTCTGTAAATACTCTCAAGCTATATTCATATGCAATCTATAGGTACCTAGAAAACACATTCACACAACCATCACAGGTGTAACTAGCACCTTAATGATAAAATGTAGAGTGTCTTCAAGATAGTCAGCCCAGGAAAGAAGTTCAACAATGCAAACATAATGATTAGGTGTAATGCAATAATGGTTACTCATATAATTGAAGTATGTACAACCCTTATCAACTAAACCTGCATGGTTGCATGCATATAGAACACAAACAAAGCTTACAATGCTAGGATATGTTCTAGACTGCTTCATTAATTCAAATATTTTGAGAGCCTCCTTGCAAAATCCATGTTGTGCATATCCTGCAATCATTGCATTCCATGAGATGGAATCTGTAAAATTCTTCTATTCTTTATGCTTTGATGGATGTACATATCCTATTCCAATGCTCCTATTTTGGAGTAGGCACGAAGAATGCTGGAAAAAGTTGTGGAATCTGGATTTATACTGCCAATTACATTTGCTTGAAAGTTTCTAAGGCTTTTAAAAAAATCCAATTTTTTGCATATCCTGCAATCATTGCATTCCATGAGATAAACTCTCTTTAAGGTATTCGGTCAAATAGTTCACATGCCTTTTCTATGCTTCCACATTTTGCATACATTTCTAGAAAAGCATTTCCAACTACAATATATGAAAAAAGGTCCTTCTTCCATGATGCTTTGATGGATGTCCATACCCTATTCCAAAGCTCCCATTTTGTCATAAGTAGGGAGGATACCGACGAAGGTTGTGGAATTTGGCAGCCAGTTGTGGAATTTGTCTTTACATGTGCCAATTGCATTTGTTTGAAATTTTGTAAAGCCTTCTCAACAAATCCATTTTGTGCATATCCTGCAATCATTGCAATCCATGAGATGACATTTTTTTTTAGGTATTTTGTCAAACAGTTCACGTTCCTTGTTAATGCTTCCATTTTTTTGCATGCACGTCTATTATGGAAGTTGCAACTATAATATTTGACATAGTCCATCTATCCTTTATGATTTGATGGATGTCCATACCCTATTCCAAAGCTCCCATTTTAGCATGGGTAGGGACAATGCTAGCAAAGGTTGTGGAAGTTGGCTTTAAATTTGACAATTGCATTTGCTTGGAAATTTCTAAAGCCTTTTCAACAAATCCATTTTGTGCATATACTACAATCATTGTAGTTCACGAAACCACATCTGTTTGGGGTATCTTGTCGAACTCTTCACGTGCCTTGTCTATGCTTCCACATGTTGCATACAGGTCTATCAGGGCAGTTGCAACTACAACATCAGACAAAATTCCTGTATGCTTTGATGGATGTCCACCTATTAGCATTGAATGATTCATATTCCTTTGTCGCCCACATGTATTTTTCTAGTTGATCATGCTTTTTATACCGACGGGTATCCTTATCACCAATCATATCTCTGTCGGTGTTCTCATTTTGTTGGCCATTTCTTTTATCTAGGAAGTTATAGTCATCACCAGCCGTGTACATTAGATGAAGCATTGATTGTTTCAACCTTCCACTGCTGGTTTCACATTTCGGTGGACATTTTTTTATTTGTTAGTGACCAAAGTTTAGGAGAGGAGCCACCCTGGCCCTTCCTGTCTGTTGCTTGAAAGTTGTTTTTCCGATGGAAAAAATCCGGCGTGAGACAATTTAGATGGGTTGTGCCCACAATAAATAACCTACCGGCTAAATATTGTGATTTATATTGGATAGGCTATGCAGATGATCGAAAATTTACCATAGGTTATGTTCTCTCTCTTGACTTTGACCCCATTCATGGTGTAGTAATAAGCAATCTAATATTTCTTTATCAACTACAAAGGTTGAATATGAAATAGTGAATGAGACAACTAAATAAATAAATTGACTATAGGCTATTCTTTTAGTACTCAAACTATATCAAGTTGGGCCTTCTTTACTTCATTGTTACAATTAGAGCGTCATTTTTTTGTCCAAGAATCCAATGGTTCATTCTCAAAGAAAGCATTTCAAGATCTATCACCATTACATCAGGCATATCATCTCATAAGAAATAACTCATCTTTAATATTATAAAATAGAAGACCAAATAGATGATATTTTTACCAAGAATTTATATAGACTGTGCTTATATATCTTAGAAATATTAAAATTCCCACACTTCCTAACAAATAGTTAAAGTCCAGGCCGATTGGAAGATGCTCAAGAATGACGCAGAGTGAAACTACGTAAGCCACCACAGAATAATAGTTAATGCATGTCTTGTTTCCCTGCAATTAATTAATTAATATAATGACTAATATCCTCCAAGAATTCAGATTTTATGTAAAGTACACCCCTCTGGAAAAGACAGAGAAAAAGATAACTAATTAAAGAACTCTTTTTTTGGGATTGGGGAAGCTTTAATACTTTATTAAAATGAAAGAAAAAGTATTAGGTACAGTAGCAAAAACATATATCTGAACAGATCTGAACTAAAGAACTTTAATGTCTTTTTGATCAGAAGAATATTGCTACTTTTTTAATGAATTGATTTTGGCTGGCCTTTTGATATTATTATATGCATGTGGCCTCAGGTCCACATTGACCAATGGATTTTCCAATGATTACAACTTCCATACTATGGGAGGAGTTGGTGAAGTTATTATGTTTGAAATGAATAAATATTAGGAAATGAAGTCAAAATTTGGTCAGTAAAAAATTACATTCTAGTTGGCAGACCTTTAGTGTAAGACAAGGTCGTTGATGTAGGGATCTAAAAAGTTCCAAGTTCAAGCTTCCACAATATTAAAAAAAAAAATTACATTCTAACTGTGTGTGTGAAATTTGGTGAGTTAGCAAATCAACACAAACACCAATGAGATGTATTATATTAGAGATTTAATCAATAAAACTGAATCAAATTGAAACAAGATTAAATTCCTAAAAACATTCCATTGTTCTCTATTCTTAAGAATTTATTAAACCATATTGGCTCTCAAATTTTATATGTGCACTATGGTTGTTAAAATGACAACTTGAGAAATGAGATGTTGTTCTAAATGCAAGAAATCTAAATTCTTACATGATATTGCATGATGCAAGTGGTAATGGTGATATTTGACAAATGGATAATGATTTTAGATTATATAATGTTAAAGCACTATGGTATGAAACTAGGATGATTCTGCATATGCTCAAATATAAACTATGAATATGATAAACTAAAATGCAACTATAAAGAAAAACATGATATAAAATGCAACTATAAAGCAAAGCATGGTTCTAAGTTAACATGATGCTACAATGCAAATTTGTTAAAATTCTAAACAATGCTATAAGACTCCAAATGCTCCAATGCTTCAAAAGATATTCCTGCATAATAACTCTCCTCAAATGTGGGATGCAAAATACTATAGCAAAGGGTTGTATTTATAGGCTTTTCCAAGCATCTTGTGATGTGGCAACGATCGACGATCTAGATTCAAACAAGAGGGATGAACGATGGAGATGGAGAGAATCAAGAAGAATGTTCCCTTGACCAAATACAACATGCCAAATGGATGAAGGAATCAAGTGTGTGAGAAAAAGACCATGTGTTTGAAAGTTTGTTGAAGAAGTGTGTGAGGAATAAGCCATGTGTTTGAAAATTTGTTGAAGATAATTCTAATTAAAAATTAGAATTATTTAATTTCATGTGACCTTGGTGAGGTGGCATGAAAAGTTGTAGACATGTGCTTGAATTCCAAATTTGGGATTAGTGAGAATTAATTAAATAAAACAAACTTTAGAATTTTTTTTTTAATTAAATTAGAGGAATGTGATTTTAGATTTGGAGAATTAGAAGATATGAACTATATAAATAAATTGAGAATTTATTTATAAGTAGTTGAAATATTAATTAAATAACTAGTATTTAATTAATTAGATGTCTTGACCGATTTTAGGTGTATACATTTTGCCCCTCTTTGAAGTAATGTGTTTACATGTTGCTTCAAAGAAAAATTTGATACTGATGTTGAGAAAAAAAAAATTGATGCCCCAGACGTTGATTTTTAGGTGATGATGGATATATGCCCCCTCGGGAGATAAATCGGTGAATTTTGGAATTTTTGGGATTTTTTGAAATTTTTGAATTTTTTGATGCTTTTTCGATGATTTGATGATGATCTCAAAATTTGTGCTCCAGAAATGATTCTCCTGAAAAATGATGTTAAAGTCACCTGGTGATGATTTGATGAATTATAGCCCCTTTGAAAATAAAATAAAACATCCCCATAAAAATGCCACTTAATTAACCTTAAAAGGTTAAAAAGTTGGTTTAGAAAATTCATTTGTGCATTTGTGATTTTGAAAACTTGAGAGTGAGAGTGATTTGTGCAAATTTGGAGCAGAATGGTGATCCCCTACCACACACATTGGTTCGAGCGTGTCAGGTGTCACAACTGGCCAGTGGTGTACGGTCCTTTGGTATGTACCCCTTGAAACCACCTCGTGATTTGTGCATTTCATTTTCCCCTCCATTTTCATGTTTTGAATTTGGTTCATTTAGTTTAGCGCATAGAAAGATGGCAATAGTGCGTAGAACAACTGTTCTAGCGCATCTGTAAACTTCAGACATAGGATTAGAATATTAGCGCATAGGAAAAATGAACTAGCGCATAAGTGATGTAGTGCATAGGTTTTCCAATGTAGCACATTGATTAACTGTAATGGAGCATAGAATAGATTAGCGCTTAGGGCAATTAGATTAGTGCATTGATGAGATGAACTAGCGTATAGGGTAAATTGGCGCATCGAGACCCTGTTTCGGCGCATAGGTCAAATGAAATGGCACATCTGATAGTTTGGCGCATAGAACCTCTGTTCTAGCGCATTGATGAATTTTTCTGGCACGTAGGATTTTCCAGCGCATAGAAAGAATGTTCTAGCATATTTGTGAAGTTTTATACTAGATTGATGATTTTCTTGATTAGACTTCGTGATGCCGATGATGTTTGATTGCGTGAACCTTTGTGTTGATGATGATTGATAATGTTGATAGGTTATATGTCCATTGATATCATGATAGGTGAGAGTCAATGATAGGATGATGATAATTGACCTCATGATAGGCAAGGGACAATTATAGTTTGATTGAGTAATGGACCCCATGATAGGCGAGGTACATTGATTGATTGATAAACCTCATGATAGGTGAGGTTGGATTGATTGATGAACCTCATGATAGGTGAGGTTAAGTTGATTGATGAACCTCATGATAGGCGAGGTTGATTTGATTGATGAACCTCATGATAGGCGAGGTTGGATTGATTGATTGATTTGTTGATTGATGTCGATTGATTGATTTGCTGATTTGTGATTTTGTGATGATAGGAGTCATTGACTAGTTTACAGATCAGAGAGCACTTTCCCAAGACATGGGATTTGATTCCACACCTAATGCCAGCTGAGAGAGGCGTCATTGCATGATGTGGTTTGTCATCCCTACTTGATATGCCCCAGATTAGGGTGAATAGGGGTTTACTGACAACTTTTATAGAGAGGTGGCACTGTGAGCATAATACCTTTCATTTTCCCACTAGTGAGATCACAATGACTCCCGAGGACATATATCATATTTTACGGATACCCGTGGTTAGAGAGCTTGTATTATATGATGCTTAGGAGCAGGGCGGGACTGAGGTACTACGTATATTTTTCCAGGATGATGAGATATGTGACTATGAGATGATCGTGGAGGGATATGGTTGATGCGTATGCCACATTACCTTCTGTTCTTGCCTGATTTATTGGAGGGTTCCTCTATCTTGATCGCAGGTCAAAGGGACTGTCAATTGGATGGGGACAGATTCTGGAGAGCATGATTGCTCAAGGGATGAGATATGTGTGGGGTTGTTGTATGCTTGCACATCTATACCATGATCTGCACCATGTGTTCTACCTGTGAGGGGCCAATTTATTAGTTGGGGTCACATTGCTTTAGGTCTGGGCCTGGAAGCATATAGCATTTTCACGACCAGTGGGGGATAGATAGTGTGCCACCTTGAGGCCATATGTACACCTTTATGTCAGTCAACTTGCTCATCCTATGCTGGGAAAACTTGAGTATTGGAGGAGGACCTTAGATGATCTAGAGTCTATGGTATGGCGGCCTTAACGTGGATTGTGAGCAGTGGCCAAAGGACCAGGCTGAGATGCGATTTTTGTGTCAATCCATATATCTGATTGGTCACATTCGATTCATTATTGAGAGATTCTTCCTTCTTAGAGTACTAAGATAGTATGGCAGACTACAAGGGATGCCCCAGGGCATGGAACACTATGTACAGTGATGGGTGGATGTGACATATTGGGGACCTATTTTGTCTTATGATGCAGTAGTGGAGCATTTTCAGGGATTGCATGGCATGATTTGGGAGGTGCATCCGGAGATCACCGATGCACCAATATCAGATGACTATGCACATTATATGTTCCAGCATCCATTCCCTCAGATTACCATTCTAGATGAGCTATCACCACTACTAGAGGAGGGGGCAGGAGGTCATGGGCGGAGGCAGAGGAGAGAGGAGAGAGGAGGAGGAGGAGGAGGAGTTTGAGGAGGATAGTAGTGAAGAAGGGGATGGTGATGGTGATGACGAGGATGATGATGGGGGTGATGGGGGAGGAGATGAGGGTGGAGGAGGGCCAGGTCCTAATGTTGGAGAGATGATTACCTCACAGGAGGCGACGTGTGGAGATCTGACTACCCTCACCATAGTAGCAGACACAGATTTTTGCACTACAGGTATAGGTTGAGACATTACAGGGTCAACTTGAGAAGGTTCAGGCTTTGTTCACACAGGCATAGGGACAGATCCAGACATTGACGGTCGAGCGGGATGCTCCAAGACAATAGGCATAGGCCCAGCTTGCACAGGTATAGGCCCAGGGTCAAGGATAGGTACAAGCACAGGTGGCCACACTTACTATAGAGAGAGACACTCTGTGATAGCGGGTGGAGTAGGTTGAGGGTTTTTGTGAGAGATTAGAGCAGGCTGCAATGACTGTTGGTTCCTCAGATTATTTCAAGGAGAAACACCATACCACACAAGAGGTAGAGTTTTACAGGGTTAGGTATCATGATGTGGTTCCTCCAGAGTGGCAAGAGAGCTTTGCATAGTCCCGGTTAGGTAGGTCCTAGTCTCAGACCGTTAGCAGAGGTGTCACACAGCTACTTCTTGGAGATCAAAGAGATCCTGGTGCAGGTCTGCCAGGTGGGGGAGGTACTCATTCAGTGATGCTAGCACTGTCTGGGGGGAGCACGACATAGCTTCGATTTATGATTTCCCGATGTATTTTGGACATGATGTATACACCTTTATTCAGTTTGAGACATTGATGATGTACCTCTTGATTTCAAACATTATGATACACTGCCATTTTTTATATTGATGTATCTCTTTATACCTTCGGATATCCTTGTACATTTGACATTATCATTTTGAGGTTATATGATATGCGACGATGATTATAATCTATGTGTCAATATGTTCATGATGATTTATGATGGGTGCATTTGATTTCTATTTTATGATGCTATGTGATGTTCTATATGATAATGATATGATATGTTGTGGATGCAAATGATGATGCAACTGATGTGTTATGATTCTATGATGCCTATGTGATGGATTTTATTATGCCAATGTAATGTGATGCATTTTATGTTTTTGTTCTTTTCTAATGCAAATAAATGATGCAATAAATGAATGAATGATGTATGAAATGATCACATGATGGTGCATAGTTCTATGTGTTTAAATGATGTTTAGATCATGATGATTATGATGATTATGTAATGATGATATGATAATGCATGATTGATGATTTTATATGCTTTATGGATGATGGATTTGATTATGCAAATGATGTATGATGTGTATGCAATGATTATGCAAGTGATGCATTTGATGTGATGATTGTGTGATGATGGTGCTGATCCAGTTAATCCTTTGTTAGTATTGGATTTTAGTAATAACAAATTCATCTTCACTGCTGGTTTTAGATGTTCATAACAATGGCATTATATCTCTGTTGATCAATCACGTTTTTCAACAACTTTTTATTTTTGGAAATCTCACTCTGCTAGATATGTCTTTCAAATTGAATCCAAGATCTATTTTATTAAAGGAATAAATGATTTCAGTGATGCATCAAGTTCCATTATAGATGCATCAAGTTCAATTATCCCCCTATTAAAATAGAGATGCTTTTGTTCTTACTCTACTGGATATGTCTTTCAATCTTCTTAATGGACCAATTTCTTAATCCATTAATAATTGATGAAATGATGTGGATCATGCAAGTGAGATGCAATGCACTTCTTTTTGTGTTTTCTGATGCAAGTATTATGATGTGATGCATGAATGGATGAATGCGAATGATGATGCAATTGATGTGTAAATGTATGCAAATGATGATGCAACTGATGTGTAACTAAATGAAAGTGATGTGTTATTGTTTAATGTCAAATGTACTCCATCCATTAATAATAGAGATAACATCATTGTGAAATTGTTGCAGCTTTGAAAACCCCATAGATACAGATGCAAAAATAACATGGATGCAATCTAACTTGATAATACAGATCTAATATGAAAATTTTGTCATTCGTAACATCCTATTTGTCATGATTTTTATCATCATTGAGCCTTTAAAATGTTGAAAGTGAGTATAAACATCGATGGTACAATTAGACCATGATGACCTGAGTACTACTTCCATGATTTTTGATATTGCAAATTAACACAAGCATATAAGTATAATTAAACTGAGATGACCTGAGCACTGCTTGCATAAACAAACAAGAGTTAACTATTTTCCTATGCAAATTCGGAATGTCATTAGTGATACTTTGTAGAGCACGTCACGTGACAATTTGCACAGTAATAGTGATCAACTCATAGACATTAGAAAAAGAAAAATCATACTCCTTACTGGCTCCTCTAGTTCAATACATCATCAAGGTGCTCCAAAGATATGATAACAAAAATCAAAGTTCAATAGTTGAACATTCATGCCACAATGATAAAGCCATGATTCAGAAGAACATCATCCTTTGATGGTTGTTTTGATTCGATTGATCTAGCTATTTGATGTGTATGATTGATGTCTTCATGTTGTTGCTTGATGTTCAATGTTGAGTTATGTTGTGATTATTGTGTTTGTCTTACTGTTGTTTGTTTGTTGGTTCAAGCTCAAAGTTTGTTTGCCCCTAGTGAGTTCAGGATTTTGCCCCCAGTCTAGGGTGAGACAAGACTGCGATGCCAGGATATGTACATGAAGCTTTCCAATGATAGGAAAAATGATGATGAAAGTGAATGGTTGACATGCTCAAATAGATGGAAAAACTAACCTATCACAAATAGCGCCTATTGCCAAGTTTTCACTACTTGTTTTTATTGCACTTTTTCAAATTTTATGATTTTTTTGACTTTTTTGATTTTTGACTTTTTTTGTATTTTTCTCTTTTTTCTCTTTTTTTGTATTTTTCTCCTGTTTCTCCTTTTTTGTATTTTTCTCCTTTTTGATTTTTTTGTGTTTTTCTCCTTTTTTAATTTTTGTTGTTGTTACCAAGATGCCTGTTTGCAAGGTTTTCATCAAGGAAACCATTTTTTTTAGGACATTTTCTGATGTTTTTGTATTTTTTCAGGAACTTTTCTGATGCACCAGATGATTTAGGGGTAGAATTTCTTGAGATGCAAGCTATTGAGGGGTTCATCAAACAAATTCCCTTTTGGTGTGGACAAATAATATGCTCTTGATCCAAACACTGATACAATAACAAAGGGTCCTAGCCAGTTTGGTTCAAATTTCCCCTTCTTTTCTCTATCTTGTTGATTACAAGGATTTTCTTTCAGGACTAAGTCACCCACTTGAAATGTTCTAGGCTTTACTCTGTGATTGTAACTTCTGGATATCCTTTGCTAATAAGCTTTCAAGTGACCTACTGCATGCTGACGTCACTCATCCAATAGTTCTAACTCTTGTAGCCTAGACACCCGATAGTCTTCATCTGAAATGATCCCCTTTAGTGACACACATAGTGATGGTAGTTCAACCTCAATAGGTAGAATGGACTCTAATCCATAGACTAGAGAATAAGCCCACAAAGTAGGGTTCAGTTGAACATGCCAATCACATCCAGCCTCATTGACGGTTTTCTTCAAGATTTTTAGGAAAGTCTTGTTAGAGGCCTAGGCGGGTGCATGAAGTTGGGTTACACTTTTGTGGGCAACTTCAAATTTTTTTTGGAAATGACATAATGCGCTCGCGTTATTTCATTTTAAAAGAAAAAAAAGAAGTGAAAGTTATTCACTTTCTCTTTTCTGTTTTTCTGCTTTGCCCGTGGCCAAAAACCCTCATTTTTGCGCTCGCGTTCTAGAAGGAGGCATTCTTCAAAATTCATCAATAATAGTTTCTTTTCATTTGCAAATATGGTGCCACGACGACAAAGAGGTGCAAGAGGTAAGTATTGTTTGCTATTTGTTTTGAATTTCTTAGTTTCAAGTCGATTTTGTTTGTTTTAGGTTAGATTTGATTTTTTTTTTAATTTGTAGAGATGCAAATAATCCTAAAAATCCTCAACAAGAAGAATAGGAAAATCCTCCTCAACAAAATCAACCTCCCCCACCAATCACTCAACACCCTCCTGGCACTCAACAAAATTTGAGGAGTGAAATTGAAAATAACAAAAAACAAATTGAGGATCTTATTAGTAGGTTGAGTGATCCAAATGCTTCAACTGCAGAAAGAATGACACTAGAAAATTCAATGAAAGGGATGTTAAAAAATGTAGATTCAATAACCCAACAAATAACAGGATGGCAAGATAGGAGGTAGGCAGCTAAGGCATATTATGCAGATAAACTATCATATAAACAAGTAAAAGATTTAAAAATTACTAAAGGTGATTTGTGCTCTCTATTGATAACCCTAGAACAAATCAAAATCTTAGCCTCAATACGAAGAGGTTTCCTATTCATTGGTGCCACTACCAAGAGATTAGGAACCATTTTTATGATAGGTGGTACTTGGTCTTTGATTACCCACTATGCAATAATTGTGAAGTCCCCCAATATTTTCTTAGGAAACTATATAGTGAGTTCGTATTGAACCAAATCCCAAATTATTTTGATATGAGGGAGTTCTAGGGGAGAGGTGGGGGGTTGGCTCAGGATAGGCCCAGTGCACAGCCGGATCCTGTGCAACAAGGAAGACGACCTCACGCTAGGCCTCCTCATGAGCACATTGTTATGCCTGTCGTTGCGAAGGAGAGTGCTGATGTAGAGACATTGCAAGCGATCAACACTTTGACTTGGAGTGTCATCCATCATACTAGCCCTATTGTACAACGCCATCTAGGGGATTCTTCATGTGGTAGCCTTCGAACCCATGTGTACCAATCTTGCGAGGCGACTTGTTCATATGACCCCACCGACACTCAAGAGGCTGCTATGTAGGATCTGTATGCTGCTACGTAGGATCCGTATGCTGCTACACAGGATCTGTATGCTGCTACGAGGATGGAGAGGACGTTTGACATTTTGCATCATGCATATGGCATTGATAGTCAGGTAAAAGTTAGCATGTTCATTGAATTTAATTTAATAAATTTTGATTCTGAAATGCATGATTAACTAATTTAGTTTTATTATTTTAATAAAATTGCAGGGTCATAGTGCTGAGACTGGATACACCGGTCCTCCACCTACTTATTTCTACAGTACACCTATCAGTGGGGTATGTAACTAGTAAACAATTATAAATTTATTACATGTTAATAGCATTTTTTTAAGAATGGTATTTTAATACATGTGATTTTGGATGTTGAACAGGCTAATATTGGTGGTTTCAAGCAAACACCTCCTAGTGCCAATGGATTCACTCAAACGTACATGGAGGTAATAGAATAAAGAGAAATTAACTAATGAATTCTACTTAATAGATTTGTGTAGTTTATATTCATATTGTTGGTTACGTTGCATTACACATCATTCAAACTCAAAGCATTACTTCAAATTCCATAACTAATAACTAGATGTTGATAGATGACAAAATTTCAACTGTACAATATAGTTGTTTATAAAGTCAACATAAGTAGCTCATGATGCAATTACTTCACATGGAGGCATGTGCTTGCAAAGGTGCACCACCACGACAAACTATGGATGCTTGGAAAAAATCTACAAAACCATAATAGTAAGCAATAGCATAGACAAGGCAGTTAGTGATGCAGAGCATCATATCAAAACACTCAATCATCAGGGTACATCTGATGTAGAGCATCCAACAAACACCATCAACATCATTTCTTCAAGGGATTTCAATCCCAAATAGAATAAGGAGAAGATCAAATATAATTTCATCGGAAATCTACTTTTCATTCAACCAAAATCCACTCAAATTCTCTTAGCCATTCCATAGGCCATCATTCATCATTCCACTAATCAGTATTCCAATTGATTCATTCAAAGCAAAAACCATATTAAATAAAACTTTGACTTAATCAATTAGATTCACATCATTCTCAACCACCATAAAAACAACATAAACCTGATTATTGACACTTGAACAATTCATCCTTTCATTTATTCACCAAGGCAACAAATCAATTAAACCATACCTCACTATTATTAGTCCATTATCAAGCACTGTACTCACCATATTTTGACTGCAATAGTCTATTTACAGGTTACAAACTCCTGCTACAATAGAATCTTGATTATCATCTTGTGGTTAATCACCAATTTGCTCAAAAGGCTTCATAATAGTCACCCATCCAACCATCAAAGTCACGAAACCTATCTTATACACCTTAACCAAATTTAGTAACAACAATCATATCATTAGTTTGATAATAACCAAGCACTCAATCATATCACAAAAGCTTTGAAAGGATACAAGTCAGAAATGTTGAAGATAGGAGAGATTGCCACCCCAGGAGGTAGCTCTATTACATAAGCATTTTGGCCAATTTGTAGACCACCTTGCAAGGTCCTATCTTCTTCATCATGATT
This sequence comes from Sequoia sempervirens, assembly GCA_007258455.2. Classification (NCBI taxonomy): domain Eukaryota; kingdom Viridiplantae; phylum Streptophyta; class Pinopsida; order Cupressales; family Cupressaceae; genus Sequoia; species Sequoia sempervirens. The sequence goes on along the minus strand of VDFB02105785.1, from coordinate 287,722,259 downwards.
TTGGTATACTTTCCTTTTGGAAGTCTCTCCTTCTTCAAGTGTGCCATCACCAAGTCTCCAACCTTGAATTGGACATTCCTCTTCTTTAAATCTGCCTTTTCCTTATACTTCTCAACATTGTTTTGAAGGGTTTCCTTCACTTGTTGATGAATATCCCTGATTGTAACAACAAAGTTCTCACCTTGAGCACTTATCCTAGCAACTCCTTGTAGATCTCTTAGTTCATATACCCCTCTAGGGTGCATGCCATAGACTACCTCAAAAGGGCTTCTACCAATGCTCCTATTCATGGAGTCATTATATGCAAATTCAGACTAAGGTAAAATCAGATCCCAAGCTTGTCCATGCTCCTTGGTAACGCATCTTAAGAGGTTTCCCAATGATCTATTCACCACTTCAATTTTTCCATCCGTTTGTGGGTGGTATGCTGAACTAAAGGACATATTTTTGCCTTGATTTTCTTCCACAAGGTCCTCCAAAAGTGACCAATGAATTTAGAATCCCTGTCAAAAATAATGCTTAAAGGAAGTCCATGTATCTTAACAACCTCCTTAAAGAAGAGACCTCCTATATGAGATGCATCATTGGTGCATTTGCAAGGAAGAAAATGTGTCATCTTACTAAATCTATCAACTACCACAAAGATACTAACAAAACCTTTTTGGGTTCTAGGCAACCCTAAGACAAAGTCGATACTTACACACTCCCAAGGCCTATTGGGAATGGGCAGTGATTGATAGAGTCCTGCATTTGATGAAGTTCCCTTTGCCCTTTGACATATTGTGCAGCCTTCCACATACCTTCTCACATCCACCTACAACTTTGGCCAATAGTAAAATCTCCTAACTTGTTCTAAGGTCTTGTCAAGGCCAAAGTGACCTCCAAGACTCCCATTGTGTTTCTCCCTTATGATATTCTCCCTCACTGAGCATTTACACACACACAATTGGCTTCCTTTGAAGAGAAAACCATTCTGCAATAGAAAGTCAGAGAATTAACCATGAAAATAATTCAAATGTTGCTCACAAACATTGTATACCTCCTTGAAATCTGAATCTTCATGATACATATCCTTCAATGCTTCAACCCCCATGCTTTGGAGTTGGATCTCTTGCACTAAAAGTTACCTTCTACTGAGAGCATCTGCCACCTTATTTACTTGGCCCTTCTTATGCTTTATTGTGAAAGTATAGGCTTGCAAAGACTCTACCCACTTCATGTGCCTATGACTGAGTTTGTCTTGTGCATTCAAAAAAGTCAAGGCATGATTATTAGTATAAACAACAAATTATTTAGGTAACAAGTAGTGCCTCCACTTTTTGAGGGCTTGGACAATAGCATACAATTCCAAATCATAGGAAGAATACTTCCTCTTTGCTTCATTCAGCCTCTCACTGTAAAATGCAACCGGTCTGTGTTCTTGGCTCAAAATAGCCCCTATTGCTTGATTGCTAGCATCACACTCAATGGTAAAAAATTTATCAAAATCAGGGAGCACAATTATAGGTTGTTGTGCTACTCTCATTTTTAGATATTCAAACCCTTTATCAGCCTTATTGGTCCAAGAAAACTTACCTTTGTTACCTCCTTTGATGGTGTCCAAGATTGGTGTACAAATTTGGCTAAAGTTCTTGATGAACTTTCTATAAAAGCTTGCAATTCCATGGAAGCTTCTCACATCTCCCATGGATTTTGGTGTTGGCCTTGAGTAAGAATAGCATGCACCTTTGAAGGATCCATCTTCAAACTTCCCTTGGAGATGACAAAACCAAGGTAGACTAGTTCTTCCTTCATGAATTCACACTTTTCCATGTTGATCAACAACTTCTCCTCTTGCAACCTCCTTAGTACCATGTCAAGGTGCTTCAAATGTTCTTCTTTAGACCTACTAAACACAAGGATTCCATCTAAATAAACTACAACAAACTTTCCAATGAAAGGTCTCAATACCTCATTCATAAGGCACATAAATGTACTAGGGGAATTTGATAACCCAAAGGGCATCACCAACCAATCATAGAGCCCTTCATTAGTCTTAAAATCTGTCTTCAATTCATCCCCCTCTCTGATCCTTATCTGATGGTACCCGCTCTTTAGATCAATCTTGGAAAAGTAAGATGCTCCTGATAGACAATCCATGAGGTCCTCCATTCTTGGCATCGAGAACCTATATCTAATTGCATGATCCTATTAATGGATCTTGAATCAGTGCAAAGCATCCAATTCCCATCCTTCCTTGGTGCTAGGATAGTAGGAACAACACATGGGCTCAAACTCTTCCTCACTATCCCTTTATCCATCAACTCTTGCACTTGTCTCAATGCAATCTCCTCATTTTGAGCAAGTGTCATTTTGTATGCAGCCTTATTAGGCAATGTAGCCCTTGGAATCATATCAATATGGTGGATTATATCCCTAATGGGAGGTAGGGAACTAGGTAATTCATTCACCATTATGTCTTTGTACCTTTCCAACAACTCTTGGACTTCGTTTGGTGCATCTTCCTTCTTCTTTGTGGGTAGATCAGCTTCACTTTTTGGCTTCATAATCAGGAAGAATCCTCTTCCTCCTCCTTCATTCAAGGTCTTCATGAACTCCTTCTCACCCACCATCAAAACACTAGTCCCTTCATGCTTTGCCTTGTCTTCTTCTAGGAGAGGTGAAAGGTTGTAAGTCTTCCCATCCTTGACAATGGAGTATGTGTTCTTCTCCCCATCATGCTTGGTCTTCCTATCAAATTGCCAAGGCCTACCAAAAATATATAGCTTAATACTTGTACTCAAAATTTTGTTCATTAGATCTCATACATTATAAGTCATGACGTGGATCTCGCTATTGTAACTTTTTTGTGGTTGAATAATTTGTTGTTTTATTTTCAGATGTTGGTTGTGAGAACACCTCCAAATGTTACAAGGTCAATGGATATTAGTGTTTCATCCACTATACAATCCTCCATGGCTCTGATAGAGGAGGTATGAGGCAAATTACTAAATTTCAATTTACATTTGTTGTTATATATGTTAGTTCTAGTGAAAATTCGAACCATTATTGATTCGTAGTTTAATTCCTATTTGGATGGTTTATACAGGGATTGAGCATGCCTAAGCATCGACATGCAAATATTTCCATCGTGGAGAGTGATCATGAGATGGCAGTAAGTGATTATTTTGTTAAATATATCATTTCTTATAATGTAATTTCTATATATTAATGTCTTTACTTCTTATTGTAACAATTAAGACTTCACCAGGAGCTAAAGTGTAAGAGGAGTAGCAGGAGCACTCCTCGAGGACAAAATAAACGAGTGACAGACTTATCGCCATTAGATCACCAAAAAAAGGGAAATAATTTATTTCCAGAGCATGGAGAGAAATGAATTTTGATTCCAAAGCCCTTTGTTGTATTCCTAGACATGGCAATTTTGTACATATCTTGTATTGCATATATTTGACATTGTATGCCTATATGGCATTCTAGTGTAAGCCTATATGGCTATTTTGTAACTATATTTTATACTTATATCGACATATATTGATGTATGTGTACATGGCTATTTGGTTAATACAAATCTTTTTTTTCGATGGTGTCCATATTTGCTCTTTTTGACAATGTCAAAAGCATGGCTGCATACAGATTAGGCAAAAGACTTTTCCTTTTAGATTAGCAATGCATGGAAGTTTCAAAAAGTATCCTTGATATTACAAAAAGATATGTGTGTATACCATAGTAGCAAAAATCTTTTGGGGAAAAAATTGGCAAACCAAAAGTATAAGATTTTTTGAAAAAATCGGGAAAAAGTCTAGAAAAAATCAGAAAAAATCAGATTTTAAAAAAAAGTAGAACAAGAGATAATAAAAAATTAAAAAAAAATTAAAGGCATTTCCATAGCATAGAGATATAGATAGCAAATAAAATAAAGAGTTTAACTAATAAATTGTAAAAAATAGATTTTTGTAGTTTATATTCATATCGTTGATTACATTGCATTGCACATATTTCAAACTCAAAGCATTGCTTCACATTGCATAACTAATAACAAGATGCTGATAGATGACAAAATTTCAATTACAATATAGTTTTTACAAAGTCAACCTAGCGGTTATGCAATTTTCACATTGCATAACTAATAACTAGGAGCAGCTCCCAATTGCATTTGCTTGTCATGGCATTCTATGAGACCACATTTCTTTGAGGCATTTTTTCAAACAATTCACTTCCTTGTCTATACTACCACTTTTTGATACATGTCTACCAAAGCATTTTGTCAAATAGTTCATTGCCTTGTTGCTATGGCTGAAATCCTAAAACAAGTGCTTTCGAACAAGCTATGGATGCTTCAAAAAAATCTATCAAAAGCTTAATAGTAAGCAATATCATAGACAAGGCAGTGAACTCTTTGAAAAAATGCCTCAAAGAAATGAGGTCTCATGGTGATGGAATGGGATGACAAGGCAGCGAACTATTTGAATAAAAGCCTCAAAGAAATGTGGTCTCAATGGTGGTGGAATGCCATGACAATCCATAGCAATTTTCTTGTCATGGCATTCGGCCATGGCATTCCATCACCATGAGACCACATTTCTTTGAGACATTTTTTCAAATAGTTCGTTGCCTTGTCTATGCTACCACATTTTTCGTACATGTTTACCAAAGAATTTTATCAAATAGTTCACCTCCTTACTGCTATGGCTAAAAGCCTAAAATAGGTGCTTCCAAACAAGCTATGGATGCTTGGAAAAAAGCTATCAAAGCATAATAATAAGCAATAGCATAGACAAGACAACAAATTGTTTGAATAAAGCCTCAAATAAATGTGGTCTCAATGGTGGTGGAATTCCATGACAATCCATAGCAACTTGCTTGTCATGGCATTCATTGCCATTCCATCACCATGAGACCACATTTCTTTGAGGCATTTTTTCAAACAGTTCATAGCCTTTGTCTGTGCTACCACATTTTCATACATGTCACGAAGCATTTTATCAAACAATTCATCGCCTTTGCTGCTATGGCTAAAAGCCTAAAAAATTACTTTGAACAAGCTATGGATGCTTGGAAAAAATCTATCAAAGCATAATAGTAAGCAACAAGCTATGGTCTCATGGTTTTTTTCACGCGAAAATCAATGTGATTTTATTCACATTTTTTTGTAGGTTATAAACACTTTTTCTTTTGTCAATTTTGCTGTTTTAAATGACATTCAAGTTTATGGTGGTTTTGTTGTTTATATGATGATATGTGATATTCTAATCCTAATTCATGCTTCTAGGTTGCATAGATATATATTTTGTTTTTACATGTTTTTTGTACCAACAAACCCAAAATGAACTGAACCCCCCTCCAATTTTTTTGGCCAAACCAACGTGTTTGGGTGAGAAAGAGGACCATGCCTAGCATGAAAATTCCTATTTGAATGCATTGGAATAGTCTGTTTGGTCACACAAGTTGTTGAACGAAAGTTGCACCACTTTGCAATTTTCCACTGCTTCCATTTGACACTTTTTCCATCAACTGAAATCTGGACACCACGGGAAAACCACTTTGAGATAACAAAAACTGAGAGAGGTTATTGTAGAGGGGCCCAACATGATCCCATGGGATCAAATGAGAATTTTCTAAGCATCACGGTGTCCGAGTAACCTCATGCTGAAGTTTACAGCAATTTTTCCCTATGGACCCTTAAGGGATCGATCTGGTTGAACATAGCTCAAAGCGATTCTGCGTGTTTGGGTGTGAAAGAGGACCATGCCTAGTATAAAAATTCCTATTCATACACATTGGAATAGTTTGTTTGGTCACACGAGTTGTAGAACGAAAGTTGCACCACTTTGCAACTTTCCACTACTTGCATTTGACACTTTTTTCATCAACTGAAACTTTGACACCATGGGAAAACCACTTCGAGATAATGTAAACTGAGAGAGGTTATTGTATAGGGTCCCAACACAATCCCATAGGATCAGACGAGAAGTTTCTAAGCATCACGGTTTCTGAGTAACCTCATGTTGAAGTTTGCAGCCATTTTGCCCTTTGGACCCTTAAGGGATCGATCCGGTTGAACGTAGTTCAGAGCGATTTTGCGTGTTTGGGTGTGAAAGATAACCATTCCTAGCATAAACATGCCTATTCAGACGCATTGGAACAGTCCGTTTGGTCACACGAGTTGCAAAACGAAAGTTGCACAACTTGGCAACTTTCCACTGCTTCCATTTGACACTTTTTCCATCAACTAAAATCTGGACACCATGGGAAAACCACTCTGAGATAATGAAAATCGAGAGAGAGGTTATTGTAGAGGGGCCCAACATGATCCCATGGGATTAGAAGAGAAGTTTCTAAGCATCACAGTGTCTGAATAACCTCATGTTGAGGTTTGCAGCCATTTTTCCCTTTGGACCCTTAAGGGATTAATCTGGTTGAACGTAGCTCAGAGTGATTTTGCATGTTTGGGTGTGAAAGAGGACCATGCCTAGTGTAAAAATGCCTATTCAGATGCGTTGGAACAGTTCGTTTGGTCACACGAGTTGCAGAACAAAAGTTGCACCACTTTGCAACTTTCCACTACTTCCATTTGACACTTTTTTCATCAACTGAAACTTCGACACCATGGGAAAACCACTTCGAGATAACGTAAACCGAGAGAGGTTATTGTACAAGGGCCCAACACGATCCCATAGGATTAGACGAGAATTTTCTAAGCATCACCGTGTTTGAGTAACCTCATGCTGAAGTTTGTAGCCATTTTGCCCTTTGGACCCTTAAGGGATCGATCCGGTTGAACGTAGTTCAGAGTGATTCCGCGTGTTTGGGTGTGAAAGAGGACCATGCATAGCATAAAAATGCCTATTTAGATGCGTTGGAACATTCTGTTTGGTCACATGAGTTGCATAACGAAATTTGCACCACCTTGCAACTTTTCACTGCTTTCATTTGACACTTTTTTCATCAACTAAAAACTGGACACCACGGGAAAACCACTTCGAGATAATGAAAACCGAGAGAGGTTATTGTAGAGGGGCCCAATGTGATCCCATTGGATTAGACGAGAATTTTATAAGCATCACAGTGTCCGAGTAACCTCATGTTGAAGTTTGCAGCTATTTTTCCCTTTGGACCCTAAAGGGATCGATCCAGTTGAACAAAGGGTCTACACTCTAAACTTATCCAAACCTTACCAAATCTTTTGGCAGCAATTCTAAGGTGTCAAAACTTCAAAATCCACAATTAGATCTCAGTTATACCACTGTACAATGGGTAAACCACAAAACCCTCTATTGTAGCCTAAACCCTAGGGGTTTATTGAAAATGATACTTCCAAAGCTAACCACAACCTATAAATTACTCAAACAAGTTTTTGATACCCTACACAAGCTCAAACAATCATAAAATAATGCTTCCCTACACAAAAACACAATTTAACTCTTCAAAACCACCATTTTTCTTAAAGAAAACTCACTTTTACACACATGGGTTTCACACCCATCTCACTTTCAGACCTCCCCAACAAAAACACATCATTCCCACACCTTAATAATGTTAGTGCAAACCCATTCCTCAAGTTACAGAGGCTACAAAAAGAGGAATGGGTCAAAAATCCATTTTTATTGACTCAAAACCTTCAAATGTACAAGTTTAGGCCAGTTTTAGTAAATTGATGATATTCTACTCCTTATTTGCCTTGATGAAAAAAACCTACTGAATGGTGCTCCTTCACCAATCATACATTGACCTTCTTTTCCCTCCTAAAGTTTGGACCACATCCATTACCTCCACATAAAACTCGGCATCCTTGGTCTTCTTGGTTCCCATGTCTTGATATGGTTATGCAAATGAAAATGAAGCACAGTAATCATCTCCTTATCCGCTAGCTGGAAGAATGCACGCTTAATGTTTTGATACATGATATCAGCTCTCTCATCTACTCTCATGGTTGAATACTGAAATCTAGTATGGTGGGCCTCCAGAGTTCCAGTCATCTTTCTTCCTCTTCCACCAAATGCTGGCCCGATCCACACGTCTGCCAGCCTAATTGACTTTATTTTTGAAAGTTGAAGTTTCTCCCGAGTCACCAGTGTTGCTCTGTCTACCTTTTCAGACTCTTTCATTGCTACAGATCATCTCTTGTATTTAATCATTTGTACCACACGTGATTGATGTGCTTTGAATCCTCGCATCCAAAGGAAATTTCCTCAACATAAATACTCTCTCAAGGTTAACAATCATACATTGACCTTCTTTCCCATCTTAAAGTTTGGACCACATCCATTACCTCCACATAAAACTCGACATCCTTAGTCTTCTTGGTTCCCACACCTTGATATGGTTATGCAAATGAAAATGAAGCAAAGTAATCACCTCCTTCTTCGTTGGCTGGAAGAATGCATGCTTAATGTTTTGATACATGATATCAACTCTCTCTTCTGCTCTCATGGTTGAATATTGAAATCCAGTATGGTGGGCCTCCAGAGTTCCAGTCATATTTCTTCCTCTTCCACCAAATGCTAGCCTGATCCACACATCTCCCAGCCTAATTGGCTTTGTTTTTTGAAAGCTAAAATTTCTCCTAAGTCACCAATGTAGCTCTCTCTGCCTTTTCAAACTCTTTCATTGCTACAAATCGTCTTTGGGATTTAATCATCTGTACCACATGGTTGATGTGCTTTGAATCATCAGTAATAGTCTTCAAAATTGGCTACTAGTACAAGTTCATTCTGCTTTCATAATACTTTATAACCATGGAGTCCATCCATTCCTTGATGCCATCAAGTGAAGATTGAGGAATGGTGTCAATGTGGAGTACATCTCGCTTGAAGTCTTTGAAAGCAATAGCCATATCAAATTATTTTTGCCCAAGACCTACTCTCTCAAGGTTAACACCATGAAAACCAAGCTCTCTAAATGGTACATATCAAAGTCTACTTCAAAATATTTTAGATGAGGCTGCTCCCATAACTCTCTTACTCGCTTGACAAAACCTTGAAACTCTGTATTGATTTTATTTTTCCTGTCCCTCTCTTGTTTTTCTTCCTCAATTTCATCAAGATCATACATTGAACTTCTTGACCCTCCTAAATTTTGGACCACATCCATTACCTCCACATAAAACTGGACATCCTTGGTCTTCTTGGTTCCCATGCCTTGATATGGTTATGCAAATGAAAATGAAGCAAAGTAATCATCTCCTTCTCCGTTGGTTGGGATAATGCGTGCTTAATGTTTTGATACATGATATCAGATCTCTCTTCTACTCTCATGGTTCAATACCAAAATCTAGTATGGTGGGCCTCTAGAGTTCCAGTCATCTTTCTTCCTCTTCCACCAAATGTTAGCTCGATCCAGATGTCTGCCAGCCTAATTGACTTTGTTTTTGAAAGCTGAATGGTGTAGGAGCACCCACACCTCACCCTCAATTTGTGATTGTTTGATGGTAAATTGGGAGGACAGTTGGTAAATGTTAGTATGTTGAGGTTTGTCTTGAATAAGGTCTAATAAACCAATCTGTTTTGATACACATTTGGTTGTTTTAGTGAAAGGAAAATCCATTTTTCTTTATTCAGCCTGTACAGACGAGCAGGGTTCTGAGTTTACTTTAATTTTTTTGATGGAGCCCTTCCTCTTACTGTGGTGAATTGTGACTTATAGGAAAGGTTTACAATGTGTTTTTTTAAAGTTTCCTTAACTCTTTTAATAATGGTAAGGCATTTATAGGGCTGGTGATGTTGTTTTAGGTTGAGAATGTCATATTTTGGCTTGAAATGGAGGAACCAAAGTGATGTTTTTGAGATCTAGTGAGTCTAAAGGCTAGGTGAAGGTTTATTATGTGTGTGCAGACCCTAAAAAACTTATTTGATGCTTTGGTGAGGTTTGGAAGGCCTTGGAGTTGTGAGATGCTAAAAACCCTATGTATTTGTTAGAAAATTGAGGGTTTTAATAAATTATGGCTTAGAGGTTGAGTGATTTTCTAAAACTTGTGGAATTGGGAGTTTTGTGACCTATTTGATGAATTTCCAAGAGCTTGTGTGGTTATAAGAAGTGTAAAGAGCAGTTTGTTTGTAAAATAGGGCTAGTTTTCTAGCCTTTTTGTAGAGCAGTTTGAAGGATCTCCAAGAAATTGCAAAGAAACCTTGTATGTTTGGCTTGGGAATGGTGTTGGGGGTTTGAGTAGATGCTATATTGATGATGAGATGGTCCTTGAGAGGCATTCTCTAAAATTTAAGCCAAATTGTTCAGTTTTGAAGCATTTTTGTTGGTAGTTCTTCCAAGATGGCCAAATGAAATAACAAAGGTTGTTGATTTACAAAAATATGATTTGTTTGAGTCTTCTCCACCTTGACTCTGCATCACTAAAGTTTCTCCTGAGTCACTAGTGTAGCTCTCTTTGCCTTTTCAGACTCTTTCATTCCTACAGATCGTCTCTGGGATTTAATCATTTGTACCACATGGTTGATGTGCTTTGAATCCTTGCATCTAAAGGAAATTTCATCAACATAAATACTACTACTCTCTGAAGGTTAACAATCTCAATCTCACTAATAGTACATTTACAACCATATTCAAACATTTGCCTTCAAAAGGCTACAAATTCAAATATTGACTTAAATATCCTTCAAGAGGCTTTAAATAGCCTTTACAAATGATTCTACATCTTTCCAATCATGCTTAACTGTTCCTTTTGTAATTAACATGACTTATTACATTATAAATCAATTGTGGATGTGTTATGACCTTATTCAATTGACAAAACTCATAACACAAAACTAACTTAAAAGATTTTCGTGAACCAAATTTGCTCAATAACCTTTGTGCCCCTACACCAAATTTCATTATTTCAGTAAATGTCATTACAAGTAAATCTCATTACAATGCCTGAGGTACTCTGTTCTCATAGATATTTACAATGTTACTCATACATTCAAGATTCTCTTATAATGTCTACATCATAGGTTCTCATTTAGAGATTAACTTCAAATGAGAAACTTGAGATTCCCTCACAAAGCTTCGCACACTCTTTTATAATGGCTTGAAATCAAAATTGAGATTTGTCAAGATCATCAAAATAAGGAAGTTGCATTGCTTTTTTGGCTGAGATTCTCTTCGATGGCTCCAAAATCAGCATTTTCTGCAAGGAGAGACCAATCAATTTTTACTAGTTTAGTTACAGATAGGCAAAGTAAAAGAATAAAAAGAAACAACTCATGTCCAAAATGGAAATGAAATGAAAATAGATGGAAGGCACTTACAGATAGGCATGGCAGTTTGTCAACTTAGTCACTCCTGCTCATACATCTTCACTGCGAGTTCCAAGATACCTATTGCACACAACATCTCTCATGAATCTATAATATCTACATCATAAGTACTCACGATAAGGTTAACTTCAAATGAATAACTTGAAATTCCCTCACAAAGCTTTGCACACACTTTTGTAATGTCTGAAAATCACAATTGAGATTTGGCTTGATAATCAAAATAGGGATGTTTCATTGCTTTTATGCCTGATATTCTCTTGGATGGCTCATAAATCTGCATTTTCTGCAAGGGGACACCATTCAATGTTTACCGGGTTACTTACAGATACGCAAAGTAAAATAAGACATGATAGCATTGGCATCAAACAAATTAACCTGGATACAAGTATAAATTAATAAGAACCATTGTGCATATACTTACAAATTAATCTAATGAACCATCTGGATCTTCTCTACTCTTTATTGTGTCAAGTATTGCCTCATGGTCAGACTCATGGACCTTCCACAAGGTCTTGTTCAAAGGTTTTCCCCCATATTTTCTCAAACAAACATTGGATGCCACAACAAGGTTTGAGTAATGAAGAATCTTATGATGCGTGTCAAAGTACTCAAACAACCAATGTTTAACACTCTTATGTGGGTACCTTCTAAGCCACATTCCAGTAACAACAACTGAGCCTGTAGGGTATTCGATGTTTTCTCCATCTATAACTGGGGCTTCCAATTTATTTTTAGCCTCAACACAATGACACAAGTAATAGTCGGTTCCCTCTTCATTTTATTCATCTACAATAACTGCATAAACATGCCCTACATTGATATGTGCATAAAATCACTTGAAATTAGTCAACATTATGAATACAGTACCAAGTAAGATAACAATATGGAATTTGAAAAACTAAGCAAGTAGATATATTACCTGGTTGAACTAGACCTGATACGTGGTCAAAGTCGACCGATGATTCCATCTGTGTTAGTTCCAATGCCGTCAGAGGGTGATATGTGTGAAGTGGGGTAAGATAACTTTTCAACCATTTGTCAACCCACTCCCCTGACTCACAATCATTCCAAGCTTGCATTGTACATGAAGAACAAAAGCATGCCATCTTATGTGTATCGATACTCTATGAACTTGCTTTTGAGCTAAGGAAAGAGTGTAGCTCACTCGATCCTGTTAGTGTACAACAATCCTCATATGGTGCAATGTTAGTATTATCCATCAACCAAAAAAATATATGAAATGAAGATGTACCTTCATTACCTGGACCCATCGAAGCATTACACCACTCGACAATTGAACTTGCATTTGTCAACTTTGCACTATCTTTATACTTTAACTCTTCTTGTGCTAATGCTCTTTTCATGCATGATCCTACACCATCATGCTCCCCCTTTCCATGTCTGGCCTCACAAAAGTTCTACATATGCTAAACACCTTTAGTGAGATGCATCTTGCACAACCAGTAGAACATGCACGTGTTCTTGAACTGTGCTGCACAGTTATCCGACCATATTATATGTCGATTGTATGATATGCCCCTCTGATCCAAATGAATGTAGAACATCTGGAAGCAACCTTGCACGAGCTCTGGAGAATGTGTGCGATCATCACTAATATAAAAGTGATACTCCCTCAATACCTTCCTTTGGTCCCTTCCTTTGGTCCTCTGTACTATCAGCTGCATGAATGAATGCTATGTGCACAAATATCGAAACCTGTGTGGAGTTGTAATACTGTGACTGCACCTCACACTATGGCTGTAGAGTGTAGTTCTCTGCAAAGTCAACCACTGATACTATGCTACCAACTGGAAAGGTTTCCTTGCATAGCTTGAATTGTGTGTCCAGCCATCGGGCTCTATGGGTATGCCTTGCATACTCATACACTAGATTCTCACGAAACATGGACATAAATTGATACACTAAAATATTCTCAATAACCAAATCACACCTTTTTGCTTGAGACCCATCTTTTGTAGCGTATGCCACTATTTTATACTTCCCGAAATCTACTAGTTTATGCCCCACCTCATCTGTGCTTTCCATATGTTGACATACTCACATTCGTTGGAAGCCACCGCAACGCTTGCATGAACCATCCAAGCATGTTCTCCTGTAGAATATTTGGCCATCCTCTATTTGACATAAATTTTTTGATAATAATTCTCTTGAAGATTTTGGTGGGGCTTCTATGCCACAATCCTGCAAAACATCATTAGTATGCAAATCTAAACATATAGAACGATAAACATCATAATGGTTAGCGAATTCAATATGTAGTCTACAAAGAAAAGTAGTGTATGCGGTGTGATTTATCTTGACATAAAAAGGTTTAAGCATTTCAAAGAATCTTTTGAGAAATACTAATTTGAGGATAAGCATTTTGAAATTTATGAAAATTGGGTTTGAGTCGCATCCAAAAAATGCTTTGGATGTGGCTCACGATTTCGACTACTGATTCTCCTTCTTACGACATCCCTTTGATTTAGAGATGGCCTTGTACTATTCTTCCAATAATCTTCAATTAGTGTTCTCAATGCTTCAACAACTTTTCTATCTTTATGTGGTAGTCTTCCTGAGAATGCCCATAATTCATTTGAATTGGTGCCCTCAATTCTTTGCCGCCTTTGAACGACTTTTGATAAAGTTTTTCTACTAATTCTCATTTGTTCACTTGTCTTTTTAATGAGACGAGCTCTCTTTGTTTGATAGCTTATCAAAGTCGATGTAATGACACATCGGGTGACATTACTATCCTTTGAGTGTGAGGTCTTACCCACACTCTCATAAGCATCCATTAGATTCTTCACAATAATGTTTTCACTTGACGCATTCGATGTTCTCAACCCAAGAGTCTTCATGATGTTTCTATGCTTTAAACCCCACATCATTTGAACAAATAGTTGACATCTTCCTACCTCATTTATCCTTTCAAAGAACATTTGGCAAATCTTATCAACATATCTTCTACAAGTGCATTTTGGAATCTTACCTTCCATGTGCTGCAAAATATCCTCATCAATATTAATCAAAAACTTTGGCTTTCTACGCAAAATTCTAGGTGGTGTTCTCTTAGGTACATACATCTTAACATTGGCAATTTCATCAATATTTAATTGAGGTGGGCTAGATTGCATACCTTTGACCGAGGGTGGAATAGATTACATACTTTGAGGTTCACGTGGGGATGATGGCATACCTTGTTCATCAAATCTGAGTGATGATGTACTCTCAACTTCAGATGTGGTGGATGGTGTCCAACCATACTCACTTGTGGTAGATGGTGTCCCTCCATATTCGCTTGTGCTTAATGGTGTCCCTTCGTATTCACTTGCGGTAGAGGGTGTGTCTCCAACTACGATATCTGCATATCCCCTAGCACGACTCTTTCGCATTCATGCCCTTTGTGATGCCAATTTCTTTTCTCTTTTTGATGGTTGAGGTTCCTCTTCATGTGGCTTGTTTTCGTCAATCATTCCCAATTTTTGTTTTTCACAATATTCCCTCATCCGTTTTTTCTCTTTATCTCTAAAGGCTTCGTGCTGATCATCTGTTAGTTTTTTCCTTTTAACAGTTTATTTATTCGGCATGATGAATAATTTTACCTGTGCAAAAAGTGCTAAGTCAAGTCAAATTAACTAATAGTGAAGGGTTGTAAAAGTCTATTAAAGAGGGATACCAACGGTCACCTCTTTCAAATGTTAGTTTTCGAAGTTGAAGTGTTTGTTTTCGAGTATGATATTGTGAAAGATGGAATCAAGTTTAAGCTAACCCCATTGCAGGGAGATGACAGGGAACAAGAAAAATTGGAAAGAATAGTGATGATGGGAAGGAAGGAGTTCCTCAAGCATGAGGAAGATAAACATGGTGAACGTGCAGCTACTTACACAAAGAAAAGAGTTGAGGTAGAAAAACTAGAAAAAGGAGTAATGTTAGAAAGGAAAAAGGATTGTCCAATGAAAGGGCAAGATGGAAAGCAACAGACTGATGACAAAGAAGATGGAAGACCGCATGATGAGAAAGTCTCAGAGGCAAAGGGAAAGAAGGAAAAGGTAAAAGAGTGTGGATGGATTGAGGAAAGCCATGAAGGGCTTGTCAAGAATAAAGAAATTATGATAGGGGCAGTGTTGTGTCCCTTGCAGATAAAGAGAGACAAGGAGCAGACAAGCATTGTAGAAACAGTGACATTTAAATCAAAAGATACAAAGGTAAAGGGAGATTTGATTCAAAGTATAGATGCAAAGAAACCATGTATGGGGAAAGAAAAAGAAGACAAGAAATTTTTTTTGATGCAGGTCATAAAAATGGAAGTTGCAAAGAGCCTAGATAAAAGGCTAGTGGAAGAATGTATGATAGTTGAGGATAAAGATAAGTGTGTGGAAAGCATGGTAGATGCAGTAAGTGCTCCACTAAAGGGACAAGAAGATAAAGAGCCTGAAAAAATAGTGTTGGAAAAGAGTTCAGTGGAGGATAAGAGATCAGAGGATGTGATGCATCAAGTGGAATGGT
>VDFB02105785.1:287696032-287706401 GCA_007258455.2 Sequoia sempervirens | reverse complement strand
TTGTGCTTTATCTTTCTATCATATTCTAGATTAAAAGAACCTATAATTGAAAATAGATTAATTCCTCTATTTTTATTTTATAGTCCCAAATAGGTGGATTAAATTATTTTGTTGTTAAACAAATCTTGTATAATGTAATGCCCCCTTTTCGAAATGAAACCAAGTTGAAACTCAAATGCTCATCATTCATTTCCCATGGGCCTTGGGGATTTTTCTCTTGGAAAATAGGAGTATAATAATAACTCAATTAGGATCTTAATGTCATAAAAGGGGCCACTTAAGTGTTGGAACAAAGACCAAGAAATGTTTATGTTGCAAATGGGGCAACCATTGTGCTAGTTGAAAGGGGTCAATTTGATATTGCAAAGGAAAGTTTTACACAAGTACAAGAAGCTGCTATAGGAAACATCTTTGTTTAGATGTCTGGTGTGTGGGTAAATCTAGCACATGTTTACTTTACACAAGGACAATTTGCGCTTGTAGTGAAAATGTTTATGTTGCAAATGGGGTAGCCATTGTAAAGTGTTGACATAAAGACCAAGAAATGTTTATGTTGCAAATGGGGCAGTCATTGTGCTAGCTGAAAGGGGTCAATTTGATATTACAAAGGAAATTTTTACACAGGTACAAGAAGCTGTTGCAGGAAACATCTTTGTTCATATGCCTGATGTTTGGGTAAATCTAGCACATGTTTAGTTTGTACAAGGACAGTTTGCGCTTGCAGTGAAAATGTATCAAAATTGTTTGAGGAAATTTTATTTTGGCACTAACACCCAAATTTTATTATATTTAGCTCGAACAAATTATGAAGCAAAACAGTGGCAAGATTGTAAAATAACATTATTAAGAGCAGTTGATTATAACTACTATAAGTTGCCAATCAGAAAGCTATAGATTTTGTGTTTAATGTAATGAGGGTTTTGAATTACCTCTAAATTCGTTCCAGACGGCATCCCCAAATCTAACTTCGTTGTAGAATTCAAATAATTTGTAGCAAACACCGAAGTCCTTGCCTACCTTTTCAAAATTCTCTAGGTCCTCTCCAAACAATCTTTATCACCCATGCAAGTGTTGTAACTCAAAACACCTAGTGTAGTTCGCATGCCTAGCTATTGTAACTCAAAATGAGGCGCCTTAGTGCTAGGCTAACTAGCTGCAACTAACGAATGAAGAATAAAGCGAGGTCTACAATGAACGTGAATAAATGTGAATTCATGAATCGTGCCAATACATCGCGCCAATAATTGGACAAAATGTTTTTTAAATATTTTGTCTAATTTGTATTTGGTGACTAACTCTTTAGTCATTTTTATTTTTGTGACTAAATAATTTTTTATTCAATGACCAAATTAGTCATTTGTTTACTCATTTATAACTAAGTTGCAAAAAATTAGTAGAATTTAGTCATTTTTAGTTGTTGTGACTAAAAGTTTTAGTCACCTAGTCATTTATTTGCCAAATTCTACTAGTGACCCTTATCAAAATAATCTTCTTCAACATGAACAAATGAATGTGCAAAAGAGCTCCAAATTCCTTTTTATAATTCCCAAACTCCACACCCATTTTTTGCATTTGAATTACATTTCATTTCATTTATTTTTCTCACCTTATAACTCCCTTTAATATTTTATTTAATTGGGCACAATACTTTATAAAATAAAATATTCTTTTAAGCTATTTAAATCCCTTTTTAATAAAGTCCTTTTTATAAATATTAATAACACATAAAGCTAATTAATTTAAATTAACTTTATATTAACGTTATTAAAATTAAATGCATAGGACCATAATTAGAACAAGATTAATCTAGAACAATAATTTGCCATCATGCCCAATATAGTAACTCTGCCAACTGACCATACCAGCGACTTACTATAAATAGTAAGTATGAGTAACTCATCCAAGTGACTTACTAAAAATAGCAAGTGTGGGTCAAAGTGTCTTGAATGGCCTCCATAAGGCACACCACAAATAAACTAGGACACTGAGTTGAAGAGTACTAAAATAAGGACCAAAAGGCCTACCGAAGAGCCATAGATCACCCTCAAGGATCCCCTAAACACCATGTTAACCTACGGGGACCAAGTGATAGGCTAATCACTGCATCTGATGACTACCTAGGAAAAGGGGACATGTTACAAAGAGTATATAGATAGAGATGGGGAAGGAGAAACAAGGAGTGTGTGTGTCTGAGTGAGAGAGATATTGAATAGATATAGAGAGGAAGAGATATATAAATAGATAGAGAGGGAGGGAGAGAGGGAGAGAAATAGAGAGAGGATAGAGAAGTTGAGAGATATAGAAAGAGAGAGTGATAGGGAGAGAGGGAGAGATATGGATAGAAAGAGGGAGAGATAGCGAGATATATATAGGGGATAGAGGGGAAAGAGAGAAAGAGATGTAAGAAGAGGTAAGGAGATATAGATATGGAGAGAGATAGAGAAGAAGATAGAGACAAAGATGGAGATGAAAATGGAGAGAGGGAGAGAGAGACATAGAGATAGAAAGAAGGGGATACAAAGAGAGAGGGAGAGAATGAGAGAGAGAGATATGGAGGGATATAAAGATAGAGATAGGACATTATATAAAGAGAGGTAAAGAGAGGGAGATCTATAGAGAGGTAGGGAGAGGTACATATGGGAAGATATATATAGAGAGATCTCTTTATATCTTTGTCTCCTTCTCTATCTTTATATTTCTTATTATCTCTCAATCTCTCTTGCTCTCTCTCCCCTATTTCTCTCTATATTTATCTTCTCTTCTCTCTTCCTCTATCTATCTTTCTCTCATTTCTTCTATCTATTTCCCTCTCCCTATCTTTCTCCCCTTACTATTTTTTGCCATCTCTATTTATATTCCCCTCTCTCTCCCCCTTTCCCTCTTTATCTCTTGATCTCTTGACCTCTATATATACCTTAAATGTCTCCTATTTCTCTTTATCTCTCTATCTCTTTATGTGACTATTTATTTGTCTCTCTTCTTCTTTCTTTTCCTCTCTCTCTTTTTCATATCTCTTCCTATCTCTATCTCTTTGTCTCTCCATGTTTATTCTTTTATATCTATACCTCTATTTTTTAAATCTCTATCCCTCTTTTTATCTAATCGTATCTCTTTGTCTCACTCTCCATTTCTCTATTTCTCTCTTTTTATTTTCTCTTTCTCTATCTATTTTCCTCCCAAGTGTGCAATGGAGACACTAAAGAGGTTTTAAAGGAAAATTATATCCTTAATCAAATGACATGCTACCCTGACCATAACTCCTTAGGGACATGTTATCCTTGGATTGTTGGCATGAAACAACTAATCAAAAGTTACCTTTTCTCTCTCTATAAATTGTAATTTATATTTTAAGTTTGAAATTTATTTTATTATATAAATTATAACAAAAATCCAAAATAGAATTATTCTACTCAATTAAAGTTTTAATAAGATAAATAATTATAAATAAAAATAATTTTAATAATCTAAATTAAAAACTAAAATAAAATAAACTAAATGGAAAGTCAATATATATATCAAAATTCAAATATTAATAAACATAATATTTTTTTTAAAAAGAAATAACAAATAATAAATTTATTAAGTTAATAAATGATAAAATAAAAAAGTAAAACTATTATTTAATTTATTAGAATTGAAATATTAATAAAATATGTACCAAAATATAATTAATATATTACAAACAATATAAATAAAAAATATTATTAAATAAATTAAATTTTAAAAACTAATATTGTGTTTCAAATAAAATATAGAAATAAAAACAAACTAGATTAAAATTACAAGTAACACCAAACTTTAAAAGTGGAAAATAAAATGAAACTTATTTAGAAATAAAGAGTCAAATTGTAATTTATTGATTTATTATTATTAATTTTATTATTTGAAATATATATTTATTAAAAACCTATTATTATTTATATAAAAACTTAAGTTTAAAAGTTTAAAAAAAAATCAACTTGTAATCTATTGATTTATTATTATTAATATTATTATTTGAAAAATATATACATATATATTTTAATTTTTTTTTATTATTTATCTAAAAATCTAAGTTTAAAAAGTTTAAAACAAAAAAAGAATTATCCTATCTTTTTTGGTAAGACTAGATAAAAATTTAATTATTTTATTTTTAATTATGTATTATATTTTTTAATATTTTAATGGTCTTGCATCCTACAATTTTTAATGTTGATTTTCAAATGCAAGTTACATTCAAAATAATAATTAATATATTTTTATTATATGAAAAGAGAAAGTGAGATCCTATCCGTAGTACAAACAAACTAAAAGACGATATCAAACAAAATTCTAACAAAAGTACATAAACACAAAAACAAATCAAATTTCTAACACATATTTATTAAATGAATAGAATATAATTTTTAATAGGAAACCTTTATTCAACTCGAGATTGCATCTTTGACTGTATTTACTAATTAATTAAAAATAAAAAATATGTTTTATTAATTGAAATAAAATACATTCTCGCAGGAGTTGGATAAGCAACAAATTAGTGCCTTCATTTTCACAATATTAATTCATTTCCAAAGGTGGGTGGCGGGGGTCTCTAATTAAAATATGTAGGTTGTAATCATTTCAGATTCCGTTAGTGGGAGTGGACCTCAAACCACGTGCATTTATACCGAAAAGGCCGACACAAGTCAATTCGTATAAAAAGCAGCGAATCGGGAAAGCAATACCGTTATGATACGAAAGGGACAGATCGGCAAAGCAAGAGAGAGAAAGAAGCGTAATATCTGAATTCTATGACTGATACGTAATGTATTTATTAATTATTCAAAAATAAACGAAATTCAACGAGGATATAACAAGAATTTGAATTTGAATTTGAATTTAATAAATAAGGGAAGCGTATTCAGCAAGGGGAATGGGACTGCATTCAGAGAACTGGATAGACGTTGCTGACGTAATGGCTGAGGCATCCTGATATTTTTGACACAATCTAAGAAGATTTTTTCACCTTCTCTATCCTTTTACACCTCCCATGATTGGGTCTTGGAGGAAACTACACTTTTGGGTGGGTGTTGAATCATTGCTTCTATAATGTGATGCCAGTTCCTAACCATCTAAATTTGCTTCAAATTAACTATAAAGAAAATATTTATTTTCTAAAAATGACATTTTTAAAAAATTTCAACCCTCCTTCACAAAAAGAAAGCCTAAGAATGCATGGGAATTAAGATTAGTAATTCCAAACCTATCTTTTTGGTGCAAATCATGAGT
This sequence comes from Sequoia sempervirens, assembly GCA_007258455.2. Lineage (NCBI taxonomy): Eukaryota > Viridiplantae > Streptophyta > Pinopsida > Cupressales > Cupressaceae > Sequoia > Sequoia sempervirens. Next base: position 287,701,154 of record VDFB02105785.1, on the reverse strand, counting down.
TGGGGGGTCTTTATATTTTTTTCATAGCTTCACCCTTAATGGTGACAAACTTCATTTAATTCAAATTTAATAAAATGAAAAGCGTATATCAAAGGAAACTCTCAAGATTCTACTAATATAATGTATTCCTTGATGTAGTTTTAATAGTATTTTTTATTAATTTTTGACATACATTATGTATAAATTCTTGATAAATATACATATAAAAAATGTTCATACATTTAAATTGTTTATCATTTTTTAAATCTAAAACATGTGTCACACTCTAGGGGCTTCATTGGCTACATATTTTATATAAAAAATGAATTTCATATTTTTGACTAAGTCAAATTTTTTGGAGAATTATTTTCTATTTGAAAATGGCTATAAATAATTCATAACTAATTATTTTCTTACAAGAAAAATTACAAAGATATGCATCGACTTTGCTTGTGTGTCTTTTGCTTATATCTAAAGTTAAAAAATAAAAATCTCATTCTTAGGTTAGTTGGAGTGAAATATTTTATTAAAAAATAGTATGCCTTATTGAAATATCATATTTTTGTCAAATTAATTTAAAATATTTTAAAAAAATAGTAGTTTACAAACTACATTCATTTTCATGCTACTTTTATTACTATATATATTTTAGATTGTATAGACCGTAGTCCATTCAATTTTTCACATAAGTTCATTTTTTAGCATTTTCATTGCCACTTAGGGGTATTGTTTGACCCTTCATGATATCACACTCAATCAAAATACTAACTTGAAAAATTGATTACAATATACATTACTATTGAAAAATTATCTACATAGTCATAACATAATCAAAGCAAGAATAATTAGATAAGATAAAATACATATTTAAAATGATTGCATTATAATATTAGTAAAAAAATTATGATCCTATAGTGAGACGTTTGTGTTTTTAGTTGCATAGAAATCACATGAGATCTCTTGTGGTTATAGACATACTTTGTTCACACCAACATCTGACATAAATCAAGAAAAAGTAAAAACAAAGAGCGTATCTCAAGGTGAAAACCTCTCCGAGGCATTGAGAGATGGAAGATTTGACACTCTCCCTGAATACTATCAAGAGAGATCTTCAGTGTTGATTGAACCTACACAATCCGTCAATGTCGGCACAGTTGAAACAATGAAGACCTTGCATCTAGCAGCATCCATGACAGAGGAAGAAAAATTGAACTTCACTAAATTCTTTGAAGAATGACAAGTCAACTTTGCTTGGTCCTAAGCTGACATGTCAGGTATAGATCTAGATCTCATCATGCACCATTTATCACTACCACCTGGTGTAAAACTAGTGAAGAAAAAGTTGAGGAAAATGCATCCCCATATCACCCTCTTGGTGAAGGCTGAATTGAAAAAGCTACTGGATGTGGGATTTATTAGACCTATTGACTATGCAGAGTGGATATCAAATATCGTGCCAATCTCAAAACCAGACAAAAGCATCAGGATATGTACAGACTTCAGGGATCTTAACAAAGCTTTCCCAAAAGATGATTTTCCTCTACCTAACATTTACATCATCATAGACTTGACAGCTGGACATCAAATGTTATCACTTATGGATGGCTTTTCAAGCTATAATCAGATAAAGATAGCACCCGAAGATCAAGATAAAACAACCTTCATATGTCCTTGGGGCACTTTTTGCTGAAACGTAATGCCTTTTGGGTTGAAAAATGTTGGAGCCACATATCAAAGAGCTATGACCACCGTCTTCCATGACATGATGCACACTTTTATGGAGGATTATGTAGATGATTTACAGGAAAAATCATTCACTAGAGAGGGACATCTAGAAATTTTAGACAAGATCTTCACTAGGCTGGAGAAATTCAATGTAAGGTTAAATCCTGGAAGAAATGTGTATTCGGTGTAACATCAACTAAACTTTTGGGGTATATTGTATCAGCCAAAGGCATTGAGGTGGATCCTACAAAGGTTAAAGCCATCATGGAGATGCCTCCTCCTAAGAATCTCAGTCAACTCAGATCTTTACAAGGAATATTCCAGTCTATCAAAAGGTTTATTGCACAATTGGCTAACAAAACTCACCCTTTCAACCACTTACTACACAAAAATGTCTCTTTCAAATGGGATGAGAAGTGTGAAGCGACCTTCAATCAACTAAAGAAGTATCTAATGTCACCACCCATACTCGTACCACCAACCGAAGGAAAGCCATTAATACTTTACATTGCAACAACTAAAGTAGCTTTGGGCACTCTACTAGCACAGGAGGATTTTGTAGGAAAAGAAAGGGCAATTTATTACATCAGTAGGACCTTGAATGGTTATGAGATCAAATACACCTTTATTGAGAAATCCTTTTTGGCGGTAGTATTTTCTATCCAACAACTGAGACATTACATGATGATTCACACCATTAAACTCATAGCTAAGATCAATCCATTAAAATATCTACTCAGCAAAGCTTCCTTAACAAGAAGACTAGCCAACTCGGTCATGATATTGAGTGAGTTCAATGACATCCAGTACTTGGATAGAAAAGCAATCAAAGGTCAAGCCATAGCAGATCAACTAGTTGAAGCACCCTTGCAAGACAATCATCCAATGAACATTGAGTTTCCAGATGCTAATGTCCTTACAATATCGACACAACAATGGATGTTATACTTTGATGGTTCTTATACACAACATGGATCAGGTGCAAGAATCTTGTTTATCACACCCCAAGGACATACCATTCCAAAGTCTTACAGATTGATGTTTCCTTACACTAACAACACAACTGAATACGAGGCATTAATAATCGACATCAAAATAGTGCAGTTGAATGGAAGATCACAGAGCTGTAGGTCTATGGAGACTCACAACTGGTCATAAATCAAGTGAATGATGATTTTCAGACGAAGGATGATAAGTTGCTACCATATAAGAGAATGGTGGATGATTTCAAAAAGTACAAGTTATTGAAATCAAATTTGAACAGATTCCCAGAGCGGAAAACAAAGTTGTCGATGCAATGGCTACAATTGCTTCTCTCTTACAAATACCAAAAAAGCGAAGACATTATGAGTTTATGGTAGAACAAGTGTCTAATCCTGCCTACGATGATCCTAAATCCCAAGTGATATGCCATATCGTCGACCCTAAAACCTCCATCTATGGAAAGATCTATGCCTACTTAACGAACAACACCCTTCCACTTGACCTTTCCTAGAACCAAAAATGAAATTTCATCCGACAAGCAGCTCGACACATCCTAATAGCCGATGTGCTTTATCGACGAGGTCTTGATGGTACTCTCCTTCGGTTTCTAGAAAGTAATGAAGCTAAAACTACTTTAGGAGAGGTTCATGAGGGTATCTGTGGCACACATTCAAGTGGATTAACTTAAGCTAAGAAACTCCTACGTTTGGGGTATTATTGGCCAAATATGGAGAAGGAGTCATTTCAATATGTCACAAGGTGCCCAAAATGTCAAATTCATGCAAACCTGATACATGTACCAGCACAAGTGCTGCAACCTTTCACATCAACATGACCTTTTTGTTAGTGGGGATTGGATCTTGTTGGTAAAATACACCCATCTTCCTCCAATGGACACAAGTTTATCATCACACCCATGGAGTACTTCACCAAATGGATTGAAGTTGTTCCTTTGACCACCATCACAGGAAAACAAATTTCATCATTCATCCTAAATTACATTTTCTGTCGGTATGGTATTCCTCAATCCATTATCACGGACAATGGCAGACCCTTCAAGAATCAGGATGTCCAAGAACTCTATGAAAGGTTCCATATACAACATTGGTTTTCTACACCATACTATCCCCAAGGAAATGGCCAAGCAAAGGCGGGTAAGTGCACCAAGATGGTTCCCAAAAAGGGGGCTTAAGTGGGCCACTTTTTTTCTCAAATCAGGAAATGCTAACCTTGGACGTGAAATTGAGGATAGTTACACTCAAAATTTTGAGATGGAACAAAAACAAGGATCGAAGTGCTCCAAGTCTACTTTCTAAACTACTAATTTATTTTGAAAATGGTTGAGATTAAGGGGTTCAAAAGAGGGATGTACACAAATTGGTGTTGTTTTTGTCAGAAAAACATAACATAGCAACTCTTGTACGACCTAAGCGCGGTGAACTTTTTTTTAGTATTTTTAAAATCCTACGGTCAAAAGTTAGCTAACAAAATCTAGTTGATGCACAATTTTTTTGATAATTTTTTAATGAATATTTGATTTTTTACTAATTTTCTAAGTGTGCATTTCCTAAAAAGAAGAATTTTGGCCATGCTCCCCCTACAAATTTTGGAAAGTAATAGATTTTTTTTTTAAATTATTTTTTAAAATTTGTAGAATGGAATCTAGTTTCTAAAAATGTAATTTATTTGAAATTTCGATGAACGGTTAATTTATAACGAAAAAAAAACTAAACACTGCTTTTTCACAAAAAACAGACATACAAACAAAAGAAATTATGGATGAAAGGCCCAACATTGTCAGAAAGTGAAAAAAATTATATCGTTGGAAAGCTAAGAGAGAACTTAACATTACCCATGTGTTCGATTATGTCGATATTGAACCAAATGCAATCCTAACAGTGAGCACGAACCCGATTATGTGAAAAATTGTAGAATTTGCAAAAAACACGTCTCTGGTCATTGGGAATGCCCTCCAAGCCTTTGGGTTGGTATTCCAAGGAAAATACCAAAGCTAAGGCTCATGGATTCCCAAAGAAAACTATAACACGAGCGCATTATAATGTGAGCACATTATTTATTAGTTCACTTTTTTCTTCTTCGTGGAACATATCTAGCAACACATAACGCGCGCGTGTTATAACATGAGCGCGTTATTTATTATTTTTCACTTTTTTCTTCTCCGTGGAACATATCTAGCAACACATAACGTGCGCTTTATTTCTTCCTTTAGTTAAATGCCACTTTTTTGAATGTTTGTTCATATGTTTGTATGTATATGTATGTTGGTGTGTCATGTATGTATGTGTGCATGCATGTATGTATGCCTATATGTATGTATTTATGCTTATGGGAGAGAGGGCGAGAGAGGGTGGGAGTGGGAGAGAGTGTGGGAGGGTGGGAGAGTGTGAGAGAGGGTGGGAGAGTGTGAGAGAGA
>VDFB02105785.1:287678143-287695932 GCA_007258455.2 Sequoia sempervirens | reverse complement strand
AAACTCCCATTGAATTCATTTGATTTTCTAGGTACTCTCCAAGTCCAAGTTTCCAAGTTTGCCTACAAGTCTTCATCTATAATATCATCTAGTTCTACCTCTCCCCTAGTTTTCACTAGACATGGTAAAGAGGAAGATGTAAATTTGTAAAATATATTAATGTAGTATTTACTTTATTTTTACAAAATCAATTTGCTATTTTCATTTTGTTTCAGACTATCAGCATCAGCGCATTCCACATGAGGATGCCTTTTGTACCCAATTTGCTTTCAAATCAATCAAATACAACTAGACTCGGCTTGTTTATTTTATGTACTCATTTATTGACTCATTGGATGCATCTTATCATTGAATTTTCCAAAAAAAATGTGTTTTTAATGAAATTTAAGCAATTTTTTAAGTTGTCGAGTTTTTGCTGAGTTTTCGCCGAGTTTTTGCCGAGTCAAGTTTTCCGGGCTTGCCATGTTTTTGCAATTGGTGAGTTTTTCAACTATGGTTGCAAGGCAGATTTGTTATACACATTTTGGATGATATTTGAACAGCTCTGCCTTTGATCAATCTCATGGAGCTGCACAGGTAGTCAGGTTGGCCATGTAGCTTGTGGGTAACATGCAATGGATGAAAATAAGCACACAAGCTAAAAATATTAGATGTAAAAGCGCAGTGCAAGATTTGCATGTGCAGCCCATTCTATAGTATTGGCAGAAGTGAATATAATATAGATATATGTTGTATGTAAGCGCATACCTTAGAGGCATGATAGTATAGCAAGTCAAGTGTTTTTCAAATAGCGCAATCATTGCATGTTGGGCAAGATTCTTCTTTCTGCTTTTGGTCATGCACTATTAGGATATTCTAGTCATGTGCAGGCTTGATAGGGACTACATATTTTATATGATTGTAAGGCCATGAATCACAGAACAAACCAATGATTGCAGTGAGATATATGTGCCATTCTTTAACGGTAAAGTGAACGCATCATCCTTCATTTTCATGGGTGTGGAAGATATCTAGCCGCAGCTGGCTTTAATTGATCTCCATTTGTAGCCCCTTCAAAAATTTCATTAGAAGGCATGTTTTTCTTGGCTATTTGTTCTTTTGTTGACTACCATTGTGGATTGATTACTAGTGCAGAGTATGCTCTTTGAGGGTAAGGGTTCCCAAATTTGTGTTAGGTGATTTTGTGGTGATGTATTTGTGGTTTGTGTTTCTATTCTTGCCAGTTCAAATAAGAATACATTATGGATATGGATGTCATTATCAAAATGAAGAGCTGCAGATAAAATTTGTGTAGGTAATTTGAGAAGTTTACAGATGAATTCAATTGATCACACTACCCATTTGAATGCATTTCAAAACTCGTAAATGCCTTTTTCCACTTGTGCTATTTGTTTGGCACGGTGTATAGAAGGTTTTAGAATTTTCTAATTGCATTTATATTGCTACATTAGGTTTGATTGCAATCAGCGCAAATTGCTTGGGTTTTGGCTTTTGGTGTTTCATTTGATTTGGTGGACCTGTTTGAGTGTGATGTGCTTGCCAGTTACTGTTGTGATGGAAGCTTGAGCAGGACATGCAATGAGTGGAGGTACCATGCACAAGGGTCCTAGATATGCTCACCAAATGAGTGTATGAGGATTTTTGCCACAACATTCATAGCTAGAGTATATGTTTTTTAGATTTGGGAAACCAATTTGATTTTCTGTGATCTTTGCCGATCTACTTTCTTTCATTAGTTTGGCCGGGCATGGAAGCACCCAACATGAGACATGCAATCTACATGGATTTGGAGGTGTGCTCGCTATCTTCGTCAAGCACTCTAGAGTTCTACAATCCACAGTTCAGTTTATCAGTTTTCCAAGGACAGAATACACTATTTGTCCCAAAAGAATGTTGGCACTAAACATAGGCTAAGAGGACTTAATTATTATAAAATCAACTAAAGTCCTAAAAGTATAACAAATATGATATATATATATATACACCTCCTCTTTGTTAGAGAGGGGAGCAGTTCTAGAGAGAGGTTTTAAAGGAAAATCTTAGAGAGAGGTTTTGATGGGAAACCTTACAAAGAAGCTTTGAGGAGAAAATACTGGTTTTGGGATCTGATAGGTGACTGACAGATTGTAGCTGGTGGCCGCTTACCAACACCACAAGGTGAAAAAGATCATTCTGTGAGCAGCTGGCAGGATACAGTTAAGGCGCACTCACAATTGTTACCTAGGTCACTACTAACACCTCAGCTTGACTAGGTGCCATATAATCGCCTAACCCCTGAGGAAGGAAGATCTGCCACCTGATCCACATTCTTCCTGCCTGGACACACCATCCCACTGGAACATTGTGAGCTGCTACATTTTTGTTCATCAGACTGTATTTGTGTGAGATTATCTGTAAGCTTCTCAGTGAATAAATCTTTGTATATCACCTGACTGGTGAACTTATATCAATGGACTGATTTAATGATTTTTTCTGAGTTGAGGACTGTCATGTAAAATCTGTAGTAAATAATAAATATCATTTGCTTTCAGATCTGTGATTTCTGTGAATTAATTGAAGGAAAGTCTAATAGTGATTTTTAGACCCGAGTGACAGTAGAAGTTTATTTTGTTCATTAAACCCCTAATTAGTTGAATAAATGCTTGACCAGCAGGGCCCCTGTGCAAAGGAGGGTAAAAAGCAATCAACACTCATGTAAACCTTTGCTATGTTTTAGGACTTTGTATATCATCTCTCATCCAACACCTGAGCACAAAATTGAAATAGAAATACACACACACACACATATATGTCCATAGAAGGAGATGAATATCAACAATTAACAAATGAATATCTACAGAAAGGTTTGGATGAACTCAGCTGTAGGGATAATGTCAAGAGATAGTTGTCTATGGATAGGTTAGGCGCTGGTCATATTTTGTACCAGTCCTTGTAGTTTATCTATTGAGCCATATTACTGATGTCTATTAGTATCCACCTGTGAGAGTCTGTTGAAACTTGAAACAAACTGAATCAAGTATAATGGTAAAAATCAAGAGGAGAAATTCACTGAAAAGCACCAAATTAAGAATTTTCTCTCATGGCTCCATGATATGGATAATACCTAGAACCAAATATGACAAAGTTTCATAGGCATTGAGAATCTTGTGGATGGCAAGAATTTTATCAACTGGAAAAAATTATGTCGGTGATTAACTCACACAATGACAATACTTGGATATATTGAAAATGCCTTTCTATAGTCACATCTTTATACAAGGACCATGTACCCTGATTTTAGTTCATTAACCCAATTTACAGTTCAAGAATGGCATATGAAGTACAAAAAAATATTTTTAAATTCAAATTTCTTTGTCTAATGTTAATCTTTTTTAAAGGTAGCAAAACTTGAAAGTTCCAATGCAATAAAACTCTACAGTTTACCTGGTCTCCATGTCAGACCCTCGACCAAACACAATAGGTAACGGCCCTGCCCAAGTAGGAGCAACAGCGATAATAGCTGACGCATTGACTAAACCTTTAGTGGCTCCACGTACAGCTATGGTTGCTGCATGTCCGCCTCCAACAATCACTCTTTCAGTATCTGCAATGAGGCAATATGAGAAGAGACTAGGAATTACTACATATGCAAGAGGCATAAAGAATAAATCCATATCATGAATAAAATGCCAAGTCCAACAAAAACTCCAGATGCATTTCAATTCCTAAATTTAGTGTGCAATATCCAAACTCAAAGTGAGACAAAAACTGAATCGTAGCAATACATTGAAATTTAGCACAAAATATCTTAAAATAGGCTATGCATTCAGAGCATAACATCACCATAAAGGACTTCCAATCTTTCCCATCATATTACAAGTGCATTTCAATCCCATACTTGGACACCAACCTTTAGGTTCTTGGTGGCAGACAACAGGAATGGAATACTAGAGAACAGAGTTTTTAAACTCGGTGAGTACTCACTGGACTCATGAGTTTCTGCAGTAGACAAGTAACTCGCCCATGACTTGTGAGGCAGTTCTGCTGAAGAAACTTGTGAGTATTTTGCAACTTAATTGGCACCTACAGAAGAACTCGGCCGCTGAATAAAATCGGAAAATCCTTATTTTGTCATTTTTGTCTTCCGCAATTTTGATCTCAGTGGCATTAATTGATTGTCAAATGATTGGAAGGATTTATTCAAAGTTGGTTAAAAAGCAAAAATTATTTTTGCCCTGTCTTTATGAAAATTTCAGCAGTTTTGAGATTCCCAATAAAAATCCTCAGTAATTAAATTATATTTCTACTTTTGGTTTGCTGAGTGAATACCAATTCCAAGTAATCTTACTATGATCAAAATAGACTTATGTGTTCTCTAAATTCATTCTTTATGCTTCTCATGCATTATTTAAGTTGATTTTGTGAATTTATGCTAAAAAAAATCTAAGATTTTCGCTAAGTCTGATCTGAGTCAAATTACTGGGCTACAGAGCTCTAGCAAAGTCTGACATTTTTAACTATGCTAGAAAGAACACAGCAAAGCTAAAATGCAGATCTAAATAAGGTATTTTCATGCTACATTAACAAAGAGAAAGAAAAAGACTAAAAAAGTTAATGGAAACTAAATAGTGTATTAAGAATATATGGAACTAAATTTTGAATAATTGAGTATAGACTATAAATTGAGCACTCCAAAATGATTGCTAAAATTCAAATCTGGAAACTTAATGTAGAGAGGGATTGATACTCTCAAACCCCTCTCTAAAAACCTCTAAAAAAAAAACTCAAACTGAATAGTAAACATGCAATTTAAAATTCAACAAATTTGTTTGCACACGAAATCACTGCTTTGCTTTGATAAATAAATCTGATTACAACTTATTTTCAATCATCATTGGACTGATGAACAGCAAATAAATCCTTACAACATCTGATATGCTAATGAAAAAACATTCAAATACAATCCATGCTCAATCGTGTGAGCTCTTGCAAACATATCCTCTTTCCAACACCTCAACTCTACCTATAACTCCTGTAACTTCTACCTATTCATCTGAAAACTTCAATGGATTGATATAAATCAGTCTCAACCTGCAAAAAATGTCCATGAAGCTTCCCCAAAGAATTCTATGCCTCCCCTTTGCTCTCTCCCCAAATTACTCTTCCAAAACTTCTTCAATAAAGAATGATTTTTTTGTTTCTCAACACCACCTCTCCAAAAATTAATTTCATCATTTTTATTTTAACTTTTCCAATATGGCATGACCCCTATTATTACTGCACATTAAAACCTCTCAAAAATCAATTAAAACACATTAATATCCATTTCCAATAGCCTTGTCGAAGGTAGGATATTCAGTTTTTTTATTCTCTCATTTTGACTCCTGAAAAAGCAAAAATCACAAAGCAGGCCTGGGTGCCCACTTCCTCAGTCCCTACTTTTTAGGGATCATGGTGGAGTGCTTTAAAACTCCATCATTTCAAAATCCAATACCTCACAAAGCTTTTCAGGAAATCTGCAATTAAAAGATTTAAAACCGCTTTTTGCTTTTTCACCCACTATGTCAACTTGTCAATGTGTAATGGAAATTTATTTGACAAGTTTATTTAATCAAAGATAATTCATTTGCCACCTTTTACATGAAATTCAAACCAAAATTGACTGTCACCAAAATCCAAAAATGCTCAACAAAAATTAAATCTTTTTATTTGACACAAGAGTGCCAGCTGCCATGGATGCTTCTACATCAGACACCCACAGTAAAAAGAAATGTTTCATAAGTTGCACTCAGAAACATTTGTAGACTACGTGTCTATCTTGGATCCACCTCATTGCCTTGTCTAATGGAATGTTTCTATGCACCACTTTCTGCAAACTTACAACATTACCAAGTTCCCTCCTTTCTCTACTACCTGTCATGCAATTCAAAGCATTAAATTTATTTTCAAACCAATTTACTTCATCAAAATCAGAATTAATCATTAAAATTATACCTCCTCCTTCATCAAAACAAATGAATTAATTTGCCTCATTTGTTTTTCCACCTTTTTCCTCTTCTTCCACCATGTCTCCTCCATGAAATTTTACTATTTCAATATTCTATAAGACATAACATCTCTACAATCTGATTTATTTCACTCAAAATAATATTAATTCCATTAAGAGGCTCTTTTTCTACTTTCCCTAACAAGGAATCATATTCACAAATCAAAACATCTTTATCTCCACTCTTCTCTAACAAAGATTTATCAAAAAACTCTTCATTTACATTCACTTTACACTCTTCAAATTCAACTTTGTCAGATTGATTTACTGCTGCAATAAAGTCTTCATCAAAGAAAACATCAAAATCTGATTTTACCTTACCTTCTTCTGCAACCTTTGTCTCACTTGAGATTAACTCGTCCCACTCTTTTTCAATCACCGCCATTTGCGTCAATAAATCATCCCCTTCACTTTCTTCTACATCCTTCAAAGGACACTCTTCTGCTGCAACTTCAATATTCTCACATTCATCTTCATAAAAACACTTATCAAAATTAATTTTTACCTCAGTATCCTCCATTGCTGCAACTTCGGCTTCCCCTACAATAAGTTGATCCCATTCTCTTTCGATCTGAATAAGTAAGTTATCTTTCTCAACTTCATCTTGGTTAGTGTTAACAAAGCCTACATATTCATTCTTCATACCATCTTAAATTCTGATTTCATCAACCAAACAAGACCTTGCATTACTGCAAACCTTACCCATTTCTTCTTTCAATGGCTTCAATTTGTGCTTCACTCCATCCTTCATCAATGTGTATGTGTTGGCATAACCATCATGCACAGCCTTCCTGTCAAATTGCCAAGGCCTTCCTAACAAAACATGACAAGCATTCATAGGAATAATATCACATAGAATTTCATCTCTATAACCTATATTAATATTTACCAAACTTTGTTCACTGATCAAAACTTTCCTATCATCTTGCAACCATGCTATCCTATATAGATGTGGATGCCTTTTTCTCTCTAGTTGCAATTTTCTCACCATCTCTTCGAAAACAAGATTGTCTTTGCTACCTCCATCTATGATGACATTACATACCTTGTTCTGGCACTTGCATCTTGTTCAAAACAAACTTTTTCTTTGAATTGATTTATCATCTTCATTCAACAGTGTTCTCCTAGCCATCAAAGTTTCACCATCTTCTGCTTCTTCAGAATGTGATGACCCTGCATCTTCTCTATTCACATTTGCTGCTCTATTCTGATTTTCAGTCCTTCTTCTTGATCTTTCCTTTTCATGAGGACAATCATATGCCCTATGACCTTCTTCTCCACAATTAAAACAAGTTCTTCGAAAAGTTTCTCTTCCAAAACCTCTACCCGATCTTCCTCTACCTCTTGGATTTTGATCTCTAGGACCATACAAGTCATCATATCTCTGATTTTTGCTGCTGGCTTGGTCTTCTTTTTTCTGATTTTTCTGATTATTGTCTGCTCCATATGTTCTTCCTTCAACCTCTTCATCATGGCCTCTTCTTCTTTGCTTACCTTCATACCTATTGTTCATTCTTTCCTCAATTTTTAAGGAAATTTGATATGCATCTTCCATTGTGTGAACTCTCACCAACGTCATCTCCTCTTGTATGCTTGGTCTCAAACCATTAAGATATCTTGCAACCCTCTCCTTAGTTGCTTCAACATGTCCCGTTCTAATCAAGATCCTATGAAACTCCTCTATATATTCTTTCACCGTTTTTGTTCCTTGCTTCAATCCTTGCATTTTCTTAAGCAAATCCAACTCATAATCCACTGGAATGAATTGACTTTTCATTTTCTCTACCATTTTGTCCCATCTTGTGATTTTCTCCTTCCCTTTTCTTCCTCTTTCCAACAAATTTCTCTCCACCAGATTGAAGCATGTCCCTTCAATCTTGTCTTGGCAAATCTTACTCCGTCTGGGTCTCCAACTTCTTCAAACTCAAAGTACTCCTCCATATCATTTATCCAGTCTATTAGTTCTTCTAGATTCAAATTTCCATTAAAGGTAGGAACATCAATCTTTGGTCTTTTCCCCATTTTTGATAGGACTCTCAACAACGGATCCTTGGCAACTGCTGCAACTTCCTCTCTCTGTTCAGTTGTTTGGCTGACATTCTCTAGAGCTTCTTCTTCCTCATCATCACTCTCTAGTTCCCTTCCTTGTGCAAACCCTCTTCTTACTTCTTCTTAAAGCGTTTCCACTTGTGTTCTCAAAGCTTTGAAATCATCTTCATGGACAAAGTTGTCCATTCTTCCTCTTCCTCTCCCTCTACCACAACAGGCTCCTCTCCCATTCTTTTTTTTTTTCAACACCCACAAGCTCAATCCTGGTGCAAACTACCTCTCTTCAGCAATATGTTCACACACTAAGAATCTTTTGGCTCTAATACCACAAATGTAGAGAGGGATTGATACTCTCAAACCCCTCTCTAAAAACCTCTCAAAAAAAAACTCAAACAGAATAGTAAACTTGTAATTTAAAATTCAACAAATTTGTTTGCACACGAAATCACTACTTTGCTTTGATAAATAAATCTGATTACAACTTATTTTCAATCATCATTGGACTGATGAACAGCAAATAATTCCTTACAACATCTGAAATGCTAATGGAAAAACATTCAAATACAATCCATGCTCAATCTCGTGAGCTCTTGCAAACATATCCTTTTTCCAGCACCTCAACTCTACCTGTAACTCCTGCAACTTCTACCTATTCATCTGAAAACTTGAATGGATTGATATAAATCAATCTCAACCTAGAAAAAACGTCCACGAAGCTTCCCCAAAGAATTCTATGCCTCCCCTTTGCTCTCTCCCCAAATTCCTCTTCCAAAACTTTTTCAATGAAGAATGATTTTTCTGTTTCTCAACACCACCTCTCCAAAAATTAATTTCAACATCTTTATTTTGCCAACTCCAATATGGCACAACCCCTGCTGTTGGTGCACATTAAAACCTCTCAAAAATCAATTAGAACACATTAATACCCATTTCCAATAGCCTTGTCGAAGATAGGATATTCAGTTTTTTTATTCTCTCCTTTTGACTCCTGAAAAAGCAAAAATCAAAAAACAAGCCTGGGTGCCCACTTCCTCAGTCCCTACTTTTTAGGGATCATGGTGGAGTGCTTTAAAAATCCATCATTTCAAAATCCAACGCCTCACAAAGCTTTTCAAGAAATTTGCAATTAAAAGATTTAAAACCGCTTTTTGCTTTTTCACCCACTATGTCAACTTGTCAATGTGCAATGGAAATTTATTTGACAAGTTTATTTAATCAAAGATAATTCATTTGCCACCTTTAACATGAAATTCAAACCAAAATTGACTCTCACCAAAATCCAAAAATGCTCAACAAAAATTAAATCTTTTTGTTTGACACAGGATCGCCAACTGCCATGGATGCTCCTACATCAAAACTCCTATTCGAAACTAGGCCTTTGGAACCCCTTTGGATATCACCTCCTTTATTAATCATGTTGAAATTATGGCTAAAAAGGAACAAAAAAATCTTCAACAATAAGAAACATCCAAAAGGAATAGTATTGAACAAAGTTGAGGCCATTCTCTCAAAAATTGTAGGTATTAGAAGTTTAGAACAAAGTAGGACCACATGATTGAGGTGGATGAAAAGTGGTTCTGCATCTTTTGGAGGCATATATCCTAGCCTGATGTTTTGCAGCTCCTTGACAAAGGGATTTTTCTCAATTCTATGAAGCATCAAAAAATACCATGCTCATCCCCTACATTGGATAACATATAATCGAACTTTGATGGTGCTGCCAAAATTAATCAGGACCAGCTGATGGAGTACTCTTTTAAGATTCATCTTGCCAACCTCTACTAAGTTATAACATCAACATTGAGAATGACTCAGACAATTATGAGAAGCAACAATGCTCCTTTTGGAACTTAAACAATTATATTAAAGAGAGGGAAAAATTTAATTGTAAAGGACAACACTTAGATTCTCACCAATGATATGAATTTAAGAAATATTAAGGCGTGGCAACTAAATCCTATGATTGACAAGTCATTATAAGTTATGACTTGCCATCACATTGGAATCTATGAGCTTTGCTCACATCAAAAGAAACAGAAATCAAGTAGCAAACCTTACTACTAATAAAAAAGTTAGTGTACTGACTTCAACGAGCGCTCTTAATAGTTAATACTTTTATGGCTACCTCTCCTTCCTAGGGAATTCTTATGCATCATTTTTGAGGAAGCATCTACTATCTCATAGAGCCAAAATGATACATACTCCCTCCCTGTTCCTACTCCTTCCTTGCCCCTTTAAGACATAGAGCCCTTACATTATTTCCCCTAACCTAGTCCTTAATCTTAGATGTCCCTTTTCCCTTATCTCCTCTTCACCCTGTCCCCACCATTCCCCCTCTTTAATTTTGGATTTAATCCTTAAGTATCATGAATTCTTCAACTCATGCTTTTATGGTAATCTGTAATTGTGAGTTTTAGTACCATGAGAACGTTGTTACACTCAAACTAGCTATAGCTAAACTCATCATGGATAGAAGAGGCGGCTCGTTACTGCAATCAGTCAATAGGAGTGATGTTATGGATTACCAGTGTAAGCCCTTCTCCTTTGTTTGGTATGTCTACATGGAAAGATGGGGTGCTTGAAGGTGGTGAACATTGTGGAATACCAAACACAAGGTGTAGAGCTTCAGATGTTGTTGTGGCCTTTTTAGCTTCCCTGTAATTTATAAGCATTTATATTTGTCTCTCTTGGTATGGTCTGGAGTTGTGTTGCATGGGACCATCCTCATTGTGCTTAATTGATCTAATTGTAAAGAAATGAAGTCTTCTATGCATAGTTTTATTTCTTGAGTCTACATGGAAAGATGGGGTGCTTGAAGGTGGTGAACATTTTGGAATACCAAACACAAGGTGCAAAGCTTCAGATGTTGTCGTGGCTTTTTCAGCTTCCCTGTAATTTATAAGCATTTATATTTGTCTCTCTTGGTATGGTCTGGAGTTGTGTTGCATGGGACCATCCTCATTGTGCTTAATTGATCTAATTGTAAATATGTGAAGTCTTCTATATTGGAAAGATAGTTGTTGTTGCACCATGTCATGTCCCCAATTTGGAGCAGTAAGGAGAAATCATTAAATTAATTATTTGTAAGGTTATCAAATAAATAAATATTAAAAGGTGACCTTATATTTAATTAATTTAGTATTAAAGTGACTAAATAAAATAATAAATCATAAAGTCACTTAAGTGATTATTTTATTCTAGAAGCTTCTTGGAGACTTGGTGAAAATTCTTTATAAGGAGCTTTTGTCTTTGCATTTGGGCATCTTGGTTGTTGACATCTTTTCTACTACATTGGTGAGCTTGAATGCTTGGCAATTTGGCTAGAGTGTTGAAGACTCTAGGGTTCCAGTTTCGTTTGTGAAACACCAAACCTAGCTGGTCATTTTGGGCGGAGATATTTCAGTCTTCTCATTTGTGCCAAATTTAGTGGCCAAAAGCCAAATTTGTCGAGATCGATTGGAAGATTGCATTGAAGTTATCGGCAGCTTATAGGCATAAACGATTTCATCATTCCAAATCGAATTGATGGAGATTTGCATTCTGATTTTCATTTACAGACATTTACCAGCCACCTGGGAGAACCACGATTTTGCTCATAGTGGACTTGGAAAGCATTGATTTCATGTGTATGTTGGATCGCTCCATCTTAGGAGCTATGGCAATGAAGTTGGGAGCTATTTGGAGCCGTTTGGAGGCCTCACTTATTTATTGTTGAAGCTGCAAGTCAGAACAGGGGCGGCACTGCTAGGAGGGACAGCTTCATCATTTGGAGTGGATTCTCATCATCAACAAGGATGCAATCATATCTCAGTTATATCAGCATATTATCATCAGGTTCCTTACGTATTTTTGCATAATTTGCATCATCATATTAGTCGCTGCCTTCTTGCAGCTGTAGGTGCATATTCATATCAGATTTGTAATACATTTGAGAAGGTTGTAAGCCAAGAGTCTTGGCATTTTCTTACTAGTTGTAATCAGTCAATCATACATTGAATAAAGGAGGAATAAAGTTGCATATCTATTGTTTGCCTATATGTCAATGTTCATTTAGTTGCATGGCAAGTGTTTGTCATAATGTCTAGAAGCATCTCACATGCTGTTACAGTCATATACTTTCATTGAAGAGCTGCATTTAATCATAGCATTGCATTCTATTCATTTCCAGCAATTAGATTATCTCTTTCACATCTTTTCCAAGCATTTTAGCATCATTGGTAATCATCAAAACAAGGACACAACAAACTGAAACCCAAAACAGCAAGTACAAATTTTGCATGACAACTGTTTGACAATATTCCTCAAGGCTCAAGTCAGCAATTTACAATCAAATTTGTTGAAGGATATTAGTATTACAATGGTATCAGAGCTATGATTCTGCTAGCTTGAGGGGTTCAGTGTAAGCTTATGCAGCCACCAGAAGTGGGTCCTCACAGGTACTACACTCGCAATAGAGCAGCACAAGGAAAACAGATTGCAGATACAATGGAGGATAGAAGAGGGAACAACCCTCATAGAGAAGATCAAAGAAGAGAGCTATCAGGTGATGACATGATGAGAGCACATGTAGAAGAACAAAGGACGACAAATCAGCATTTGAGACAAATGATGGAGATGTTGGTAAGAAATTCAATCAACAACAATAACAATTTGAATGGGGGCAATAATGGACAAGGAGACAATTCAGTCAACAACAGAACTCCTAATCACAAGACTACACAAACAAGGTCAATACCTATGATGCCAATCTTTCCTAAAAGAGAAGAACCACAGGAAGTCAATGAACCTTTAGTGATTGAGTTACAGAAGCAACTTAGACAAGAATGGCTAAATGCTAGTCCAGGCTTCTAGCACGATATTCCTCTTCAGGAGTTCATCGATTCAACAATGAGATATAGACCTGGTAGAGGTAACCATGAGCAGCTCAATGAACTCAGGAGGAAGGTAGGAAAATTGAGCTTTCCTTATTTTGATAGGTCTAGGAAGATGACAGCACGAGCCTGGGTACAAAAAGTTGATACTTATTTTCAACTTAATCCTATGCCTGAGGAGGAAGCAATTTAATATGCTACCAAACATTTGGATGGAGTTGCACACGAGTAGTGGCATCATGGATTAGTCACAATGGGTCATGATCAGATTACCTCTTATGAAGACTTCACTGAACGTTTGATAGAAAGGTTCGATGTGAAGGACCCAAAACTCCATTTCAGGGAGTTAGCACAACTTAAGCAAGAGGGATCATTGGATACATGCATTGTTGATTTTCAGAGGTTGGCTGTTCCAGTAACTGATATTTTAGAGAGAAGGTTGTTAGTCCTATTCATGGATGGTTTGATGGATCCATTGAGAGGTTGGGTTAAGGCTCTCAACCCTACTTCATTACAGGAGGCAATCAAGAGAGCTAGAGACATGGAGTCTAGCAATCAAAAGAGCAAATCCTCAAGCAATCAAAAAAACAAATCTCCCTCCCACAGTTCATCTCCTTTAGAAGATACAGGGGAAAAGCCTTCCCATAAGAAAGACAATAAGAAAAACAAGACATTTACCAGCCACCTAGGAGAACCACGATTTTGCTCATAGTGGACTTGGGAAGAATCGATTTTGTAGTGACCCTCCCACTGACATCCTGCTTTAGTTTGTTTTCGGTTTGATTAATAGACGCTTTAGTTTATTAAGATACTATGTTGTTTCTTTGTAGAGGTGATTTTGATATTATATTATTTTGTACTTTGTGGATGATACATTGACATCCTGATTATCTAGATTGTGATTAGTTTGATGATACTGAGATAGATTCGTACATAATATGGTTACCTTCTTATGACTTTGCATATGGTTATCATGTTGTAATAATTGCTTATGATTTATCTTGCTTGTTTGTGTTGGTGAAGAAGACAGTGTAGCATTACTCATTTGTGAGTACCCTGCTACGCTGCAATTCTTATTCACAGTGTGTTTCCTAACATGAGTATATGTATGTTCTAACAATGATGTTTCCTGTAGACACAGGTACCGGGTAATGGCTCCATCTGCTTGTCAGGTCTGAGCGTACCCTAATCCAATTAAATCATGTTGATTCGGAGATAGTGTCTGGTCCTTGTTTAACCATCATTATTCGTTGAATGAGTATCTTATTGTCGCCTGTGGTCATTGTTGTTTTGTCTTGTCGTGTCAATTTTGTCGGTGTTATTTATTTGGAAATTAATTACTGTGTAATTTAGTTAAGTGGCTAATTTGTTGATATATTGATTAAATGCAAATCTGTTTAAATATTAGAATAAATATTTATGTTATGTTTATTGTTTAATTTATTAATTTAAAATAAGCAAGTCATTTGATTAAAAGAAAATGTAAAAATTGTAAAAGGTATTTCTTTAAAAGTAATTAATAAGTTACATGTACAAATATAGTTTAAGTGAAAAGAAAATATTTTAAAAAGAGTTGATTTCGAAAAGTTAAAATATCTGAAATATGACCTGAAGGAAAATATCTTTGATATTTAATGTTTTTAACTGCATGAGAAATTTGAGGAATGCATGTTTACAAACAGTAAGTTGAGACTTGAGATAAGGGATGGCATTAATAAGCCTTGAGGAGTTGCATTTTGATACACGACAACTCTCGGGAAGAATGACGACAGCAGATTTGAGGAAAAATTTTGCACGGCAGTATTCTTGGAAAAGAAAATTTCTTTGCAGTATTTTGATTTTGGAAAAAGATTTGGTTGGGTATTGTTGAATTCTTCATCAAAATTCTTGAGTGATTCGAACAAGATTGACAGGTTCTTTACTTATCAAATCTGTACTTTGTTTTAAAAGAAACAAAAATTTACTTTAATGAGTTTGAATGTTGTTGATCTTGAAGAAAATTTCCTTGTTTGCGAAACTGGTTTGATCCTTTTGAACCTGCATAAGAACAAGACGAATTTAGTTATTAAGATTTCATAAAACGGAGAGTTGCCTTCATCTGATAAAAAAAACAAAAAAAAACTTGTTTAGCTGTACCTTTGCTAATTTCTGTATATTTCCTGTGAAACCTTATATTTTAAACGGTGTTGCATGTAGATGAGTTGATTGTAATTAATTTTGTCTTTAATTCACAATTTTTTGATACTTACATGTTGTTTGGCCGAATCAAGCCATAATGTGTTGCCTATTCTAGCTTTATAATGCACGGGGTTTTCTTGGTCATCTATGTTGGCCTTGTACGAAATAGATCTTTCCTTATCTGCTATGAGTCATCTGGAGAATCTTTGTCTTTGACCAATTTTATATTTTTGTATACTCTTAAGCATTTATTCCTTGCATGCAAGGGTTGATTGTGAGGTTAGGAAGGATTGCTGGAAACTTGACATAGTAGTTAACCTGTAATTTCCTTGGAACTTAATTTTCTTGTTTTCAGCATCGTTGCCTGCAATTGGTGGAAACAGTTTTGATCTCTCAAACAATCATTATAATATTTCTTTAATTTTTGCTTTGTAAAGTTCAGCTGGGTATTGCCAACATTGATCTTTTTGAGTTTACCTCTATGCTTTTCCATTCTGGAATTTCTGATCATAATAAATATAACCTTCCTGTATACTATACGCAATCTATCATAGCTGCAACACTTGAGATAGAATGTTTGGTAATTTTTAATAACCTTCCTGAACTCTTATGCATCCTGTCACAGCGGTAGCACATGCACTTGGTAGGGCGTATAGATAAAATAACCTTCCTGATACCCTACGCAGCTTGTCACTACAGAAGCGCTGGAATAAAGAGCGCAAAAGTTTAAATAACTGCCTAATCCCTTTGGCCATCTATCACTGCGCCAATACTTATGCATGTAAGGGTGTATAGATTTAAATGAACTCCCTATTTCCACACGCAACCTGACATTTCTGCCGCACCTAAACATAGAGAGATGTATAGATTTAAATAATTGCCATGAGTTTTAGGTTGGTCTACTGAATACACTTTGAATGCTTAACCAACGTTTTATTGCATGTATTCTTCCCTACATGGCGTGCATTTTGTAATAGTGTCAGAAAAACTCCTCGGTTCTTTTGTCGACCTGTCACAATTGCAACACTTGAAAATAGAAGGGAGTGGACGTATGAACAAGCTCCCTGATTTCTTCAAATCTATCACAGGGGCAGTGCTTGGATAAGGTTGGGTGTATAAATTTATATATATCTGCCTTAATTCCTTTGCAACTACTTCACTGCAATTTTGAACCAGTAGATTGTTTGTAAGATTTTAACATCTCTCCTTAATCTCTTTATGCAACTCATAAGACAGCTGGGAAAATCACTTCATATTTATCTTATCCGCAAATAATTTAACTTGAGTTAGTATAATTTGTACGCCGCCTCTCATGCCATTTTAAACCATACGCCTTCATTGGATACTCTTACAGATGGCATTATATTTGTAGCAGATTCTTGTTACTTAGATGATCGTGACAGTGGACGCAAAATGCATTCAGATGTGGATATTTGATGTGAGGAAATGATTACCCTCTTTGTATATTTACCTCATGTTTATGAGCATACTCTTTCTATCATCATTATGATGTATTGAGATTTATGAGAATCTCACTGGATGTAAATCTGTATATATATAAATATCTTGATTGTTTAAGTTTATGGAAGTGGTTCATTATTGTATATGTTATGTACTTGTGTTTTATAACTTTAATATTATGGTGTGATGTTCTTATAATAATGTTTAAGTAACATCCTCTTGGAATCCATTAGACATTTGTTTTATCGAATGACTTTTAAAAAAAAATTATTCGGTTTATTCGCTACTTAATGCATTGTCCTTTGGAATCACGGTGGAAATTCACAGTTTCATGTATACGTTGGATCGCTCCATCTTAGGAGCTATGGCAATGAAGTTGGGAGCTATTTGGAGCCGTTTGGAGGCCTCACTTATTTATTGTTGAAGCTGCAAGTCAGGACAGGGGCGGCGCTGCTAGGAGGGACGGCTTCATCATTTGGAGTGGATTCTCATTATCAACAAGGCTGCAATCATATCTCAGTTATATCAGCATATTATCATCAGGTTCCTTATGTATTTTTGCATAATTTGCATCATCATATTAGTCACTGCCTTATTTGCAGCTATAGGTGCATATTCATATCAGATTTGTAATACATTTGAGAAGGTTGTAAGCCAAGAGTCTTGGCATTTGCTTACTAGTTGTAATCAGTCAATCATACATTGAATAAAGGAGGAATAAGGTTGCATATCTATTGTTTTCCTATATGTCAATGTTCATTTAGTTGCATGGCAAGTGTTTGTCATAATTTCTAGAAGCATCTCACATGCTGTTATTGTCATATACTTTCATTGAAGAGCTGCATTTAGTCATAGCATTGCATTCTATTCATTTCCAGCAATTAAATTATCTCTTTCACATCTTTTCCAAGCATTTTAGCATCATTGGCAATCATCAAAACAAGGACACAACAAACTGAAACCCAAAACAGCAAGTACAGATTTTGCATGACAACTATTTGACAATATTCCTCAAGGCTCAAGTCAGCAATTTACAGTCAAATTTGTTGAGGGATATTACACACCAAAAGATCAACCTGTTAATGCCTGATACAACTGCTAGAGTTAATGAATCCACGGGAAGTGGTTAAGCCATGTCACGAACCCGAGTGTTAAATGATTAATGATATTCATGATTGTGTGTTTATAGAAGGAGACGAAAGCTC
>VDFB02105785.1:287630498-287678043 GCA_007258455.2 Sequoia sempervirens | reverse complement strand
AACCATTTCCAAAATAAATTAGTAGTTTAGAAAGTAGATCATAGCACTTAAAAGCCTTCTTTTTGTTCCATCTCAAAATTTTGAGTATTTAGTATCCTCAATTTCACGTCCAAGGTCAGTATTTCCTTATTTCAGAAAAAAAGTGGCCACTTAAGGCCCATTTTTGGGAACCATCTTGGTGCACTTACCCGAAACGTTAATTAATTAAATAATGTTGTATTATTCAATTAATAGCAGAAATAGGGTTTTAGGACTTTGTTAAATAAATGGATTTGTCAAAAATGGTGAAAATTTTAATTAATTAAATAAGTAGTATTATTCAAGTAATAAAGGAATTTAGGGTTTTGGATGCAATTAATGTGAAATGCAATTATATATGCTAGTTCGCAGGCTAGGACAATTTCAGGCGTCTACATATATGTTTTCCCTAATGCTACCCTTCTACTTGATGTACCTACTGGTTTAGTTCTTTGGAATACATGTCGAGGAAACATAGGTCTAAATTTTTAGCTTTCCACTCCTTTTTCCATCTCCTTACTTTGACTAAAATCACATCAATATGTTGTTGAATTTTGGATCATTGTCCTCTCTTCATTTGTAACTTCTCTTCCTTGAAAAAATGACCTTTGAGTGCTTCCTTGATAGAGTTGCCACTCCTCAAATTAATAGTAATAGTAATTTTTTTTAAAGTATCAACCAAGAGCTAGTTTTCCTAGCTACACTATACCTTTGATACCTAGGTCTTCAAATTGAACATTTGATTTAAAATTTCCCTAGAAACAATGCTAAGTTTTTGGTGATTTGAGTTGTAGGTCCCAAGTCCCTAAGGCTAGATAATCTCCCAAACATCAAGGGTGTCAAACCTGAGAAGAAAATCACAAAACTTATATTCAAGTTGGGCAACTAAAGACCAATTATTAAGGTGGGTAAGACGTCCTTCATTTTTGGTTATGCAAGACCAAAGGGGGGTTTCCCTTAAGTGTTGAGCTATATGATATCACAAGGACTAAACACTTATCTTGTTGCAAACCGTGCCCAATGCATAATGTTCATTTATTCTAGTTGTCACTTAACATACCTATGTGTTGATTTGAACAAGAAATACTATGTAACTTTATAGAAAAAAAATCTTACCACATTAAGTGTCTAAAATATGGACGAAGATCCCTTATTGTTGTTATGCACTTGTACATGGAAGCTAGGAAGAACAACATGACTAAAAATTATTATATAATGTTTTAGTTTGTTTGAGTGTGTTGAAGTGATGGAATGAGGAAAAATCATAAGTTGATGCTTGTGTCTAGTGGACACAAAGCATTAGGTTTATATAAAATATGTAACAACTAAAACCAAATGAGATATCTTTATCAATATGCACATAAAAACTATATTTACTCAAATGCACACATAAACTACATTTTATGTGTAAACGAATAAATAACAAAAGTTACAAATTTGTATGTGTCTACTTAATAATCAAGCAATAAACTTGTATATTTATTTATTGATCTTGAGAAGATTCACTACAAAAATTGAAATGATTTTATAATCTTTTGGCTAACTAACTAATCAAAAACTATCAAGATAATACATAAAATATCTTGGATACATTCAAACAATGTTGAATCTACTAGTTAGACTCATTTTTCAAAGTCATAGTGGCTCTATTAGATATTCTAGAAAAACCAACATCAATAAAATCTCAAAATAACACTACCCAAAACTAGATAATGAAACCCTAGAGCTTCTTACAATATTTTCTCCATATTGATTATGTAACTCTTATTTTTCTATGTTACACCCTGTTTTTGTTTTACCAAATTACTTTTAACTATGATGTTAAAAATGCATTTTGATACCTGTGATATATTATGTTTTGATAAAGGAAAAAACAGATTTTGAAGGGACCCATAACCCTTTAACAAAAAGAGCAAGGTTGCAGAAAAGACAGCAAGCAGCCACAAAAAAGACCAGCTCCAAAACAAGACCATTCAAGATTTACATTTTACACTTTTCTTGTGGGAGCGGAGAATCATGTCGAAAGAAGGCTTAGAGGATTTATCTTTTTTTCCCTTAACTGTGATCCAACCTTCTTCCACTTGCGCCGCCTTACCATGCCAAACCAGCCACTACTTTCATGAAGATGAAAGCCAACAGCCAAATTATTTGGAGTTTCATCTTGATTCCTTTGCACAGATAAAGACTTTTCTGAAGAGCCACCAGAAAGGGAAGCCGATGCACTTTCACCTGAAATGGCAGTCTTTGACTCAATAGGGGTTGCCTAGCGACCCCCCATTTCGACCGGAGGGGGCGTCCCAAGACCCAGTGATTCAGAAGCAACCACCTCTGAAAAACTCTTATTCTGATCAGACTTTCTTCTCAACCGTATAATGTTGTTGAGCACCTTTCCACCAAGTAGTTGTCTTTGTTTTTTCTCAAATCCATGCAATGCGGCATGTCGATATTGAAGCATCGTCTACACGGGGATGGCGATATTATGTTAGTTAACATTATGATGGAAATTATATGCAATGAGATGTTTTTGCATTCTGATGATTATGTTATTAAATCAATATTAGGATTATGATGCGATTTATAACGGCTAACTACTTGAATGTGTTTTAAATGGAATGCAAGACTATTTTCTTTCCCTCTAGAGAGAGAGGGAGTGTATCACCCAAGAGAGGAGAATAGACTTCAAAAAAATAGAATATGTTATTTGAGTTTCCACACACTCACGTAGGTCTACTTTAAACCTATCATCGAATCAATTTGAGTGTTGAGTTAAATTGGGTTGTCGAATCGAGTCGATAAGTTAAGTCAAACCTAATAAAATCTTGGTTTTTTGTTTTCAAAAAAGAAAAGTAATAAAATGTTTGTTGTTCATGTTTATTCAATTTTAATCAATTAGCAAATCATGTTTGTGCGATGAGATAAGCCGAATAACAATACATGTATATAGATATATATACATATATGTATTATAAACAAGATTTTAATATCGATATGTATATGCATGTATATATTATATAAAATATGTTAATTGTATATAATAATTACCATGCTTACAAACATGTATATGATAATTTAAATCTTCAATTAATAAAGCTCTTGGAGAGGCATATGGGCCTCAATCGAAGGCTATATGATGGCATTGAATTGGCATTTAAGCCAAATATTATGGCCACATAATTGGTGCAACCTTTTTGTTATAGCCATTGTGTGGCGATGGTAAATATTTTTGGGAATCACACACTTTAAAATCGCGGCATACGAGGAGTTAGTGGAAGCTATTCTTAAAGCTTTTAAGGTTAAATTTTGCATGAAAAGTGGCGCCCAGGCTAAAAGCCAATTTAGGCGCTACTCTAAACTACTAAAGTGGCATTTTAAATGCTCATTGATGACCATAGTGGCGCCGCAGATTAAAATCATAAGGGAGGCTTTTTACTTGGCACGTGTTTTTAGAAGATTAAAAGTGCGGAAGCAAAAAGAATATCACAAGCATATTTCATATTCATTTTCTTTGAGTTAATTTATAGTTTACATTTCGTAATTTCCAGTTTCTAAAGAAGAAAATTAGATTATTTTTCCAGCTTGAACTTGGATAGGGATATTTCTACTTTCACTCTGGTAAGGACAGCAGAGTTGAAAGATTATCCTCTTCTATATTAAATAAAAGGATTTATTTTAATTTCTCAGGATGAGATTATTATCCAGTTTAAGATAAGATATATAAACATTTTATCCAGTTGTATATATGCACATATATTTGTTCATATTATGAAAAGAGCAAATGAATATATATAGATTTTTTTTTATGATCACATAAAGGACAATTTTTGGTTAAATGTTTGAGAAATTATGAGATTAGATGATATTTTATCTCTAAATATAGACAAATTAATAAGCTGATTTAATGTTGAAAGTTCAATATTTGAATCAGATATACTTTGTGTAAATTTAAACAATATCGTGCATAACCAAATTTAATATGGTGTTCTTTATTATTATTAAGAAGTAATCTTATATATAAATTTAATATTATATTGTTGTACTTATTTGACATTTGTCAATATTATTAGAATGAATCTAGGTGGGTCAAGTCTATGGCATTGCATCATCATGATTAACTAAGGTTGCATTTAATGAATTATTGAGTCATCACGTGTTATGAATGGGAATCTTTTGAAATGTCAAACCAATTGGTCAATCAATCAATTAAGTTAAACTTTAGGTCATGAGGATTTCCAAGTTCAATTAGAGGTGGGTGAGCATACAACTCCACTTTTTAAGGAAATGGTTGGAATATTTTCAAACTTTGGCTAAAGTAGTGCAAAAATCTCTGCTTGCACTAGTCAGTTAATTGTGATCCAAAATTGCATAACTAGTCAATAGGGTCATATTTAGTTAGAGAAGTTCATAGTTTTATATCAAATTGGTTTTGTATGACACAATACTAGAGATTCAGATGGCATATTAGAGGTTCCTTAGTTTATACTTTTTGTTAAAGGGTAGGGACACTTCCAATTGGAAGGTATGTGGGGGACCGCCGGTCTATGGTTGGAGGCAGGGCTTAAATTTGATGGTCGACTTTCCCTGTCAACAAATTTTTTAATGACGGTTATCTATTCAAGGGTGCCCTTAAAACTTTATGATATACCTTAGTGTAAGTAAAATTATATATAAATCAAATATATATATCATTATAATTCTATATAAATTTTGACAATCTATCCAAAATATCTCCTTTCATCTGATACAATCTTCTTAAAATTTTCATTGTATTCTATGGCAAAAATCTCTAAATAAGGTCATACGGCCATCAAATTTAAGCCCTGGTTGGAGGTAAAGCACTTTGTGATGTTCTTCCTCTTGCAAACAACAACACTAAGGCTTGTGAAACATAAGATTTATCATATATGGAAGACTTGACCTTGAAATTGAATTGTAAATTGTAAATTTAATTGTTTGATTGTTATTCATGTATGAAATTGTATTGGAAAGATTTTTTTTTACAAATTAAAATGTAATATTATTTTAGATTTGAAATGTTTTATTCTTTCAATTATGAAATGTGCAATAAATGATGTTAGAAAAGAGAAAAAATTACATCCTTATTTTTAAGGAAATACAATTATTTATTTTAAGGTTAAAAATCAAAATAATTAGTGTGTTGTATAAATTAGATTGTTACATTCTATTTCCTACCCTTGTCACACCTCCCTTTGCCCCCAAATTTGTTTGGCTCCTAATACCCTCTTGTGAAGAATGTCAAAATGTGCAATAAATGTGGCATACTAATAGATAGCATGGTGCAAAGAACACCCGTTCCTATCAGGTGCCATTTTTATGAAATTGTGCCACAAAATATGGAAGCATTGGGGAATTTTATCCATTGCCATATAAATTTCCTCTATATTTATGGTGTCATTGTATCTAATTTACAAGCTAAGAAAGAACTCATGAGTTGCTAGAGTGGCCTCCAAACTCATCCACTTCATAAAATACTATAAGTATTTTTCTTTTCTCAGTCACTAAAAACACATGAAAATACGTGCCCTTATGACGAGCACTCATTTTCAAGTGCGAAAAATCAATGAAGTGTTTGTAGGATCATTACTGGTTTTCTAGAATTAGTAGGAAGGTAGATAAGGATTTTTGTTCAAACAACAAAGTTTCAAGACTTTGCATGCCAAAGAGGGAAGAAGGTAAAAAATAGTTTAAAATCTCAAAATTTGGGATGCGGAGAAATAAAAAAGTTTGAAACTTCAAAATTTGAAATTTCAAGATGAAGAAGTTTGAAATCTTGAAATTTGGGATGCCAAAATGAAGGAGTCCAAAACCCCAAAAAATGGAATGTCAAGATGAGGAAAATACAAAATCCTAAAATTTAAAGAAAATGTGAGTTTAGAGGAAAGGAATGGCAAGAAAGGAAAGTCTAACAATGATTTCAAGATGAGAAATCTCAAAATTGTGAAATGGTCTAAAATCACTTACAAAAATGTCCAACAAATTTTACTAAGGATTTTTTATGGAAACATTTTTTTTATGAACACCCTTAAGCGATTAATCAACATAAGAGACCCAATTAAAAGATTTCTCATATCAATTATCAACAAAGGGTGTATAGGGTCAAATGCAAGACATGAGAACAAAACAAAGAAAAATGAGACACATTAAACTTAAGTGTCAATATAAGGAAAGGAGAGGGATAAAATAATTAACATGATGAAAAGGAATGTCATGGCTTATTACCTTGTTCAAAGGGATTGTTCTATCTATCCCAAACTTGTGAACACTATGCTCACAAACTCTTACATAGATGTTTGATGCAATAACATCTTGAGGTAAAAAACATTAAAAAAAAATAGCAATCAAGTTCGAGTTATAATGGTATTTTAGCTTTTAAAAATGAATTTTGAGTAAAACCAAGTCCAAACTAAGAGATTCAAAATTTTAAAATGTGAGGTGAATGATGCACCACAGAATTGGGGACTTCGTCTCTTTTCCAAAGTGTCAGTTTGACTATTGCTCGCTAGATAGGGCTTTATACAAAAGAATTAGGCCATGTCCCACACAGCTGCTAAAATTACTTTGTCTAGAAGTGACTACATAATTTTTTCAGGAGTATTTTGTGGAGATAATGGTCTCATGACTATTTTATTTTTCTGTTTATTTTAAACATTTATTTTGAATAGAGAAGATGAATTACATGAATAGTATGAATAAATAAAATTTTGTAACTAAAAGTTTGAAGAAAAATTGGAAGAAAATATTAGGTAAAACAAAATATTTGAAGCCATTTAGAATTTTTTACTTCAATGTCTTTTTTAAACATAATTTCTGTTCTTAAAATATAACTGGATATAAATTTATCCTTAATATGTAATTTACGAGGGACCACCAGTGCTGCTCAAATTTAAATAGAAAAACCCCTCTTAGCGGCATGGGACCATGGCATTAGAATAGGAATGCTTTGCTGATGCCATGGGCTAAGTTGTATAAAGGAAGACTTTTGAATTAATAGTAAGGAGTTTGACAATATGTAAATTTTTATTTCAAAAATAAAAGAGATTTTCTCTAAGGAATAATATTCTTGCTGCTTGCTTTGCTTTTAAATTCTTCTTCTATATGCTGCGATTGAATCTTTTTCAATAGTGAGTTTCGACTTGCAAATCTGAGAATAGAGAGATCTGTGTTTTTTGCTGATATGGTTTAAGCATTGCGTATCTTATTGTATTTCCCTTCTGTTCTGCTGTGTTTGTTTCTGTACTTAATACCATTATTTAATTGGCCGCAACAGAGCAGGGTTATTTAACTGGTAGGAACAGAAATTGTCTTCATCATAATGCCTCTGAAAACCTTTCTTGAACAGAAAAATAAAGGAGGTAACGAAGCAATATTTAGATTTAATCTTAGTGCTCTGAAAACCTACTTGGACACCATTAATATTGAAAGTATTTATGAAAGAAATGTGTAGCATTTAGGAAGCTATTCCCAAAAGTGGTGGTTACTAAGCAGGATACAAGAATACCGTTATAATAGGGATTCAATACCCAAATGTTGAAGATACATTACAGGACACGGTTGAAATGTTCATGTGACTTCAACTGAAGAATATGATTTATACAGTTCTCACAAGAAAGAAATAGTCACCTATCTGATACATTGGATGAATGTGCAATAAGCTGGTTGTATGGAACGCCTATTTTCTTTGCAAATTGGGCTTTTTAATGGTCAGACCAAACATCAAAAAAATGGTTGTATTGAATGCCTATCTTCTTTGGAAATTGAGCCTTTTAATGGCCAGAGCAAATATGGTAGCAAAGCCAATAGGGATGCAAACGATTACCAATGCTACAATTCCCAGAAAGTCATGTCTCATCCCAAAATAATTCCTTATGAATTCAGACACTACCACTTTCCCATCTGCTGTCTCCATCTCTGTATCTACATCAGCAAGCTGTGATGCAACCAAACCATAGAGTGTCCAGGAAATGGGTGTCGCCCAGTTGTACCATCTCCACCACACAGGCATTTTCTGGTTCAAAGAAAACAGATTTGATTGCGTTACTAATCATCATGATTTGTTGCTATACATTTTAAAGATTATTTTAAACAGTAATATATAAAATTTGCCTCAACAAAAACAAATTAAAATGGCCTTACAGGTCGAGGAATGATGAAGCCACAAAAGAGGTTCCATGTAGAATAAAATGCAGATGAAATGATTGCTGCAACATGAAAGTTTGGAGTAATGGCAACTGTCACCATTCCCATGAAGGTGAAGTAAAGAAAAGTGAAATACATGAAAAAGAGGAACCAGAAAAACTTGACTGCTGTCCACTCAAATGCAATCATGGAATAGACCACAAGGGCATAAACTACGGATTGCACAAGAACATAAGGAACCTCAATTGCCACCTGCATAAATAAATAACAAGTGGATCATCTAATTAATCTGAGGTTGCATGGTTGAAAATCATTTGTGAAGATGACAACGGCAGGATTTAGAGTACCTGTCCAAAGGCGTAAGGGAATGCCGAGTACATTCCAGCAGCTCTTTCTCTATAGAAAACAGTCCGTTCCACATCAACCACAGGTTGTACACTGGATGCATTGCTTACTCCAAGAAAAAGTACAGAGCAGTACATTGCTCCCAAAATATTGAATAAATCTTGTTGATTACTCCTACAAAAACAAATGTAGAATGTTAAAAATAATGAATTTTCAGTATGATAGGTGACAAGCGAATTGAAACATGTTGTAATCTTGCAGAAAAACTCTGATAAAACACAGCAAAGGTGTAAAACACGAATCTGGTGGCTGCAAGTGCATATTGGAAAATCTAGAATATTGTGCCAGTGCATCTAACCTCTTTGTCCCAAGGTCCCAAAAGATGCTCCCAAAGAGCAGGGCAACCATTGTGCTGAAGAAAAAACGCACAACAACATAGTGTGGATTACGCCAATATGACCAATATTGCTTCCAAAGGCATGCCATGCACTGAACTGGGAAGGACTGTGCATATTGTGTTGGAAAATTTAGATCCTTTGAGCCCGGAGCAGGGGTGCTTAGTTCTTTAATAAGTTGTTGATTCCATCTGAAAAACAGAAAATACTTTAAGCAAAAGCATGACGTTTCTCCATCCTTAAAGGAGTCCTCTAATTGAAATAAGGATGACTACAGTTTTTGCTCAAGAAAAGTTCAATCATCAAGTAATTACCCATAAAGTGAAGATTTTGTGTAGATATCAGCAAAGTCTATGCCTAGACTTTGCTCAACAGATATGGCACTGACTTCCAGCACCCATGTTGCCGGATTGTATCCTTCTGTAATTGGTGGAACACCTTCCACAGACTAATCAATGACACAAGAAACAAACAACATTATTCCTTTCTGCTATGTGTTGACAATGGCATGCACCATGTATTAATCAGTAGCTGTCCAAAGAAACCATAAAGTGAATAAAAAGGCCAAATGTACCTCAAAATATTCAATAAGTTTATTAGAATGCTGACCCAATGGTCCTGCATAGATCACTTGACCGCCCCTTTTCAGAAGTAGCAGCTGCAGTTCAGCAAGACAAAGAAGTGAACCTTTACCATTGATTAGAATAGACCTGCCTTATTTCATATGTTCGCACTCCAATTCTCCTTTTGGAAACAAAGCTATTAAGTTTATCGGATCCAATATGAAATATTGTTATTTATGATGACTCTGAATCATGAAAATACTTGAATTTACCTCATCAAAAGATTCAAAGATATCAATGCTGGGTTGGTGAATGGTACAGACAACAGTGCGACCAGTATCCACTGTGTTGCGCACAGTACGCATTACTATAGCTGCAGCACGGGCGTCTAATCCTGAAGTTGGCTCATCCATGAAGATTATGGAAGGGTTAGCAACAAGTTCCACTGCAATGGTAAGCCTTTTCCTCTGCTCTGTAGAAAGGCCTGTTGACCCAGGAAGCCCTACCAAAGCATCCCTCAGAGGACTGAGCTCCACAAGTTCCATCACTTCTTGCACAAACATCTGTAGTCATTACAACAAAGACCACCAAAAATACCTGCTAGCTTAGTTTCATTAAAAGGAAAGGCTGTCTATCCAAACTATTGCATGTAAAGAGAGGAACTCGAGATCAAACCATTCTAGTTCTCTCATCAACATCTCGCGGAAGACGAAGCCATGCAGAGTATACAAGTGATTCATAGACTGTGACATTTGGGGAGTGGATGTCATTTTGTTCGCAGTACCCTGAGATGCGAGCAAATGTTTCTTGTTTCTTAGGGTATCCAGAGATGCTTATATTTCCTTCTATGTAGCCTCCTGTTTTTCTCCCAGCCAAGACATCCATCAATGTGGTTTTTCCAGCTCCACTAACTCCAACCAAGGCTGTAAGCACCCCTGGCCTGAAGGATCCACTTATGTTGGAAAGGAGTTGTAACCTGTTTTGATCCACACCTTCTTTTTTCATTTCCTGACACAGAACTAGCTATTAGCTCCAGATTCCTACTGGTGAGGAGCTAGGCATCTTAAACTATTGCCAAAAAAAAAACTTAAATCAAACAAAATCTAGCTGCACCAACCTCTGGCATGTCAACATAGTAGTTGATGTTTTCAAAAGCAATTGATAATGGCTGGAAAGGAAGGACCATTCCTTTCTTGTGAGGTACCGAGGCTTGGAGATCAGAAAGTTCTCTATCATGGGTAGAATGGTATTCAGAGTTTGAACTTTCTCTTCTCTCTAGCGAGTATGCATGGCCTGACAAAAATATTACAATCTGTGAATGAATAGTGCTAGCTTATTCAAATGGTTTTGGAACTGTTATATAAGAAGCTTTTCTCC
Source organism: Sequoia sempervirens (assembly GCA_007258455.2). Lineage (NCBI taxonomy): Eukaryota > Viridiplantae > Streptophyta > Pinopsida > Cupressales > Cupressaceae > Sequoia > Sequoia sempervirens. The sequence goes on along the minus strand of VDFB02105785.1, from coordinate 287,667,191 downwards.
ATAGAATATTTTTCAGTTCATATGTTATTTTTCTTTGTTAGTAATAGAATACTTTCAGGTACAGTTCAAAACACTTTCTAAGCTCTGATTCTACTTTGTTTTGTCATAGTGTTCTCTTAATCAAGATACAGAAAAATATTATATTTACATTCAACACGATAATTATTTTCCATTGCAATATTTACAATAGATGGTAAACAGTACCATCTCAGTTTGAAACATGTTTTAGTCCTTATCCAAGAAAGCATTTTATCTTTTATGGTAGACCCACACATTCACAAGCAGTAAATGTCTTTCAAGAAATCTCGAGTTATCACTGCTTAACTTTCTAAACTTTATATATATGTTTCTGTACTTGGCTAAAAACAAAGAAATTCAGCTTTGAGGAGTAGATTTGGACATTCACAAGAAGTAAAAGGACTTCCCAAAATCTCTTGGTAACTTTCTAAACTTTATATATATGTTTCTGTACTTGGCTAAAAACAAAGAAATTCAGCTTTGAGGAGTAGATTTGGACATTCACAAAAGTAAAAGGACTTCCAAAAATCTCTTGGTAACTTTCTAAACTTTATATATGTTTCTGTCCTTGCTAAAACAAAGAAATTCCGCTTTGAGGAGTAGATTCGGACATTCACAAGCAGTAAAATGTCTTCAGGAAAGCTAATGGCATACCTCTTGAATGTTTTCCAGATGCATCTACAGATACAAGTTTCCCTCCATGACTACTTTCTCCAGTTCTGTTTGCATGTTTCTCTTCAATTACATCTTCAGATAGTACAGCCTGTGATTTTCCAAAAGCTGTAAATGGAAAGGGTTCTAACTTCTATTAGATCTCCCATCTCACCAAAAAAATAAAGAATAAGTGAGAAAACAGTAGTGCATTTAACCTTTTAATAACATCATAGACTTACGATTGAGCCAAGTTAAAGCCAAGGTAAACAGAATATTGAAAATTACGCAGAACCCAATCAGTGCTCCAATACCAATCCAATAAAATCTAGCTTCAGCAAATAAACCACGAGCTTCTATTATTGCATGCCCCAAAGTCTCATTTGAGGTAGTAATACTGGGCTGCAAATAAGTGAAATATTTAGATGAAATAATGTACATAATATAAGTAGTACTACTTGACAGCCTGTAAGTGAAATATGTAAATGAAATTAAGTATACAATATGGTTGCCAATGCTTGCTAGCCTTTGATGATCAATACAGGAATTCCCTTACTTTATTCCATCTGGGAGCCAAAAATTCATTTACAGCAAGGGCATTTTGGCCGTAAGACATTGGGGAGCACCAATATGCCCAAATCCACCAGCTGGGTACATTCTCTGTTGAAGAAACATGATAAAATGAAAATCAAGCACATCTATTATGATTAAAAAGTTCAAGATTTCTACTAGTCATTTTCTTCAATTTAAATTACTGCATGCATATAATGCTGTAAAGTGTATACTATACCTCGAGAAACCACAAATCCTCCAAGAACAAACACAACAAGTAAAGCAAATGAACCAAATGTTTGTGAGATGATCATATTCCGACCCAGTGATGCTATGAGTTTGAAGAGCCCCAGTGCCATTTGATGGAGCGTAAAAAAGAGAAGTATTTGCCTAAAAAATCTGCAAACAAAAGAAGGGATCTCTAAGAACAACTTCTGGCTATTTGAATGTCACTATGACTGTGATTATAGTTTTGATGTAAGTCCTATTAATTTTTGTCCCATATAGCTTCATTTCTGTTTTTAATTTATACATAGGCCAATAATCTAGACATCAAGCATAACGAGGTAAAGTTTGACGTAAGAAGCCTTGAACAATGATAACATAAGCTGTTTTTAGTTCAACTTTATATTCCCAACCAAAAAAGTAAAAAGTCACATCCATGGTGCATTACTGTAATTTTTAGGAATTATGGAATAAAAAAGCTAATGATACAGTGCAAACCAGAGTTGCAAGGAGACACATCTCTGAACCCCGGCAAGTGTCTTAGAGACAGAAACTTGTTTCCCGTACTAGTAACGTGTGTAGAGATGTCCTTGCTTGCAGAAACATCCCGCCAACATTTCATTCAATTTGCAGTTAAAAAGAACAAAAGAAAACCCTAAAAAATATGTCATATGCTAGAAAATATAAAAAGTGAAAAAAAAAACGAATCGGAAACCTTAAAATGTGCCACATGTGATCGTTTTGCAGTGTTCTGAGCAGATGTGACACTGTGCAAGAGTAGACATGACACTGTGCAAGAGAAGACGCGGGACAAGATTTCAAGATTTTTGCGTGCAACTAGCAACCAGGCAAGCAAAATCGTTTACCTAGGTAGGTTTGAAATTTTTAACTATTCAATCTTCTATCTGTAAATTTAAATTACAGTAAACCCGTAAATTACTAAATGTGAAATCATTATTAAACTATAAATTTAAATTTAGGTTGAACTTGAAACAATCTTTACAGGGCATTATTGATGAATGATGCGAGTGTAAAATTATAAATTATAAATATTAAATCTTTAATATATATGCTCGAAATGCATTTTATTTAAATTTAAAACAGTCAAAACTTACTGTCAGTCTGTCAAACTACCAATCTATTTCTATTTTTGAATTTTCGATTGAATTTGTTGTTTTAAAATTTATTTATTTTCGTTTAGAGTGTCAATTGGGGAAAAACAAAGCTTGTACCCATTGTGGAAGTACTGTGATCATGTTCCAGGGCTAAATGGGTTAGGTGGAACAAACGCCATCACATTTAAGTTTTGTGAAACGTCATGGCAAGGCACTTACACAAGGGTGAGGGCTCACTGGCTTCATATACTTGGAGAAGGTGTTGAGCCTTGTCTAAATGGGGTAGAATGCTATGACGCTATTAGAGATCAAGAAAGCGCAGATGGGAAAATGTCTAATTTGAGCTCACACTTCAACGATGGAGACAATTGTTTGCAACTCATAATCGAAATAGAGTGTCAGAGATGGATGTGTCTTCTAGAGATGTTAATGTGACAACAAAAGATGTAGCTGTAGAATATTCGAGCAAGAGACCACACATTGGCAACTCTAACCCCATTGGAAGATTATTTGATGTGCAAAGTCGCGAAGCAGTCAATGCAGCAATTGCGCACTTTTTTATGCAAAGGGAATACCATTTAATGTTGTGTCCTTGCCTTTCTATAGGGAGATGGTCCAAGCTATCAATAATGGACCAATTGGGCATAAACCACCTAGATAAAAAGAGCTTCACACTACTCTAATTGACAAAGAAAAAATTTGATTAGCGCAGCAAACCACACCAAAAAGAGTGGTCTACAAAAGGTGGACAGATGCTATAAATCATCCACTATCATGGTAAGATGCAAGAAAGGGCCTTATTTTTTGAAGGAAATAGATTGCACAAGAAAAAAATGCAGAGTTCCTTCATAGCCAGCTATGTGAAAACATGTGGAGGAATCACATATAGTCCAAGTTGTTACAAATGTTGCCACCGTTTCTAAAGCAGTAGGAATTTTGGTGCAAAAAAAGTAGAGGCATGTATTTTGGACACCATGTTGTGTGGATTTGTTATATATTTGTTGTGAGCGACAAAGAGATATGTGGTGTCTTATCAGTGTCAAACAATGTGCAGATAAGCATGCTCAAGGCACATGGTCATAGTGATGAATCCCTTTTTGTTCACCAATCTAATGTAAAAGCTATAGAAAACGGCAATTTAAACCAAGCAATACCCAAAATAATTTGCAATAGTAGTTATGCAATTGAGAGTTCCAATCCAGAATAATGCTAAGTGAAATCCATAATGTGTAATGGACTGTGGAAACTTGATGCTGTCAACTCTCTATCTGTAATTGCATCAATGGTATTGTCACAGGTAATGAATACAACAAGTTTGAAAAACTAACTTGTACAAATATACAATCATGCTAACACTGAATCATAGGCAAATCACTTATCAAATGCATAGAATAAATTCCCATGGTAAATAAGGCATTGGAAAATGCCAATACAAGCAAAGCTTCGAATAGAAGGGCTTAGTTAGATTGGCTACATGCACCATAGAACGGAATATAAGCATATACATTCTTCTATCTGGTTGGCCATTATAAGTATCTCCAAAGGTGTTGAAGGTGCTTATGTACCTAACCAGCGAAAATCTGTAGCACTAATGGTTTTAAAGGGCCTTCTCTGCTTCAAAATGTTCCCCATAGGCAGAAGAATGTGCCTATATAAGCAGTATCAGTTTATGAACAGAACTAGTTAAGCTTTAACAAAATCCCATCTTAAAGGGCATAGTTCAAGAAGGTTAGCTGGTTGATAACTATTAATTTAATTTTATATAAACATCATGATTACTGCAGCTAACATCTAATATGTTAGTAAGTAAAGGTGTTGAATAATGATTGAAGAGGTTTTCTACCTTGTTGGTGGCTTACTTCTTGAACTTAATTATTAGATGAAATTGTTGAAAATAAGATTCCTAATTGTAGTGGCAATATTGGGTTACAGGTCGAGAATTAAAAGATGTAGAGATTTGCCAGTTCTTCAGTGCCTCTACTAGGGAATACAATTTATTTTAATTGTGAATATAACTTAGTTTGGCATTTGACGCAGATTTCAGGTGGTAAGCAATGTGATTCAATTCCGCTTCAGGATGGACCATAAGAAAAACTGAGGGGCATGTTCCTAGTTCAACAGGATATCGTAAATCACATAAGCATAAGCACTTGTGTTGAGCAAATAACATCTTTATGGGCGTTAGAAATTTTATTATGGCGTAGGATCTCATTGAAATTATTTGTTGTTTTTGAAGATTTAATTAGAAGGGTGATCTATAGCAGAGTAGTGATGAACAAAATTTTAAAGGACTTTCATGTTATCCAAGAAGCTCTTAACACAATCACATTTGTTGAAGTGGTCAATTCTCTAAGGACCCAGACTTTATGGCATCCACATGAACCCTTCATAAATCAAGGGTAAATCCCAATAATTAACTGAATTTTGTCTGAAGAATAAAAACTAATCTCTGACTGGGGAAAATGTTATCAAAGAAATTTAAGGATGGCTTTTCCACATCATACAATCTTCTCAGCTAGTGCTAAAACTAAAATGTCATTAACATGGTTAGTTTAGTAAGATGTTTATCATACATCAGAAAGCTGTGTGCAAAGTTGATGGCATTCCAAGAAAAACAATCTTTGTGAAGTCTCTGGCCCACTGTAGTTGTTCAAGGAGACTGTCAATTTGATGGAGTGAATATTCAATTCTTATAGCTCTTTGTTGAGGGCTTTGCTATTAATAAAAATATCACCATCATCTACCTTCTTAGTTTGTAGACCAAAGATCTTTTAGCTGACAGGTTTCTACAAGTTAATTTACTTGTTGTAAATGACATTTTAGGGGGAAAAAAACAAGTAAAATTGTTTTCTCAAAGAACATGAAAATGCTTACAGACAACATAGAGCGAAATGAGTTTGCATTAAGTTGATAGTTGCTGGGCACAGGGAAGAACCAATGCTCTGAGAAAAACTAGGACACTTGAGAGCTCAAGTAAATTGAAAGAAGAATCTACTAAGGATCAATATTGATTCCGCATCTCTGCCTAACAAACTGAGCTATGTTTGCACTAATATAAAAGAGTAAGGAGTTGAAAACTTTATAGGTCTCTTTGCTCATCTTACATGTTGCTAATTATGTAACTAAAAGGAAATTATTATGAAAGAGTTACAAAATCCAAGTACCAACAACCACTGTGGGGGATACAAATTTGATTAGATACCAGGCTACTAAGCATCAGACACATTAACTACGCATGGGATAGCATGAATCTATTTTTTTCAATGTGTAACCTCATATAAACTCAACTTCTAACAAATAAAGACAGGTGTCACAAGATCATGGAAATTGGTAAAAAGTAGGTAGATATATGGGTAGAATTAAGCTGCAAAAATTGTGAGCTTCCAAATCATCTGCCACAGTGGCAGGCCACTTTTTGTTCTCTACAGTTCTTGAAATAAAATGAAATCATTACCAAGTGCTCTGTTCAGATTAAGGAGGTACAAACTTAGAACTGGATAAGCTTAAGTAATTTGGAGATCAAATGATTATGATTATGTCTACATCTCTTAACTATAGGTGGAATGTTTGTGGTGAAAATAATCACTTCAATACAGTATTATGAATGTAGCAAGTGATTTATAAAGTAATCCTTAAGAATTTATCATTATATTTCTTATTATTTCTGTCATATCTATGAAGCATTATTATTCACAAAGAACTATCAAACATCTTGTAAGTGGATCAGTATGATTTCTATGCATCTAACATTGCCTATGAAGCAAAAATACAGAATTACAAGAGTTACCTCTCAGCTTCCGGTGCAAAGCCAATAACATAGTACGTAATAGAAACCAAAATCAATGCTTCTAGAAAAGATAGTGGAATCTTCACTATCCATGTTGGTAATGCATAAGCCCAAGCTGGATAGAATAGGAGGTCTCTTTGCTTGTAGAAAACTGGAAGGCGGCCAACTGTCATTGACATTTCTGGAAATCCATTAAACATCATATGGACTAGACCAAAGAACATAGCTCCCATGTACAGATTTCCATCTGTAATGCTCTGCTGGTGCATTTCCGTGCGCAAAAAAAGAGTCATTGTGATTGCCCCAACAACTGCAATCTGTATTATCTATTTGTCAGGATTCATTCTCCTTTCTCTGATAAGATGAATAAAAAGAATGCTTGAGCTCTCCAAATTTGGGATCCAAATGACTAACCTGTCCTGTTTTAAATATGTAGACAAAAGAGTTTCTCTTCATAAGCAGCACTTCTCGATAGAAGCAAGCTTTGAGCATGTTCATTCTACTAACACCATAATTGGTGGATGTAAGAGCAGCAGGATGGTTCATTGTTCTGTCATATGGATGTGATAACTCTTCTGTGAGACGCTTGCCAACATGAAATGACTGGAAAGCCTCTGCAAATTCCTTGACAGGAATGTATTGATATGGCCGACTTCTATCCACCCAATATTGCTCTTGGTCCTTTCTTGAGGTCACCTGTCAAATTCAAGCAGCTCAACACAAAACATAGTTAGTAAATAAGATAAAGCAGAAAACTTATCTAAAAAGGATTGAATTGTAGTATTTGATCACTATTGACACATGAAGATGTACTAAGAAGGGATAGTTGTATGCCAGATTTCTTAAAGAGAATGGAGTACAAGGTCCACCCTAGCTGGGATAATGGTAATTTTGGTTTTTTAGGTCACTATCGAGCAGGACATAAATTTGGTATATGAAATCCCCCTTCCCGCAAGGAGATAGTTTTCCCTGTTATGTTCAAGTTTTGTGCTCCTGGATTTTGACCTCGTGACCAAGGCCAGTAGTAAACTTAATTTGCTAATCAATCCACATCCAAGTACCATATCGTGTGTACAAATGAAGTGAATCTTTATGCTTTGAAGTTGCCACCTAAATATCACCAAGTCCTACATAATGGATCAAAAAACATACTTCCTGCAAGAAATCTGCAACCCCTTTTCTATCTGGGCATTTGAAACCCATGGACTCAAAAAATTCAAGCACATGTTCCCGAGGTCCTTGATACACAATCTCTCCTTCAGACAATAGGAGGATGTCATCAAATAATTCGTATGTTTCAGGAGCAGGTTGCAGAAGAGCTATCAACATTGTGCCATCCAGGACATGGACAATTTGGCGCAGACACTTGATAATCTGAAAAGTTGTAGCGCTGTCCAATCCAGTTGAAATTTCATCCATAAAAAGAGCTTTTGGACGACCAACTAGCATTTCCCCTGCAAGAAATGTTCAATAACAATCACAAAATTGTAATGTTTCATGCAAATTCAAGTTTAATTGCTTCAACTTTGCCATCAAGGAACTTTGCTTGGATATGCCACCTGTAGTGACTCTTTTCCTTTGACCTCCAGAGATTCCACGGAGCATTTGATCTCCTATTTTTATGTCAGCACAAATGTCCAGTCCCAGAAGCTAGAACGCATAAGGACGAAGTTAGCTAGGTGAATAATCTTAATATTCAAAATATATGAAGAATTTGTACCTCTTAACATAGAATTTTTGAAAACAAACCTTCAACACATAGTCTGTGATAAGGCTTGTCTTCTGGCCCTCAATTGCCGTTTCCTGCGGTCATAGTGCAGCTCTCAGTGTGCAATACGTGGCAGAAATAGTAAAGCAAAGATTTCATTGAGGAACTTTTAATCAAAAAACCCTCTAAGAGAAGTACCTACCTTCATAAAGACGTCAACATCTGGATCTGGTTTAATACCTGCTTGCTTCTCACGTCTCGAAAGTTCTTGCAGTAGGTCTGTAAGCATCACAAATATCAGTATGGCACAAAATTGAGAAAACAATGCAGTTAAGAGCAATGCATGGACAAAAAACTTACCGTATCTTGACCCAACACCTTGACATTGGGCAGAGAAATCCAGCGTTTCCCTTACAGTCATTTCCGGATAGTGCAAATCATGCTGGCTAATGTAAGCGGATGTTCTTTGTGGCACAAATTCTGTCAACGAGTGTCCATTGTAGGTCACATTTCCGGTAATCTGTGGAAAGGCATGTGATCGCATTAGTGTTTTCTCTATGACAAACAGACTATAAGAAATAATTTGTTGTAATCAACAAGATCAACTTAGGGGTGTGAGACCAAATAAAGACAACAAATGTGTCCAAGCATTTCAACAGACATGAACAAGCTCAGCTTCTCTAAACAACAAATACTGTCTCTAGGTAAGATAAAATAAATAGAACTTCAACCTACCCTGAGATTGCGGTCAGGTTTTCCAGCCAAAGCTGTTAGCAATGTAGTCTTCCCAGCTCCAGGTGGACCAAGAAGAAGCATCATCCTGAATAGATCAATGAATGGTTAATTACAAGACAAATAAAAACTGCAGTCCTCCGTTTATAAATTTTATCTTCATTTTCAGATATGGTAGAACAAACTTACCGTGAAGGCTTAATGATGCCACATACGTCATGAAGGATAGTAAGAGTTCTCCTCTTTGACCGCAATATGTGCAGGGAGTTGAGAAACCCCTGCACAACAACATTTGTTAGAATGTGGTTAAATCGAAAGCTCCTCAAATTCAATTACATTCTCATCCCACACCAGGGGCAATAAACAAAGTCCTAAATGCAGGCAAGCTATCATCAGATTTGAGTCCCTGTTTCCTTCCATTTTATCAAATACTAGTTTAAACTTTAATGCAATCATCTAAAATTTACAAATGCTGGCCAATAAATAGTACTTTGCACCACAAACAAAGGTGAACATTTGCAATGCATCAGATTACTGAGGAACCCCATGAACCAAAAGCCTCTTTCCTCATTTCAGGAGTCCAGTAATAATAAATAAACAGAACAAACTTAGGTTAGGTTGAAGATTGCTACTGATACTAAAATTGCTAAATAATTGCTTTTATTGTGAGTATTTTAATAGTCATTTTTGGATTTGTTTTGCATGTTTTTTTTCCTGATTGATGTTCGTGTGATCTATCATTTGGAAGAAGAAATTACAAAAAGATTCTAACTTGAACTAAAAAGAAGAGGCGGGATGTTAGAGGACTTGAGAACAAGGAGAAAAAACAAGAAAAGTAGTTTTAAATTTTATATTTGATTAATCTTATGCTTAATATTAAGCATAAAATCACCACAACCCATTTTCTCCATCTGCTGATTTTTCTTTGATATTTTATTTTCCTTACGTTATTAGTTGTACCTTGTCCGCCATTTTTCGCATTTTTTCATATTGTCCGATGCTTTAATTCTAAAAATTCTTAGTAGCTTTATCAGTTTGGTCATTTTTTTTGGTTCTTTTGTTTTTATTCATCTTTCTCGAGTGTGCTTTCTCACCAAATTACTGTTTTTACAGGTACATCAGTTGAAAATATGTATATAGAAAATATCCACCGTACGGTTGCAGATCATTAAAGGAACTGGAACGGGCTCGCAGTTTACCTCAACCAAGTTTGAAACAAAATTGATAGCAGTAGGAAGAGCTCTGCTTCCAATATGCACATCCGCGTCAACAGTCAAGTGGTCGAACCGAACTTCTATCGTTGGCAACTGAATCCCCACTCTGTAATTACACCCATTATCAGCACCCTACTCTTGTTTGAAAATTATTACTGGAAAATAGATGTGTTTTTCTTTACCTCGCAATTCTTTCCCTGAATTTTGAAAGAAAGCGCTCGTTATCCACTTCGGCTACCTGCAGAACTCTCTCAATGAACTTCCTCCGCGTTTCACTAGAAAGTGTTGTGACATCAACATTCTTGTATTTGAAACTTCCAGTTGCAGCAACTTCGCTGAGAACGGACTTCCTGAGACGGTCATAAGTTGGCAGCTTTTCAAGAGCAGCCCATTTGAGAGCCTCTTCGTCATTCTCCACGCCACTGCTTCTGCGGTTGCTGAACGATCTGGACAACGCATTGTCTTCCCTCGTCCATGCATTGCTTGTTCTACCCAGCGCCCCTTCCAAATCCAATGACACGGCCATCTTTCACACAAGATCAAAATTCCTTCTCTCCCTAACACATATTTAAAGCCCAAGCCAATCAAGAGACGCTCAGCGCTGACGTTAATGCATTTAGCTTAAGGTCAGCAATGACGCAAAATGCAAAAACCTAGCCTAATTATGCCACCATGGAAACGTAACTAAAGCACGCCTTGTTTCCCTTAGAAAGTTGAATCCAGCAGACACGGAGATCTGTGGTATGGTGGGAGTGGATAAAGAACGAAACACCATTGAGTCAAAAAATATCAGGACACCTCAGCCATTACGTCAGCAACGTCTTTCCAGTGCTCTGAATGCACGTTTCGCTTGCTGAATAAGTTTCCCCTAGGTATTTATTAAATTCAAATTCAAATTCACGTTAGGAGAGGGCCCAATAGTCGTGCGGGGCATAGTCGTGCCCAATCGTAAATATAATACCAATAGTCGTTTATATAATGTCTAATAGTTGTGATTTGACTACCCATAATTAAACAAAATGTATGCTTTTGATCTAAAAAGCAACCAATCATGTGATACCACATCAGCGCTCAACTACTCATGATGTAATGCACGAGAATTGGTCTCACTATTTTTTGGGGCCTTTTTGGACACCTTGACAAAAACGCATGCTGATGTGGCATCATATTTGATGATGTGGCCCTGAAACCTTAGTTATAAGCAGAGAACTTGCCAAGTAAGCTGCTGTAAAAAATTGGGAGTGATTTGAAATTTCGACATAGGATAATTAGAAGCGCAAAGTTAGGGTGCACGACTACTGGGCCCTCTCCCTATATCCTCGTTGAATTTCGTTTCTTTTTAAATAATTAATAAATACATTGCGTGAGCAATGAAGCAATTATAGAATTCAGATATTACACTTGTTTCTTTCTCTTGCGTCTCTTTCGTATCACAAGAGTGTTGCTTTCCCGATTCGCTGCTTTTAATACGAATTGACTCGTGTCGGCCTTTTCGATATACATGTGCGTGGTTTGAGGTCCACCCCCAACTAGCAGATTCTCAAATGATTACACCCTCCATATTTTAATTACAGACCCCCGCCACCCACCTTTGGAAGTAATTAATAATTAATATTGTCAAAATGAATCCCACCCGCACTAATTTATTGTCTGACGGCATGTATTAATTAATAGAAAATAATAATATAATGGATTTTTTATTTTCAATTAATTAATAATTGTAGTCAAAGATATATTTTTGAAGTTGGCTAGAGATTTTCCACTAAAAATTATATTCAAACAATTTAATCAAACATGTGTTAAAAAATTTAAGTGGTTTTTGTGTTTATGTGCTTTTGTTATTTTTTAATTTTTTTTTTTTATATTGTCTTTTATAATTTGTTTGTGGTACGGATGGGATCTCACTTTCTCATTTTATCTAATAAAAATATATTATTTTGAATGTATAATTAAAATGTTATATTTTAAACAGAAAAGATGCAAGATCAATTGTTTTTTTCTTTTAAACTTTTTAAACTTAGATTTATAAATAAATAATAATAAATTGTGCATTGACTTTTTATCTTTTGAATGAAATTTTATTTATTGTTTTTTCTTTTAAATTTTTTCTACAGATAAATAATAATAAATTTTTAATAAATATATATTTTTCAAATAATATTATTGTTAATAATAAATCAATAAATTACCAATTCACTTTTTTATTTTTGAATAGGTTTCATTTTAGTTTTCACTTTTTAAGTTTGATGTTATTTGTAATTTTAATATAAAAATTAGAATTTTACTTTTACCAATTTTAATATAATTTATTTTTATTTTTAATACTTTATTTGAAATACAATTTTAGTTTTAAAATTTAATTTATTTAATAATATTTATTGTTTTTTACTTGTTAATATTGTTTGTTATATATTAATTATAACTTTTAGGTACATATTTTTTAATATTTCAATTATAATAAATTAAAAAATAGTTTTACTTTCTTATTTAATTATTTATTAACTTAATAAATTTATTTTTTTTATACATAAGAGGTGAGCTGTTTCATAAAAATGCAAGAATTTACCCTTGCTAGCACTAGTTGAGATCACAAAAGAGGGATCTCATCCCCATTGATTTAGAACTACATCTGATTTATTCAACCATGGTCATTCTGGACCATTCAAATCTCTACCTACTTGTTCACAAACAAAAACCATTTCTACCTAGGTTAAAAGACTACACCTGACCCACAACAACAACAACCTAGCTACACTTGTGCATAAATCATATTTGAACAACTAACCATAGCTATTCAATTTATGAGACACAGTCTTGGCAATCGTTGCCTATTGAGTGTTGGCACCTAATTTAGTTTGAGAGCCCAGCTTATCTCTGACCCTTTATATTTCCCCATCATTCTATTGTTGCAATTTATTGGAGGCATCCCCATTTTGACTACAATTCCTTTTCTTTTTCCTTAATGTTTGCCATTCATTTCCCTCAACCCCATCAGTAGAATTCTTTAGAACATGTGATGATGCCTGAGAGGAGCAGTGCTCAGCTATTTTGGTATGGGAACCTTCATCTACTACCGTTGAGCCTTGAGAGGTAGCATTGTTGTCATCATCACAGGTCAATTTAGTTTATGAGATTTGAGGAGGCTCGTCATTCTTTTCCTCCATCTTCTTGCTGGAAACATTTTTTGAGGAATCACAATTTTTGAATGAGTTGAACACAGAATAATGTTTTCGGGAAGCCTCTTTACCCTAGGAAGCCTCCCATTTTTCTTGGGATTTTGCATTTGAGCACTCTGCTGCAATGTGTCCAATTTTGTAACAACTTTTATAAGGTCTAAAATTTAAGCCTTCATAGTTTAAAGGTTGAAGCCAACTATTACCATTCACATTCAAGATGATCTCTACTGGAAGGGCTTTAGAGGTATCTAACTTAACCAAAATCCTAGTGAAGTTTTATGGATAAAATTTCTTGAATCTGCATCTGTGCGAATGAAGTTACCAAGAGAGTTTCTAATGGCCGTAAAACAATTGAATCAAACCAAAAGTGTAGAGCAAGATTTGGGAGGAAAACCTAAATCGACATAATTGAAAATGATTTAGTGGTCAGATTGAAGTTAGAGTGCCACAATTTTAAGAGCAGCGTACTCTCTCCCCACAGCCATGTATAACTGCGAATGGCATTTTTGTCTTGCTTGTTGTCAAAAACCACTATAAAAAAACCCCTTGCACAAGGATAGATCTCTAAATATTTTTTTCATTAGAGGAAGCCACGATTTTGAGATCCACTTATGGAGCATAGGAAGACTAGGCCAAAGTTGACTGAACCTACCAATTAACCCATTCTCAGAAAAAATTCTTCTTTCTCCCTCAGCTCCTTCAATAAGTTGTCATCAAAGTCCAATTTAAAAGGTTTGTTAGAGCTATAAATAGTTTTCCTGTTGGAATTATGTGAATGCTTTGATTATGATGATGGGGCGTCATTCTAAAGAACATCCACAGGCCACAAATTGTTCCCCATCCCACATTTTGCCGCATCCAAAAATGAGGTTTTTGTAACAAAATTAGTCCCGAAAGGCAATTTTTTTTAGAGAGGGGGGAATGTGGAGTTGGACCAACCAATTGATTCCTACCCCCGAACACCATCAGAGTGTCAACACCGACAAAAGAGCACCTATTTTCTTTGGAGGCATTTAATGTTGGCATTGAGATCCCATCTGTTCCGCAATCCCCATCTATCACCCCATCCAAAATTTCTAGATTGGCCTTGCCAATATTCGAGGGGAAGGGGATTGAGCCAAAACTAAAAGCCTTAGTTTTGGAAACTGGAGGCAATGGATTAGGGCATGAAATAGAGCACGAGACAAGAGAGAAACCCAGTGGTTCACCAGGAGTGGAACCCTCATCGCACATCAAACACCCAACGCCCTTAATGGATGAGCATTCATGAGGATCAGGAGAGTCAACAATGGGATTGATCGCAGTAGAAGGCTTCAATTCAACAATGCACAACATTTCAGCATTAGAGTAGAATCTTATTCCCTTCATATAATAAAATCCTAACTTAATAAATTTATCATTTATTATTACTTTTTAAAAATTATTGTGTTTATTAATATTTAGATTTTGATATATATTTTAACTTTCCATTTAGTTTATTTTATGTTGGTTTTTTAATTTAGATTTATGTTTGAAATTTATTTTTATTATTTTTATCTTTTTATGAAATTATAAATGATAATTAAAAATTATTAAAATTAATTTAATTTATAATTATTTATCCTATTAAAACTTTGATTATTGTAGAATAATTTCATTTTAGATATTTGTTATAATTTATATAATAAAATGAATTTCAAACTTAAAACATAAATTAAAATTTATAGTGAGAGAGAAGGTAACTTTTGATTAGTCGTTTTATGCCTACAATCCAAGGATAGCACATCCCTAGGGAGTTATGTTTAGGGTAGCATGGCATTTGATTAAGGATGTGATAATTCACCTTTAAAACCTCTTTTGTGTACCCATTGCACAATTAGGAGGAAAATAGATAGAGAGAGAGAGAAAAATAAAGAAATAGAGAGGGAGACAATGTTACATCCCATTGTGTTACTACTTATTTACTTTTACCTAGTTGAGTGAAAATAGTTTAGAAGAGTGTATTTATATTTTATGTGTTTTGGAAATATGAAGAGTAAATGTTGATTTAATTTGAAGTGATGAAATGTCCTAATTATGAAAATAAATGATGCAAGTGAATGTATTGTTTTCAACTAACTACTATAGCAAAGTGTAAATTTGGATACAGGAAAGTATCAAGCCTCCTCTTGAGAGAGGGGAAGTATCTCTCAGGGAGAAGAACTTGGTCTGGTAACCTTTGATAAGATACCTAAACTGAGCTTTCACACACACACTTCTAGTTTGGTCAAGTCAGGATAATAGTTGGGAAATAGTAAGTTATATCTTTAGTCTTGTTTGTGTTTTTATTTGTGAATATTATTGCTTAGGATTCTAAGTATTAAGTCTCTTTGAAATGTGTGAGTTCTTGTTTACGTGTTTATATTTAATCGATGGGATATATATACATAAAATGTATAAATGTATGTGTCAAACAATAAGCTCATACACATGAGTAAATACATGCATTAGTATACATAGATAAACATTACTACACATGTTCATGAATGGATTACCTATATGCATGGGAATATCATTTGGACAAGGTGACATATATACATACCATGTATATATGATGGTTGATATGATTGTGAATATATGTATTTAAATATAAGGTGTGATATATGTATATATATGGCATATGAGTATTTAACTTACGAATATGTATTGATGAAAAGGATATGTCCATAATAATATGTTAATATATATATACACACACGCATACATCAATATGTGAATGTGTACTCGTATATTGAATAATGTATTATATAAATTTGAGAATTGGGATATATAAATATATATATATATATATACACGCATATATTATATAAATAATCATTATATATATATATGATAATTTTTACCATAACATTGAATTATTTAACTAGCGCATAGCATGTAGCATATTAAATGGGAATAGTGCTAAGTTGAGATAACACATATATTAACAAGTGATGCTTAAAACATTTAAAGTGTTGTATTGTGAAATATGGACAACTCCATATAAAAAGCGCTTAGTATCCAATGATTTTCAACATGTAAATATGGTTTCAAAGACTTTGTCAAAAGCAAACAACAATAAATGCTCATGCACAAGAAGTTTCAACCAAGTCAAATAGCCAACAACAACCCATGTAATATGACGCAAATGGCATAATATGGCGCCAACTGAGAATGGTGTGAATCGATTAGAAGTCTATCTTTCAATATGGATTTCTAGAATGTGAAGCATTTTTGAAATATGTAAAAATGGTCAAGTATGCAGTTGGTCAAGCAACTCGACCTATAGGAGGTAATTACCTTGCATTTTTGGTTATCATTCTTGCTATATATTTTAGTATCAACTCATTCATCTTGATTGTGTATGTGTTTGTTGTGCAATGAATTTAGTTGCCACCTTTTCTTTTAATTGCTGAGTTGAACATCGTGAGCTGAGAAGTGTCATTCTTGATGCCCTTTTTTTAGCCTTTAGTTGTTGATCTTTGTGTATAAATTGAGGTGCTCTCAACCTCAATAGGGACACTTATTTTCTGCATTCTTGCTATGGTTTTTGTAAGTTGCTATAATCTTTTTTCTAAGTTAAGTGAGATTTGAGAGTTGTGAGAAGAATTTGAGAGTGAGATTTTGGTGGAAAGTGAGAAGGTTTATTTGGGAAATTGCATACTAAGTTAAGAGAAGGCTGAGATAAGAATCCAGTATAATTAAATGAAGCATTGCATAAACAGGGATGTTGATCTCTACTCTTTTATAATTTTTATGTTTGGAATGATTGTGTGTCATTGATTGTTTTGATTTGAGGATTATATCATCTATTTGTAGGAAAAGATTATTTTATTCCTAAGTGAAATGGAAAGATTGCTTGTTGTACTTAGTGCAAAGATCTATATTGCTTGGAGTGTTTGTACATATTCCATAATAAGGAATGGGTGCTTATAGTGGGGTTAAATACTATAATATAATGGATATAGCTTATATAGCTAACGTCTAATCTAGTTGAGACTTAGAGTTACTTTTTTTTACTTAGAGGAATTGTCTTAAATAACATAGAGGTTATAGGTTATTCTTGGGGTTAAGGTCACTCCATGGTGTAAGGGAATAGCCTATGCATAGGTTATGAATGGTCAATGTACAAATCAAGCTAGGAAGGTGGGTGACGTATATGACGTCCACTCGAAGTACTAGGTGATTAATACTTTGGTCAAAGTAGTGTAAGTTGTCAGTGTTGTTTACACTGTCAGTTCACTATGATCCAAGTTTACATTCTAGGTAGAGAAATGTCATATATGTAGGTTGTAGCCACTATGTGATAGATCTAGCTATGTAGTCTGACACAACACCAAGCTCAAGAAAGGTTAATATTTATTATGAGGTTACCAAACCAATCTCTTCGTCGAAGGGTAGGGCCATCTATCAATTTGATAGTTGTGCAGTGGATCGCAGTTAGTCCAAGGTTAGCAGAAAAAGTGCTTGAGTGATGCTTCTCCTTATTAGTAGGTGACCAAGATTTTATAGAGAGCACCTAGACCATTCCTACAACTATTTCCAGTAAGCTCCACGGAGCCTTGCTTATATATTTTTATAACCATATCTATGGAAAGATTATAAAAGGGAAATGATATCATGTTATCATGTACTAAGTAATCATTACTTGGAAAGTTGTAATACTTTGATATAATGCAGTGGAAAATTTTGGAAAGATATTTATTTCAAATGTGCATGTTATCTTTATAGTTTTGAAAAGAAAAATTTTATTGCTCACATGGTTAGATGCTTAATATATTTACTTGAGTTTAAAACCTGGGAAAGTTACTGTGTAGAACAATGGGAATGTTACAAAAAAAGAGATACAAGAGATAAAAAGAGAAATAGAGATACAAAAATATGTTAGAATTGTGAAACAAGTAGAAAACCATGAGCCACGGGATCAAACAACAAGCAAATACAACTTCTACGCAAGACATTTGTAAACAATATATGCAATATTCTTCAACCAGAAAAAGCTACAGAAGCAAGAGACTCTCAAGAAGATATGAAAGCTCAAGATAATTGCAATGAGGGTTGAGTGCTTATAAGAGAAAAGACCTAAATGAGAAAGGGATCAGATCATGACAAGTGTCAACATCACATGAGATGAGACATAAGGATCTAATATTAGCTCAACTAATAAAGCATAAAAACACTCCTAAGTTTAGCTTAAGTGCATGAGAATAAATTATACTAATAATCAATTAAAGATTAATTAATTATTAGCTAATGCATGATAACTCTAACACCCCCCTTAAGATGAACTTAGGGAGTAGCTAAAAACCCTAAAAAAGAATGTATGATGGGTCCTGACAAATAAGGCCATGTAAGGTACCCATGTACAAAAAAAAGATCTCTATCATACAGAGAAATAGAGAAAAACTCCACTCCAAAAAGAGATGAAAGCCAAGTGAAGGACTGAAGAAGCCTCCAAACAAGACAATGTCCTAAAAAATAGGAACATGTAGAACATCCAAAAGGATGAAGTTATAGACTACTGTTGAAAGATGACTGATAAAGTGCTAAAATGAAGAACCTCCAAAAATAGGAATGCAAGAGTGTCCATATGGTAAATGATCCATCTCTCTGAAATGCATGCAACCAACCACTGATGTACGCTACATCTGAAAGTACATAGGAACAAATATTGTATACTTAGCTCACTCCAACATGAAACCAAAGAAGCATTATGCACCAACAGTAGAAACCCCCCCATAATGTTGAAAAAGGGAGAGTCATGATAGGAACACCAAAACTGTGTTAAACCAAGAAGTGCATGTAGGAGAAACAACCCGCAAATAAAAGGGTATGGAAACTAATGCACACACGCATGAGGTAAGAGTCAACAAGATTCATGGCTGTCGTGGAAGGGACACTCACTTGACAAAGGTGTGATGGAAAACCAAAGGAAAACATCAACCCCTCCCCCATAGCACTTTATATCATAGTGTGAATACAAAAGGCACAACAGGATGTACAAAATCCCCAAAAAAGAATACACTAGAATGGCACTTTATCTCAGTGCATCTACAAAAGAGAATGTGCATGAAAAAGATGTCTACAATGCCCAAATAAGATAGAATATTGGAAATACATATAGAACAGCCAAAAATGAGTCATCCCATGCAAACGAAAAATTTCTAGGAGCTAAAACGTCCAAGTAATTCACTAGAGTGCGAAAACAAAAAAAATTGAATAAAATATACCTGGAGAACAATCAAGAAAATTGCATGGATGGAACTGAAGAGCTCTAAGAGATGGTTCCAATTCCGCTAGAATCAAATCGCGTAAAACAGAGAAACTGGTCAAAAGTTACGAGCTCAGGACTGAAAAATAGCTTCTTTGACTTCAATAGGTTGTAAAATGCACCAACAACAAAAATAAGTGATGATACCCACACCACTGGAAAGTTGGTGGAACCAACTTTCTGACGATATCCCATTTTCTAAAAAATGATATCGTATTCCCAAGTTATGACCAAAAGAAAAAATACCCCTTTTAGGGCACAAAGGGGGTCAAAGGGGCCATAGGGTACGTCTGTATTGTTGACATCAACAGAATATTCTAGGGAATATTCCTTATCGCGGGTAAAAAATTGCTCCCTACCAAAAAAGGCACCGACAAAATATTCACTTTGATTCGCCAGGAAAGGTCTTCATTGCCGAAAAATCATGCATTCCGAAAAATGGTGACATCATCACAGAAAATTGTTAGAAGGTTGTGAGGTTTAAATCAACGCTGCTTGGGAAATTGCACCATTGGAAAATAGGAGGGATGTCGGATAAAAGAAAAATTGGCGAAATGGTCGCCATGATACTGCAGAAGGTTCCAAAATTGTGGGTTACTACCAGTGGCAGATGGAAATTGTTGTCTGAGAGGCACCGGCAAGCAGCAAGGGGCCTGCAAGCCTGCACAAGTAGGTACCTGCGGGTACCCATGAAATAAATGCGCCCACGAAATTTTTTTTGCCCCCTTTTAAATAAAATTCAAACCTGCATGATAACTCTAACAAAATAGAGGTATAGATATAAACGAATAAATATGGAGAGACAAAGAGATAGAGATAGGAAGAGAGATAAAGAAAAAAAGAGAGGAAAATAGAGAAGAGGAGAGAGATAGATAGATATAGTTATATAAAGAGAGAAAGAGAGAGAGAGATAAAGAGTAATAGGAGACAAAGATATAAAAGTAGAGAGATCAAGAGATAAAGAGAGAAATGGGGAGAGAGAGGGAGAGATAAATAGGGATAGCAAAAAATAGTAAGGGGGGAAATATAGGGAGAGGGAAATAGACAAAGAGAAGAAATGAGAGAAAGATAAATAGATGAAGAGGTAAGGGAAGAAAAATATAGAGAGAAATAGGGGAGAGAGAGGAAAAGAGAGATTGAGAGATAATAAAAAATATAAAGATAGAGAGGGAGACATATATATAAATAGATCTCTCTCTTTCTCTTACCATATATCTCTATATATATCTCCCCATATGTACCTCTCCCTACCTCTCTCTAATATATATATCTTACTATCTCTACCTCTCTCTATATAACTTCCTATCTTTATCTTTATATCCCTCCATCTCTCCCTCTCTCTTTGTCTCCCCCTCCTATCTCTATTTCCCTCTCTCTCTCCCTCCCTCCCTCTCCCCATTTCCATCTCTATCTTCCTCTCTATCTCTCTCCCTGTCTCTATCACCTTACCTCTCTTTACATCTATTTCTCTCTTTTCTCTCTATCTTTCCCACTATATATGTCTCTCTATCTCTCCCTCTTTCTATATCTCTTAACTTCTCTTTCCTCTCTCTATTTATCTCCCTCCCTCTCTCCCTCCCTCTCTATCTATTTATATTTAACTCTCCCTCTATATATCTATCTCAATACCTCTCTCATTCAAACACACACTCCTTGTTTCTCCTTCCCTATCTCTATCTCTATGTCTTTTTCACTCACACACACACACACTCATTATTTATCCCTCCCTATCTCTATCTCTCTATCTATTTCCCTCTATTAATTATCTCTATCACCTCCTTTATCTCTCATTCTTTCCCTCTTTATTTCTATCTTCCCATCTCTCCCTCTCCCTCTCTATTTATATCTCATTATCTCTATCTATATCTCTTATTTACTTCATCTCTCCTACTCTCTCTTCATCTTCCCATCGAGGAACAATTATAGTTTGATTGATTAATGGACCCCATGATAGGCGAGGTACATTGATTGATTGATAAACCTCATGATAGGCGAGGTTGTATTGATTGATGAACCTCATGGTAGGCGAGGTTAAGTTGATTGATGGACCTCATGATAGGCGAGGTTGATTTGATTGATGAACCTCATGATAGGAAAGGTTGGATTGATTGATTGATTTGTTGATTGATGTCGATTGATTGATTTGTTGATTTGTGATTTTGTGATGATAGGAGTCATTGACCAGTTTATAGATCAGAGAGCACTTTCCCAAGACATGGGATTGATTCCATACCTGATGCAAGCTGAGAGAGGAATCATTGCATGATGCGGTTTGTAGTCCCTACTTGATATGCCCCAGATTAGGGTGAACAGGGGTTTACTGATAGCTTTAGTAGAGAGGTGGCACAGTGAGCATAACACCTTTCATTTTCCCACTGGTGAGATCACAATGACTCTTGAGGACGTATATTGGATTTTATGGATACCCTTGGTTGGAGAGCTTGTATTATATGATGCTTAGGAGCAGGGTGGGACCGAGGTACTGTGCAAATTTTTCCAGGATGATGAGATATGTGGCTATGAGATGACCGTGGAGGGATATGGTTGATGTGTATGCCACATTACCTTCTGTTCTTGCCTAATTTATTGGAGGGTTCCTTTGTCCTGATCGCAGGTCAAAGGGACTATCAGTTGGATGGGGGCATATTCTGGAGGATTGCTTAGGGGACAAGATATGTGTGGGGTTGTTGTATGCTCACACATCTGTACCATGATCTACACCATGTGTTCTACCTGTGAGGGGCCAATTTATCAGTGGGGGTCACATTGCTTTAGGTCTGGGCCCAGGAGCATATAGCAATTTCACGACCAGTGGGGGATAGAAAACATGCCTCCTTGAGGCCATATGTACACCTTTATGTTAGTCGACTTGCTCAGCCTATATTGGGAAAACTTGAGTATTGGAGGAGGACCTTGGATGATCTAGAGTATGTGGTATGGCGGCCTTACGTGGATTGTGAGCAGTGGCCGGAGGACTAGGCTGAGATGCCATTTTTGTGTCAATCCATATATCTGATTGGTCACACTCGATTCATTATTGAGAGATTCTTGCTTCTTAGAGTACTAAGATAGTATGGCAGACTACAAGGGATGCCCCAAGGCATGGAACACTATGTGCGGTGATGGGTGGATGTGACAGATTGGGGACCTATTTTTTCTTATGATGCAGTAGTGGAGCATTTTCAGGGATTGTAGGGCATGATTTGGGAGGTGCATCCAGAGATCACCAATGTGCCAATATCAGATGAGTATGCACATTATATGTTCCAGCATCCATTCCCTCGGATTACCATTCCAGATGAGCTAGCACCACTACTAGAGGAGGGGGTAGGAGGTCATGGGCGGAGGAAGAGGAGAGAGGAGGAGGAGGAGGAGGAGTCTGAGGAGGATAGCAGTGATGAAGGGGAAGGTGATGGTGATGACAAGGATGATGATGGGGGTGATGGGGGAGGAGATGAGGGTGGAGTAGGGCTAGGTCCTGATGTTGGAGAGATGAGAGTACCTCACAAGAGGCGATGTGTGGAGATCCGACTACCCTCACCACAGTAGCAAACATAGATTGATGCACTACAGGTATAGGTCAAGACATTACAGGGTTAGCTTGAGCAGGTTCATGCTTTGTTCACACAGGTACAGGGACAGATCTAGACATTGACGGTCGAGCGGGATGCTACAAGACAACAGGCATAGGCCCAACTTGCATAGGTACAGGCCCAGGGTTAGGGATAGGTACAGGCACAGGTTGCCACACTTACTACAGAGAGAGACACTCTGTGACAGCGGGTGGAGCAGGCTGAGGGTGTCTATGAGAGATTAGAGTAGGTTGCAACGACTATCGATTCCTCAAATTATTTTAGGGAGATACACCATATAGCACAAGAGGCGGAGTTTTATAGGGTTAGGTATCATGATGCGGTTCCTCCAGAGCGGCGAGAGAGCTTTGCACAGTCCCGATTAGGTAGGTCCCAGTCTTGGACTGTAAGTAGAGGTGTCACACAACCACTTCCTAGAGATCAAAGAGATCCTAGTGCAGGTCCGCCAGGTGGGGGAGGTACTCATTCAGTGATGCCAGCACCATCTGGGGGGATCATGACATAGCTCCGATTTCTGATTTCCCGATGTATTTTGGACATGATGTATACACCTTTATTCAGTTTGAGACATTGATGATGTACCTCTTGATTTCAGACATTATGATACACTGCCATTTTTGATATTGATGTATCTCTTTATACCTTTGGATATCCTTGTACATTTGACATTATGATTTTGAATTTATATGATATGCGACAATGATTATGATCTATGTGTCTATATGTTGTTCATGATGATTTGTGATGGATGCATTTGATTTCTATTTTATGATGCTATGTGATGTTCTATATGATGATGATATGATATGTTGTGGATGCAAATGATGATGCAATTGATGTGTTATGATTCTATGATGCCTATGTGATGGATTTTATTATGCCAATGTAATATGATGCATTTTATATTTTTGTACTTTCTAATGCAAATAAATGATGCAATAAATGAATGAATGATGTATGAAATGATCACATGATGGTGCATAGTTCTATGTGTTTATGATGTTTAGATCATGATGATTATGATGATTATGTAATGATGATATGATAATGCATGATTGATGATTTTATATGCTTTATGGATGATGGATTTGATAATGCAAATGATGTATGATGCACGTATGTGATGATTATGCAAGTGATGTATTTTATGTGATGATTGTGTGATGATGGTGCTTATCCAGTTAATCCTTTGTCAGTCTTGGATTTGAGTAATAACAAATTCATCTTCACTGCTGGTTTTAGATGTTCATAACAATGTCATTATATCTTTGTTGATCAATCACATTTTTCAACAACTTTTTCTTTTTGGAAATCTCACTCTGCTAGATATGTCTTTCAAATTGAATCCAAGATCTATTTTATTAAAGGAATAAATGATTTTAGTGATGCATCAAGTTCAATTATGCCCCTATTAAAATAGAGATGCTTTTGTTCTTACTCTGCTGGATATGTCTTTCAATCTTCTTAATGGACCAATTTCTCAATCCATTAATAATTGATGAAATGATTTGGATCATGCAAGTGAGATGCAATGCACTTATTTTTGTGTTTTCTAATGCAAGTATTATGATGTGATGCATGAATGGATGAATGTGAATGATGATGCAATTGATGTGTAAATGTATGCAAATAATGATGCAACTGATGTGTAACTAAATGAGAATGATGTGTTTTTGTTTAATTTCAAGTGTACTCCATCCATTAATAATAGAGATAACATCATTGTGAAATTGTTGTAGCTTTGAAAACCCCATAGATACAAATGCAAAACTAACATGGATGCAATCTAACTTGACGATGCAAATCTAATATGCAAATGTTGTCATTCGTAATAGCCGATTTGTCATGCTTTTTATCATCATTGAGCCTTTAAAATGTTGAAAGTGAGTACAAACATCGATGGTACAATTAGACCATGATGACCTGAGTACTAGTTCCATGATTTTTTATATTGCAAGTTAACACAAGCATCTAAGTATAATTAAACTGAGATGACCTGAGCACTGCTTGCGTAAATAGATAAGAGTTAACCGTTTTCCTATACAAATTCAGAATGTCATTAGTGATACTTTGTAGAGCACGTCCCGCGACAATTTGCATAGTAATAGTGATCAACTCACATACATCAAACAAAGTTAAATCATACTCCTTCCTAGCCCTCTAGTTCAATACATCATCGAGGTGCTCCAGAGATATGATAACAAAAATCAAAGTTCAATAGTTGAACATTCATGCCACAGTGATAAAGCCATGATTCAAAAGAACATCATCCTTTGATGGTTGTTTTGATTCAATTGATCTAGTTGTTTGATGTGTATGATTGATGTCTTCATGTTGTTGCTTGATGTTCAATGTTAAGTTATTTGTGATTATTGTGTTTGTTATGTTTTTCCTACTATTTTTTGTTTGTTGGTTCAAGCTCAAAGTTTATTTGCCCCAGTCTAGGGTGAGACAAGACTGTGATGCCAGGATATGTACATGAAGCTTTCCAATGATAGGAAAAATGATGATGAAAGTGAATGGTGACATGCTCAAATAGATGGAAAAGCTAACCTATCACAAATAGTGCCTATTTCCAGGTTTTCACTACTTGTTTTTATTGCACTTTTTTAGATTTTATGATTTTTTTTGACTTTTTTGATTTTTGACTTTTTTTGTATTTTTGTATTTTTCTTATTTTTTTGTATTTTTCTCCTTTTTCTCCTTTTTGATTTTTGTATTTTTCTCCTTTTTAAATTTTTTTTGTTGTTACCAAATTGCCTATTTGCAAGGTTTTCATCAAGGCAACCATTTTTTTTAGGACATTTTCTGATGTTTTTGTATTTTTTAGGACCTTTTCTGATGCACCGAATGATTCAGGCGTATAATTTCTTGAGATGCAAGTTGTTGAGGGGTTCATCAAACAAATCCCCTTCCATTGTGGACAACTGATATGCTCCTGATCCAAAGACTGATACAATAACAAAGGGTCCTAGTTAGTTTGGTTCAAATTTCCCCTTCTTTTCTCGATCCTTTTGATTACAAGGATTTTCTTTTAGGACTAAGTTAGCCACCTGAAATGTTCTAGGCTTTACTTTGTGATTGTAACTTTTGGATATCCTTTGTTGATAAGCTTTCAAGTGATCTACTACATGCTGACGACGCTCATCCAACAATTCTAACTCTTGTAGCCTAGACACCTGATAGTCTTCATCTGAAATGATCCCCTCTAGTGACACACGTAGTGATGGTAGTTCAACCTCAATAGGTAGAATGGTCTCTAATCCATAGACTAGAGAATAAGCCCACAAAGCAGGGTTCAATTGAACATGCCAATCACGTCCAACCTCATTGACGGTTTTCTTCAATATTTTTAGGATACTCTTGTTTGAAGCCTTTGCTTAGCTATTTCCTTAGGGATAGTATGGTGTAGAAACCGATGTTGCATATGGAATATTTCACAGAGTTCTTGGACATCCTGATTCTTGAAGGGTCTACCATTGTTTGTGGTAATGGATTGAGGAATACCATACTGACAGACGATGTAATTCAAGATGAATGATGAAATTTGTTTTCTTGTGATGTTGGTCAAAGGAACAACTTCAATCCATTTGGTGAAGTACTCTGTGGCTGTGATGATAAACTTGTGTCCGTTGGAGGAAGATGGGTGTATTTTACTGACAAGATCCAATCCCCAGTAACAAAAAGGTCGTGTTGATGTGAAAGGTTGCAGCTCTTGTGTTGGTACATGTATTAGGTTTCCATGAATTTGACATTTTGGGCACCTTTTGACATATTGAAATGAATCCTCCATATTTGGCCAATAATACCCCAAATGTAGGAGTTTCTTAGCTTAAGTTAATCCACTTGAATGTGTGCCACAGATACCCTCATGAACCTCTCGTAAAGCGGTTTCAACTTTGTTATGTTCTAGAAACCGAAGGAGAGTACCATCAAGACCTCATCGATAAAGCACATCGGCTATTAGGATGTGTTGAGCTGCTTGTTAGATGAAATTTCATTTTTGGTTCTAGGAAAGGTCAAGTGGAAGGGTGTTGTCTGTTAAGTAGGCATAGATCTTTCCATAAATGGAGGTTTTAGGGTCGACGATATGGCATATCACTTGGGATTATGGATCATCGTAGGCGGGATTAGACACTTGTTCTACCATAAACTCATAGCGTCTTCACTTTTTTAGTATTTGCAAGAGAGAAAAAATTGTAGCCATTGCATCGACATCTTTGTTTTCCGCTCTGGGAATCTGTTCAAATTTGATCTCAATAAAGTACTTTTTTAAATCGTCCACCATTCTCTTATATGGTAGCAACTTATCATCCTTCGTCTGATAATCATCATTCACTTGATTTATGACCAGTTGTGAGTCTCCATAGACTTGCAGCTTTGTGATCTTCCATTCAACTGCTATTTTGATGTCGATTATTAATGCCTCGTATTTAGCTGTGTTGTTAGTGCAGGGAAACATCAGTTTGTAAGACTTTGGAATGGTATGTCCTTGGGGTGGGATAAACAATATTCTTGCACCTAATCCATGTTGTGTATAAGAACCATCAAAGTACAACATCCATTGTTGTGTCAATAGTGTAAGGACATTAGCATTTGGAAACTCAATGTTCATTAGATGATTGTCTTGCAAGGGTGATTCAACTAGTTGATCTACTATGGCTTGACCTTTGATTTCTTTTCTATTCGCGTACTGGATGTCAAACTCGCTCAATATCATGACCCAGTTGGCTAGTCTTCTTGTTAAGGAAACTTTGTTGAGTAGATATTTTAATGGATCGATCTTAGCTATGAGTTTAATGGTGTGAGTCAACATGTAATGTCTTAGTTGTTGGGTAGCAAATACTACCGCCAAACAGGCTTTCTCAATAAAGGTGTATTTGATCTCGTAACCATTCAAGGTCCTACTGATGTAATAAATTGCCCTTTCTTTTCTTGCAGAATCCTCCTATGCTAGTAGAGTGCTTGAAGATACTTTAGTTGTTGCAATGTAAAGTATTAATGACTTTCCTTCGGTTGGTGGTACGAGTATGGGTGGTGACATTAGGTATCGCTTTAGTTGATTGAAGGCCGCTTCACACTTCTCATCCCATTTGAAAGAGACATTTTTGTGTAGTAAGTGGTTGAAAGGGTGAGTTTTGTCAGCCAATTGTGCAATAAACCTTCTGATAGACTGGAATCTTCCTTGTAAAGATCTGAGTTGACTGATATTCTTAGGAGGAGGCATCTCCATGATGGCTTTAACCTTTGCAGGATCCACCTCAATGCCTTTGGCTGATACAATATACCCCAAAAGTTTAGCTGATGTTACGCCAAATACACATTTCTTGGGATTTAACCTTACATTGAATTTCTCCAGCCTGGTGAAGATCTTGTCTAAAATTTCTAGATGTCCCTCTCTAGTAAATGATTTTTCTAGTAAATCATCTACATAATCCTCCATAAAAGTGTGCATCATGTCATGGAAGATGGTGGTCATAGCTCTCTGATATGTGGCTCTAACATTTTTCAACCCAAAAGGCATTACATTTCAGCAAAAAGTGCCCCAAGGACATGTGAAGGTTGTTTTATCTTGATCTTCAGGTGCTATCTTTATCTGATTATAGCCTGAAAAGCCATCCATAAGTGATAACATTTCATGTCCAACTGTCAATTCTATGATGATGTCAATGTTAGGTAGAGGAAAATCATCTTTTGGGCAAGCTTTGTTAAGATCCCTGAAGTTTGCACATATCCTGATGCTTTTGTTTGGTTTTGAGACTGGCACGATATTTGATATCCACTTTGCATAGTCAATAGGTCTAATAAATCCCACATCCAGTAGCTTTTTCAATTCAACCTTCACCAAGAGGGCGATATGGGGATGCATTTTCCTCAACTTTTGCTTCATTGGTTTCACGCCAGGTGGTAGTGATAAATGATGCATGATGAGATCTGGATCTATACCTGGCATGTCAGCATAGGACTAAGCAAAGTTGATTTGTCATTCTTCAAAGAATTTAGTGAAGTTTGATTTTTCTTCCTTTGTCATGGATGCTGCTAGATGCAAGGTCTTCACTGTTTCAGCTGTGCCAACATTGATAGATTGTGTAGGTTCAATCAAAATTGAAGATCCCTCTTGATAGTATTCAGGGAGAGTGTCAAATCTTCCATCTCTCAGTGCCTTGGAGAGGTTTTCACCTTGAGATAAGCTCTTTGTTTTTACTTTTTCTATATTTATGTCAAATGTTGGTGTGAACAAAGTATGTCTATAACCACAAGAGATCTCATGTGATTTCTATGCAACTAAAAACACAAACGTCTCACTATAGGATCATAAATTTTTTACTAATATTATAATGCAATCATTTTAAATATGTATTTTATCTTATCTAATTATTCTTGCTTTGATTATGTTATGACTATGTAGATAATTTTTCAATAGTAATGTATAATGTAATCAAATTTTCAAGTTAGTATTTTGATTGAGTGTGATATCATGAAGGGTCAAACAATACCCCTAAGTGGCAATGAAAATGCTAAAAAATGAACTTATGTAAAAAATTGAATGGATTACGGTCTATACAATCTAAAATATATATAGTAATAAAAGTAGCAAGAAAATGAATGTAGTTTGTAAACTACTATTTTTTAAAAATATTTTAAATTAATTTGACAAAAATTGGATATTTCAATAAGGCATACTATTTTTTAATAAAATATTTCACTCCAACTAACCTAAGAATGAGATTTTTATTTTTTAACTTTAGATATAAGCAAAAGACACACAAGCAAAGTTGATGCATATCTTTGTAATTTTTCTTGTAAGAAAATAATTAGTTATGAATTTTTTACAGCCATTTTCCAATAGAAAATAATTCTCCAAAAAATTTAACTTTAGTCAAAAATATGAAATTCATTTTTTATATAAAATATGTAGCCAATGAAGCCCCTAGAGTGTGACACATGTTTTAGATTTAAAAAATGATAAACAATTTGAATGTATGGACATTTTTTATATGCATATTTATCAAGAATTTATACATAATGTATGCCAAAAATTAATAAAAAATACTATTAAAACTACATCAAGGAATACATTATATTAGTCGAATCTTGAGAGTTTCCTTTGATATACGCTTTTCATTTTATTAAATTTGAATTAAATGAAGTTTGTCACCATTAAGGGTGAAGCTATGAAAAAAATATAAAGACCCCCCAACTCATGATTTACACCAAAAAGATAGGTTTGGAATTACTAATCTTAATTCCCATTCATTCTTCGGCTTTCTTTTTGTGAAGGAGGGTTGAAATTTTTAAAAAATTGTCATTTTTAGAAAATAAATATTTTCTTTATATTTAATTTGAAGCAAATTTAGATGGTTAGGAACTGGGATCACATTATAGAAGCAATGGTTCAACACCCACCCAAAAGTGTAGTTTCCTACAAGACCCAATCATGGGAGGTGTAAAAGGATAGAGAAGGTGAAAAAATCTTCTTAGATTGTGTCAAAAATATCAGGATGCCTCAGCCATTACGTCAGCAACGTCTATCCAGTTCTCTGAATAGACTTGACTTCATAACGGTATTGCTTTCCCGATTCGCTGCTTTTTATACAAATTGACTTGTGTCGGCCTTTTCGGTATAAATGCACGTGGTTTGAGGTCCACTCCCACTAACGGAATCTCAAATGATTACAACCTACATATTTTAATTAGAGACCCCCGCCACCCACCTTTGGAAATGAATTAATATTGTGAAAATGAGGCACTAATTTGTTGCCTATTCAACTCCTCCGAGAATGTATTTTATTTCAATTAATAAAACAGATTTTTTATTTTCAATTAATTAATAAATAGAGTCAAAGATGCAATCTCAAGTTGAATAAAGGTTTCCCATTAAAAATTATATTCTATTCATTTAATAAATATGTGTTAGAAATTTGATTTGTTTTTTGTGTTTATGTACTTTTGTTATTTTTTTTAAAGAATTTTGTTTGATATCGTCTTTTAGTTTGTTTGTACTACAGATAGGATCTCACTTTCTCTTTTCATATAATAAAATATATTAATTATTATTTTGAATGTAACTTGCATTTGAAAATCAACATTAAAAATTGTAGGATGCAAGACCATTAAAATATTAAAAAATATAATATATAATTAAAAATAAAATAATTAAATTTTTATCTAGTCTTATCCAAAAAAGATAGGATAATTCTTTTTTTGTTTTAAACTTTTTAAACTTAGTTTTTTAGATAAATAAATAAAAAAAATTAAAATATATATGTATATATTTTTCAAATAATAATATTAATAATAATAAATCAATAGATTACAAGTTGATTTTTTTAAAACTTTAAACTTAAGTTTTTATATAAATAATAATAGGTTTTTAATAAATATATATTTCAAATAATAAAATTAATAATAATAAATCAATAAATTACAATTTGACTCTTTATTTCTAAATAAGTTTCATTTTATTTTCCACTTTTAAAGTTTGGTGTTACTTGTAATTTTAATCTAGTTTGTTTTTATTTCTATATTTTATTTGAAACACAATATTAGTTTTTAAAATTTAATTTATTTAATAATATTTTTTATTTATATTGTTTGTAATATATTAATTATATTTTGGTACATATTTTATTAATATTTCAATTCTAATAAATTAAATAATAGTTTTACTTTTTTATTTAATCATTTATTAACTTAATAAATTTATTATTTGTTATTTCTTTTTTAAAAAAATATTATGTTTATTAATATTTGAATTTTGATATATATATATATATATTGACTTTCCATTTAGTTTATTTTATTTTAGTTTTTAATTTAGATTATTAAAATTATTTTTATTTATAATTATTTATCTTATTAAAACTTTAATTGTGTAGAATAATTCTATTTTGGATTTTTGTTATAATTTATATAATAAAATAAATTTCAAACTTAAAATATAAATTACAATTTATAGAGAGAGAAAAGGTAACTTTTGATTAGTTGTTTCATGCCAACAATCCAAGGATAACACGTCCCTAAGGAGTTATGGTCAGGGTAGCATGTCATTTGATTAAGGATATAATTTGCCTTTAAAACCTCTTTAGTGTCTCCATTGCACACTTGGGAGGAAAATAGATAGAGAAAGAGAAAATAAAAAGAGAGAAATAGAGAAATGGAGAGTGAGACAAAGAGATACGATTAGATAAAAAGAGGGATAGAGATTTTAAAAATAGAGGTATAGATATAAACGAATAAACATGGAGAGACAAAGAGATAGAGATAGGAAGAGAGATAAAAAAAGAGAGAGGAAAAGAAAGAAGAGGAGAGACAAATAAATAGTCACATAAAGAGATAGAGAGATAAAGAGAAATAGGAGACATTTAAGGTATATATAGAGGTCAAGAGATCAAGAGATAAAGAGGGAAAGGGGGAGAGAGAGAGGGGAATATAAATAGAGATGGAAAAAAATAGTAAGGGGAGAAAGATAGGGAGAGGGAAATAGATAGAAGAAATGAGAGAAAGATAGATAGAGGAAGAGAGAAGAGAAGATAGATATAGAGAGAAATAGGGGAGAGAGAGCAAGAGAGATTGAGAGATAATAAGAAATATAAAGATAGAGAAGGAGACAAAGATATAAAGAGATCTCTCTATATATATCTTCCCATATGTACCTCTCCCTACCTCTCTATATATCTCCCTCTCTTTACCTATATAATGTCCTATCTCTATCTTTATATCCCTCCATATCTCTCTCTCTCATTCTCTCCCTCTCTCTTTGTACCCCCTTCTTTCTATCTCTATGTCTCTCTCTCCCTCTCTCCATTTTCATCTCCATCTTTGTCTCTATCTTCTTCTCTATCTCTCTCCATATCTATATCTCCTTACCTCTTCTTACATCTCTTTCTCTCTTTCCCCTCTATCCCCTATATATATCTCGCTATCTCTCCCTCTTTCTATCCATATCTCTCCCTCTCTCCCTATCACTCTCTCTTTCTATATCTCTCAACTTCTCTATCCGCTCTCTATTTCTCTCCCTCTCTCCCTCCCTTTCTATCTATTTATATATCTCTCCCTCTCTATATCTATTCAATATCTCTCTCACTCAAACACACACTCCTTGTTTCTCCTTCCCCATCTCTATCTATATACTCTTTGTAACATGTCCCCTTTTCCTAGGTAGTCATCAGATGCAGTGATTAGCCTATCACTTGGTCCCCGTAGGTTAACATGGTGTTTAGGGGATCCTTGAGGGTGATCTATGGCTCTTCAGTAGGCCTTTTGGTCCTTATTTTAGTACTCTTCAACTTAGTGTCCTAGTTTATTTGTGGTGTGCCTTATGGAGGCCATTCAAGACACTTTGACCCACACTTACTATTTTTAGTAAGTCACTTGGATGAGTTACTCATACTTACTATTTATAGTAAGTCACTGGTATGGTCAGTTGGCAGAGTTACTATATTGGGCATGATGGAAAATTATTGTTCTAGATTAATCTTGTTCTAATTATGGTCCTATGCATTTAATTTTAATAACGTTAATATAAAGTTAATTTAAATTAATTAGCTTTATGTGTTATTAATATTTATAAAAAGGACTTTATTAAAAAGGGATTTAAATAGCTTAAAAGAATACTTTATTTTATAAAGTATTGTGCCCAATTAAATAAAATATTAAAGGGAGTTATAAGGTGAGAAAAGTAAATGAAATGAAATGTAATTCAAATGCAAAAAATGGGTGTGGAGTTTGGGAATTATAAAAAGGAATTTGGAGCTCTTTTGCACATTCATTTGTTCATGTTGAAGAAGATTATTTTGATAAGGGTCACCAGTAGAATTTGGCAAATAAATGACTAGGTGACTAAAACTTTTAGTCACAACAACTAAAAATGACTAAATTCTACTAATTTTTTGCAACTTAGTTATAAATGAGTAAACAAATGACTAATTTGGTCATTGAATAAAAAATTATTTAGTCACAAAAATAAAAATGACTAAAGAGTTAGTCACCAAATACAAATTAGACAAAATATTTAAAAAATATTTCGTCCAATTATTGGCGCGATGTATTGGC
Organism: Sequoia sempervirens; assembly: GCA_007258455.2. NCBI lineage: Eukaryota > Viridiplantae > Streptophyta > Pinopsida > Cupressales > Cupressaceae > Sequoia > Sequoia sempervirens. Next base: position 287,633,097 of record VDFB02105785.1, on the reverse strand, counting down.
ATGATTCATGAATTCACATTTATTCACGTTCATTGTAGACCTCGCTTTATTCTTCATTCGTTAGTTGCAGCTAGTTAGCCTGGCACTAAGGTGCCTCATTTTGAGTTACAATAGCTAGGCATGCGAACTACACTAGGTGTTTTGAGTTACAACACTTGCATGGGTGATAAAGATTGTTTGGAGAGGACCTAGAGAATTCTGAAAAGGTAGGCAAGGACTTCGGTGTTTGCTGCAAATTATTTGAATTCTGCAACGAAGTTAGATTTGGGGATGCCCTCTGCAACGAATTCAGAGGTAATTCAAAACCCTCATTACATTAAACACAAAATCTATAGCTTTTTGATTGGAAACTTATAGTAGTTATAATCAACTGCTCTTCATAATGTTATTTTACAATCTTGCCACTGTTTTGCTTCATAATTTGTTCGAGCTAAATATAATAAAATTTGGGTGTTAGTGCCAAAATAGAATTTCCTCAAACAATTTTGATACATTTTCACTGCAAGTGCAAACTGTCCTTGTACAAAGTAAACATGTGCTAGATTTACCCAAACATTAGGCATATGAACAAAGATGTTTCCTGCAACAACTTCTTGTACCTGTGTAAAAATTTCCTTTGTAATATCAAATTGACCCCTTTCAGCTAGCACAATGACTGCCCCATTTGCAGCATAAACATTTCTTGGTCTTTATGTCAACACTTTACAATGGGGGTGTGTGCAAGAAGTTGAGTCCACTTTTTGGCCAAAAAGTGGAAGTGTTTTTCCTGATTTTCAGAATTTGACACATTTGACCTTAAAATTTGAAGCACCTAGAGATGAAATCTTTAACAAAGTCACTAATCATAAAATGTAGTGCTCAGAGTCTAGTTTCCAAATATATAATTTATTTCAATACCCAAATTGTACAAATTGAGTTTTAATAGGCATTTCTAAAAACCACTATTTAAAAGTCATTTTTTTTTACCATACCATGCACGTGTACGACATCCATATTTTGACTTAAATTATCGTATTTTTCTAAATCCTTTTGGGAAAAGTTTTATGACTCACTGAAGCTTGTTCTTGATATTTTTTGTAATTTTTTATTGAATTTTTTTTGTTTAAATTTTTATTAGGCAGATTTGTCAGCTTTGAAAATCGTCATGTACGACATGCATAAGATGACCTAAACTTATCATTTTTTGATTTTTTTTCAAATTGAAAAGAATTGTCTGAAGTTTGTTCTTGTGCAATCCGTTTGTCAAAATGTTATGTTGATCAAAAGTTATTAAAATAGTAAAAAACTCTGATATTTAAAGTTTATGGACCAATTTTATTAGAAATTAATTGAAAAATAGAAAAAATAATTCAATTTGAAAACAAATTACAAATTTAGAATCTGCATTGTTTCATCTAAAATGGGTTTTAATTTCATCAAAAAATTCTGCAAAAAAGGTCGTCAGCCATATGTTCAAAGTCAATATTTTTCTTTGACATTGTTAGGACCTTCAACTTGCAGGTCAAACCAGGTTGAAGGCCTAGGTTCGGACTTCCAACACTTTTCCCAAACCAAAAACCTAGGCAAAAACCCGACCACAATGCAAAACAAAATTCAAATTTTAAAAAACAGGATCCCGATTATAAAACGGGATCCCATTTATTAATAAACAGGATCTCGTTCCTCATTCGGCAGTATTCAGACCGTTGTGAATGGAACGGGATCCCGTTTTATATAAACAGGATCTCGTTGCCTTTACAACGGCTCTGACATTCAATTCCCGTGAACGGGATCCCGATTATTAAACGGGATCCCATTTATTAATAAATGGGATCCCATTTAATAATCGGGATCCCGTATTATAGTAAGCGGGATCCCATTTATTTTATTTAAATACACTGTGGAGAGTTACTGTGAAGTCTGCAACTTCACATGTACGGACGAGAGCACTAAAAGTGAATTATTTTTCATAAGTTATTGTATTTACAGGTGGTGAACTTGATTTTTGGTTGATTTTATCAAACAGAGCATCATCTACACCATTTTTGAAGTGAAATTGTGTTACTTTTGTGCTTGTTTGGAGGAACAAAAGGTTTCAATTTGCAATATGGATTGAATTTTTCAAAGGAAGCTTGAAGAAAATAATTTTTAAAGTGGAATTGTGGTAGTTTCTTCTTGTTTTGAGGAACACAAGAGGAAGAATTTTGTCCTAATAGGTATTCAACTTCCAATTTGGATTGAATATTTTGAAGTATTTCACTAAATTAACATTCATTTGTGCTTGAGAATTTTATAATTATGGGAGATAAAGCTCGTAATAAGAGAAGAAAGACATTGACTCCTCAAGAAGTTGAAGCAAATAGAGAAAAAGAGAGACAAAGACAAAGAGAAAGAAGAATGAGAATGAAATCAACGAATGATGGTGGAGCAACCAATTCAACAACTATTGAAGATGAAAAAATACTGAGGATACCATGGTTGTAGATGAAGCTAATTTGCAAAGAGTCAATTTGGAGAAGAATATGATTATACAAACAAGTCCTACTATGTCTTCAAATCCCTCTTTGAATACTATGGAGAATGTTTCAATATGCACAAAATCCAGGTACGTCTTCAAATC
>VDFB02105785.1:287544948-287623664 GCA_007258455.2 Sequoia sempervirens | reverse complement strand
TGTGGATGAGGTGGTGGATTGATGATATCATCAATGTTAAAATCATCCATGATATGCTCGATATAAATGTGCACCTACATTAAATCATACAAAATAGTCCATGTGCATACATATATTAAGATCATATATTTAATTGAAATAGGATGAGCAACATATATATTAAGATCATATATTTAATTGAAATGCACATATATATACATTGATTGTTCAACTCAAGAGCATGTCCATACAAAATTCAAAATTAAATGTATGTACATGTACATTTAAAATAAAAAATATGATGCATAATTTGCATGTGTACAAATCATTAAACTAAACTATGTACATACATACAAATTTCAAAATTTAAGAACTATATATGCAAATTTTTAATGCATGCACATACATACTAAACAATAAACTTGAAACATTCACAAAAGCTCATTTTATGTCTAACACACACACACATATATTACAATTTTTTTCGTTAGGAAATCATGATCTAGTAGATAGTCATAAAATATATACTAGTATACTATTCATTATAAGTTCATACAAAATTCCACCAAATTCATAAATCCATGTCACTAAAAATATCCATCCCCAGAACCAAAATCATAAATTCATGTCACTAAAAATCCATTTGGAACCAAATTTATAAATTCATCACACAAAATATCCATCGTTCACCCAATTTATAAATTCATAACTATTTAAGATCATTGTTTTAATTTATAAACTATTATGGCTCTCTACTGCATAGATCTTCATTTCTTTGTGTTTTCCTTTTCAAAATTAGGAGTTCTCCTCTCCTCTAGCCATTGTCGATGCTCATCTACGATCCCATCCATAGCCTTGACAGCATCAACAAGGGTTTGCATCCTAGATGCAAACATCCTCACAGGAGGTGCGACACATTCTTCATTTTGAATAATGTTGATTTGATCTTGGATGGTTCTAGTAGAAGCATTGATTTGTGCTTGCAAAAGAGCATGTTCATTGATTTCAGGTGGTGGAGGTGGGGGGTTACGAGGTGGAGTGGGCAGAGGTGGAGGTGAAGGTGTTGGAGATGGATGGCGTGGAGGTGGATTGCGAATATTATTGAATGGATCCATGTGATCTTTAAGATATGAGTGAACCTGCATTAGATTTGTAATTTCAAGATGTAAGATACATGTTTAGGAAATACCTTTAAACCATTTAATATAAATGGCCTTAAATAATTGAAATAGGATGATGAAATTATATGTAAGCCTCATTTATATGTCTAAGGCACATGTTACTTGAATGAAAATACAATTAACTATTGATATTGTATAATCTTACAAGATCTTATTATTGTTAAATTTGGTTGCGGGCCTTGGAGCGCTTTGATCACCAAATTTTAAGAACTTCTTTGATCCCTTAAAATGTCATATTGGAACCCCTTAAGAAATGTCCAGTGCGATTTAGAGATTTGTATGGGGATTCACGTCCTAAAATGAGGTCCTAGGAGAAAATTGCATGGCATAAGGGAATGAAATTTGGTGGAGTTGCCTATGGCAACCAAATTTCATTAAGAGCCTAAGAAAAATGATGGCTTTTGGGTTTACGGTTTAGACTTTAGAGTTTAGGGTTTAGGGTAATAGGATAACTTAAGGGGATATATGTAGTAAGATCCTAGGAAAAAATTACATGGCATAAGGCAATGAAATTTGGTGGAGTTGCCTAAGGCAACCAAATTTCATTAAGAGCCTAAGAAAAAATGATGGCTTTAGGGTTTAGGATTTAGACTTTTAGAGTTTAGGGTTTAGGGTAATAGGATAGCTTAAGGGGATCTACATGTAGTAAGATCCTAGGAAAAAATTGCATGGCATAAGGGAATGAAATTTGGTGGAGTTGCCTATGGCAACCAAATTTCATTAAGAGCCTAAGAAAAATGATGGCTTTTGGGTTTACGGTTTAGACTTTAGAGTTTAGGGTTTAGGGTAATAGGATAACTTAAGGGGATATATGTAGTAAGATCCTAGGAAAAAATTACATGGCATAAGGCAATGAAATTTGGTGGAGTTGCCTAAGGCAACCAAATTTCACTTTATACAGGTAGAGGACAAAATAAAGAATGGTTTGGTTGGGGTTTATAATTTGGAATATTTAATGAACTTTCAAGTTAGTGAAGAACATTTTCTTGTGGAATAGTTGATTGAGATCTACTCTTGTTTCAACTGACCAACCTAGATCATGATGGCAACTTTGATCACCAAATTTTAAGAACTTCTTTGATCCCCTTAAGAAAATCAAATTACGATTTAGGGTGACATGATGGCTTAAGGGGATTTACGTCTAGTGAGGTCCTAGGAGAAAATTACATGGCTCAAGTGAATAAAATTTGGTGAAGTTTCCCAATGCAACCAAATTTCATTAAGAGCCTTTAAGGACAAAATGAATGGTTTAGTGTTTAGGGTTTAGATTTTAGAGTTCAGGGTTTAGGGTTTACAAAACTTAGGGTAAAGTTTTGGTTCCCCTTGGAATATTTAATGAACTTGCAAGTTAGTGAAGAACATTTTCTTGTGGAATAGTTGATTGAGATCTACTCTTGTTTCAACTGACCAACCTAGATCATGAAATCTCATTCATATTATAATCTTGCGCGATCTTATTATTGTTAAATTTGGTTGCCTTGGGCAACTTCACCAAATTTTAAGAACTTCTTTGATCCCCTTAAGAAATTTGTCATATTGGGACCCCTTAAGAAATCGATTTACGATTTAAGGTGATAGGATGGCTTAAGGGGATATAGATGTCTAATGAGGTCCAAATTTAGTCATACTATATGGCCTCATTGGTTCCATCTGGCTATGGGTCAAAAGTGTTTACCCCTCTAATAAAAAAAGTATCATGTTAAAAATGAATCCAATCTATACATATCCACAAAATAACAATAATGTTAAATGTAACCCATACTCTAGCGATGGCAGAATGCTGAAATGATCCCCACCCATAACCATATCCTAGTGAATTGCAAACCCTAATTGAAACTTAATTAAATTATAACCTTTACCTAATCTTAAATCTTCTATATTATATTATATTTAAATTGTTTGTTTGTATTATAGTATATTAATGTTATTATATATTCCTAATTGTAACCTGGGTTGCACTGCAAACCCTAGTTGAGATCTTGGCCTAATCCTCATTAAAACCCCTGATGGGGTGTAACATTACCTATCCTTAATTTTAATCTTATATTATATTTTATGATATTAAATATTTATATTATTTAATATATTATATTAAATATAATATATTAAATAATATAAATGTTTAATTATATTTCTTTTATATGAATCATCCTCCTATTTCTAAATTGTAATAATAGCATGTAGTTCCTCCAAACTATCATCATGTATCTCCTCCCTTTCCCATGTAATAGGTGTACCTTGTAGGTGTTAAATGGTTCCATCTTGGTCCCCTTATTGATGCATTTCTATCCTTCCACATAAATCTATATAGTATCAAAATATAGGTAATTTTATGGTTATTGAATCTCTCTTAATTACTAAAGAATCCATTATGATTGAGGATGGGTGGATTATTATCTAGGATCACATCTTAAAATCCTATAGGGTCATGTGGTATGTTTTTCTTAATACATATATTCCCATACAAACCTCTTTCCATGTATTATCAACTCGCCTATATGATAGACACCTTCCTAGATTTAAATTTCATACGATATATATGTACCCAAGTGTTTCCAATTGGAATTGCTATAATTATACTTTTATGGCATTCTAGATATTTAAAATAGTTTTCATAAATCTACCAAATAGACCCATTCTTGACATTGAACCTACATAATTTTAGGTATGTCCAATGAAAGATTAGGGTCTAGGGTTCATAAATTTCAAATGCTTTAGTGTTAGGGGTTTAGATTTTACAGTTTAGGGTCTAGGGAGTTTAGCAAACTTAGGGTGAGGATTTGGGTATGGCATAATTTAGACTTGCAAGTTAATTGTCAGTGGAATCGATTATGCGGCTTAGATTCTGAATTTGCTAACTAAATTTGCAAACAAACATCAAGATAAACTTTATGAATTTTAACTATTCTTTAACATATTGATTTCTAATCTAATTATAATTTAACATTGAAACTAAAGTTTAATATATATCATTTTTTCCATACAAAGAAAATAAAATTTAAAACATTTAAGCAATGCAAATGAATTTTTTTAAGCTCGAAATTACCTATTTTTCAAAATCAAAATGATTTGTTCAATTCCAATTTAGGGTTTTTACAATTTCTTTGTTCCAATTCAATTTAGGGTTTCAATTTTAAACAATTATGGTTTTTAATGCAATTTTTTTGTTTCAATTCAAACTAGGGTTTTCAAATTCAATTTTTTTCGTTTGATTTGAATTCAGGGTTTCAAAAAGATTGATTTGGATTTGTAAATGCAATGTTTTTATTTCATTTCGATTTCTAGGGTTTTGAAATGCAATTTTTTTGTTTTGTTTCAATTAGGGTTTTCAAATTCAATTTTTTTGGGTTTAATCAAACAATTTAGGTTTCAAAAGTTAAATTTTGTTTCTAAAACACAATTCAAGGTTCATTTTTCATTTTTATTAAAAAACCTTCAAGTTTCATTGCATTTTTTTGTCTATTTTTACAATTAGTCATTTCTACTATAATAATTTAAAAAAATGCTTAAAACGTGAAATAAATTTAAAAAAAACATGCTAAATTCACTTATTTTCTTCAAATTTTCAATTCAAAATAAAAAAATGCAAAAAAATGGCATGTAGGGGGGTACCTGTAGCTGATTGTGGGGGTCGCTGTTTCCAGTAGTCGGGGTCCCGTCCGCTATGAAGTGAAATCTATTTTTTTTAAAAAATAAATAGCAATATAAAACGAGATCCCGATTTCTACAAAATGGGATCCCGATTTATAGAAATCGGGATCCCGTTTTTTAGTAATCGGGATCCCGTTTCGTGAGAATTGGGATCCCGTGCCTTTTCCATCGGTTCAGAATCCAATGGGAAACAGGATCCCAATTTTTAAAAAACGGGATCCTGTTCCGTCTTAGGCTCGGGATCCCGAACCATAACGGGATCCTAATTTTTAAAAATCGGGATCCCGTTTCCTCAATGCCAATTTCAATTTTTTGGTTAAGGCAAAAACTTCCACGTTTCGTGGACTCAACTTTGTGCACTTACCCATGGCTACCCCATTTGCAGCATAAACATTTTCACTACAAGTGCAAATTGTCCTTGTGTAAAGTAAACATGTGCTAGATTTACCCACACACCAGGCATCTAAACAAAGATGTTTCCTATAGCAGCTTCTTGTACTTGTGTAAAACTTTCCTTTGCAATATCAAATTGACCCCTTTCAACTAGCACAATGGTTGCCCCATTTGCAACATAAACATTTCTTGGTCTTTGTTCCAACACTTAAGTGGCCCCTTTTATGACATTAAGATCCTATTGAGTTATTATTATACTCCTATTTTCCAAGAGAAAAATCCCCAAGGCCCATGGGAAATGAATGATGAGCATTTGAGTTTCAACTTGGTTTCATTTCGAAAAGGGGGCATTACATTATACAAGATTTGTTTAACAACACAATAATTTAATCCACCTATTTGGGACTATAAAATAAAAATAGAGGAATTAATATATTTTCAATTATAGGTTCTTTTAATCTAGAATATGATAGAAAGATAAAGCACAATACATTGAAAGACACGTAAAATGTTCTAAAATAAAGACTAAAATATGTTGCTCATAAAAAAAACAAGAGGAAAAATGAAAAAATAACATACAAATGATTCATTTGAGGTTTTTGATAAGATCTCATTTAACTATGTCAAATGGATTTGGAAGGGACAAAGCATATTTTCTTGACAAATTTTGAGGTAGCTTATCCATCATCATTATATGCATCATCTTCTCTTGGAATCTATTTCTACAATGCACCAAGAGAAGATGATGCATACAATGATGATGGATAAGCTACCTCAAAATTTTAGTCAATCAAATATGCTTTGTCCCTTCCAAATCCATTTGACATAGTTAAATGAGATCTTATCAAAAACCTCAAATGAATCACCTGTATGTTATCTTTTCATTTTTCCTCTTCCTTGGTTTTTATGGGCAACCTATTTTATGTTTATTTTAGAACATTTTTTGTGTCCTTCAATGTATTGTGCTTTATGTTTCTATCAGATTCTAGATTAAAATAACCTATAATTGAAAATAGATTAATTCATCTATTTTTATTTTACAGTCCCAAATAGGTGGATTAAATTATTCTGTTGTTAAAAAAATCTTGTATAATGTAATGCCCCCTTTTCAAAATGAAACCAAGTTGAAACTCAAATGCTCATCGTTCATTTCCCATGGGCCTTGGGGATTTTTCTCTTGGAAAATAGGAGCTAGGTTTGGTTAAAGCTTAGGAAGCCTAGACATCATCATCATATGGATCATCTTCTCTCAGACTTTGTTTTTGCAATGGTTCATCATCTTCAGAATTAGAGTATGCATGTCTCCTTCATGATTTTGTTGAAACTGGAGAATTTGTCTCACCATCATCAGAGCTTCTAACTTGCAGCTGCAAGAATATCTTGGGCATTTTTTGCATCATCTTGTGCCTTATCACTCATATAATTTTCCTCATCTTCCATGGCAACATCAAGTTCCTCCATGTAAGAATCATAAGCCTTATGGTCCTTATCCTTCTTCTTTTTCTTCTTTTCCTTCTTTTGTTTCTTCTTAGACTGACCAACCTCATCATCATCATCACCCTTGTCTTTACACTTACTCTTCCATAATTCCTTCACATGTTCAAATTGCTCCTCTTGTTGCATCACCCATCAAAGTTCTTCCTCTTGCTTTCTCCTTTCCATATGAATCCTTCGTTCTTCATCAACTTTTCGTTTTGCTTCATCAACTAAGACAAGTTGGCATGCTACTTTAATTGTTTCTTTTTCTTTAATCCAATCATATGTTTTCAGTTCCATGTTTGCAAGCATACATAAAGCATTTGATGAGTTTTTATCCACCTTAAGTGCATCCCAAATCAATTTTAGGCTTAGTTGGATCTCATTTTGAGCTCGAGCCATGGCTGCAAGACATAGATATGAATCCACATAATCAGGAAACTTGAACAATATTAGCCTGTATAAAAGATTTGATTTTTCAATATCATGTAGCTATTCAAACAACCTAACAAGATTAAATAGTGTTGTGACTTTATCACATGGTAACTCAAGTGAAACACTACCTTCTTCTAGTTGATGGAAGGATTCCATATCCTTAAAGCGCACAAAAATACTAGAGAATTGGCACTAGGGCTTTTATTTATGAATTCAACCCAAATTCCATTTCCTAATGCCTCCATAAAAGTTTGTTGAGCCAACTCTAGTTCATCACACTCAAAATGAAGAGCCCCAATGTTGTTTAACAACTCAAAGGGTACTTCTTCTCTGTTTTTCTTCATAAGAGACTTTTTTTTCTTAAGAGAATCTAAGGCTACACGAGGGTTTGTCGATATTAATAACTCACCCATCTTGATAAATGAATGGGCATCATGTGGATCTATGTGAGTTTCCTTTCCTAAAATTTCCAAATACTTCTTTGCCTGCCCTTGTTGAGTATATATATGGCCTACAACTTTTAAGCTCTCACAGTTCTCAGGGTGGACCTCCAGAACCCTTTCAAAATTTGAGAGAGAAGTCTTAAGATCTCCCAACTTCAATTCAACCTGTCCACAAAATCTTGTGGCCTCTAGCTTTCCTTAACTGATGCCATGTAGTAGCGGCCAGTGGTATCATAATCACATATACTATGATAAGATCATCTAAGATTATAATATGAATGAGATTTCATGAGAGGGTGGCCAGTTGAAACAAGAGTTTTCTCAATCAACTGTTCAACAAGAAAATGCCGCCCTGTGAAGAAAAAAAGGTTTGCTAAATGATTCAATGCCATTGCACAGTACAGGTATAATTCAAAGGCTCTACGCATCTTTTCCATTCCTTCACAAACAATACCTTTTTCACTAACTATGAGAATCTACAATTAAAAAGTGTACAAAACTAACCACATAGAATTTTCCCCATTTCAAATAGCAAAATTGCCAAAAAAATGTGTTTAAAACCTGCAAAAAAATGCAAATAAAATCACGTTGATTTTTGCACCCAAAAACAACCATGATACCATAGCTTGTTTCTTACTATTATGCTTTGATAGATTTTTTCCAATCATCTATAGATTTTTTGAAATCACTTGTTTTAGGCTTTTAGCCATAGAAGCAAGGCAGTGAATTTTTTGATAAAATGTTTTGGTAGACATGTATGAAAAATGTGGTAGCATAGACAAGGCAATGAACTTTGGAAAAAATTCCTCAAAGAAATGTTGTCTCATGGTGATGGAATGTCATGACGAATGCCATGACAAGTGAATTGTTAGGGATTTTCATGGCATTCCATCACCATGAGACCACATTTCTTTGAGGCATTTTTTCAACCAGATCATTGCCTTGTCTATGCTATTTCTTACTATTATTCTTTGATAGATTTTTTCCAAACATCCATAGCTTGTTTGAAAGAACTTGTTTTAGGATTTTAGCCATAGCAACAAGGTAGTGAACTGTTTGATAAAATGCTTTGGTAGACATGTATGAAAAATGTGGTACCATAAACAAGGTAGTGAACTTTTTGTAAAAATGCCTCAAAGAAATGTGGTCTCATGGAATGCCATGACAAGCAAATGCAATTGACAGCTACTCCTAGTTATTAGTTATGCAATGTGAAGTAATTGCATAATTGCTTAGGTTAACTTTGTAAAAACTATATTGTAATTGAATTTTTTTCATCTATCAGCAGGGTATGTGCAGGATCATGATGAGCCAAAAAGTGGCAATATGATGGGTATGTGGTTGACAACTATTTTTTACCCAAAATTGATGAAATGAAAAGGTTTTTAAAGGAGATTCTCAACTTTCCACCAATATAAATTATGCTTTACTTTGAATTTAATAAGTAATTATTATTCATTTTCTATTTGAAATCACAACTAAAGTCCTAATTGATAGGCTGATTAAAAACATCTATAGCTTTCAAATGATATCACATTTTTGAATCCAAAACATGTGTCACATTGTATGCTTCACATACTATAGGATTAAAAAGAGAAAATTGAATTTCATGAAGTTTTGACCAAGTTAAGGTGGTCAAACATATGAGTTTTTATATTTTTTTTAAAAGTTGTAATAAAATTTCATAATTAATTATTTACTTGGAAAAAAATTACAAAAAATATGCATCACATTGGGACATGAGTCCTCTACTTATATCTAAAATCTTATAAAAAAATATTATCATTTTATTGTGGTTAGGGTGGTCGGACAAACACCTACTTATTTTTTCCCTAAAATTTAAATACCATTGCATTGAAATTTCAAATTTTTACCAAATAGATTTTTTTTTAAACAAACCTAGTATTTTAGAAACTACATTCAATTTGCTACAGATTCTATTCTTACATATTTTTGAAATAATATAGATAACTTATTCAAATTTTTATGTCAAGTTTCCTAACTCTGATTTTTCTGAATTTTTGCCACTTAAGGGCTTGTTTTTTCCATGATGATCCTGCACATACCCAACATCTAGTTATTAGTTATGCAATGTGATGTAATGCTTTCAGTTTGAAAGATTTGTAATGCAATGTAATCAACAATTTGAATATAAACTACAAAAACTTATTTTTTACAATTTGTTAGTTAAACTCTCTATAACTCTATTGCTATGGAAATGCCTTTCAATTAAAAAATAAAATTAGTTTGTCTCTTATTCTACATTTTTTTACATTTTGTCATCTATCAACATCTAGTTATTAGTTATGCAATGTGAAGTAATGCTTTGAGTTTGAAAGATGTGCAATGAAATGTAGTCATAAATTTGAATATAAACTACCAAAATCTATTTTTTACAATTCATTAGTTAAACTCTTTAGTTTATTTTCTCTCTCTAAATCTATTGCTATGGAATGCCTTTCAATTAAAAAAAATAGTTTTTGTCTCTTAGTCTACAATTTTTTGTTGCTATTTGCAAAACATTACAGATGGATCAACGTTGAAGGTTGACTATGAATCAATACCATGCATTTGATGAGAGAATAGCTTATGAGAGGGACATGGACAAATATCCATTTCCATGTAATGACTGTCTTGGTGGAAAGGTGAAAAAAAAGAAGTCAGATTTATCAACATATGATAAGATATGGGCATATTGATATAAGCCCTTGGAATGTCAATTATTATGAAGATACGATAGAATGAAAGAGTGTGAGAGATGAAGAGGCAAAAAACATAGATGAAGTGGCACCAAACATAGATGAAGATGCAACATTGTTAAACAGAGGGTTTAAAGTTGATAGAATGTTGAATGAGGGTCTAAACAATGATTGGGACAAGTTGATGGAGGATGCTTCAAAGCCTGTGTATGCTAATTGAAAGTTAAGTCATTTGACAACAATCCTTTAAATGAGAGTGTAGATTAGTTATTGGCATTATTAAGTTCGTTGTTACCACCTGACTCCACATTGCCAACAAAATGAATTCAATGTAGAAAGGAAATCACTATGCTAGGCTTAGGGTATGAAAACATCCACACATGTGTGAATGGTTGTGTATTATTTTGCAAGAATCTTGCAAGTGAGAGTGAATGTCTGAAATGTCATGAAGCAAGGTATAGACAAGGGTTGAAATTAGTTGTGGTTCCTAGAAAGGTTCTTCGCCACTTTCTGGTAATCCCATGATTACTCTGAATGTATAGGTGCAAAGACATTGTTGAACTTATGCAATGGCATGCCCAAAATAAGAGCACTGATGGAAAACACTGACATGTGCTTGATTCTAAGACGTAGATGGAATTTGATAACAGATGGCCTAATTTTTCTCAAGATCCTCGTAATATAAGGTTGGGTTTGGCTCTAGATGGGTTGAACCCATTCTCAGATCAAAGTACTAAATGGTCAACTTGGCCAATGCTTTTAATAAATTATAACTTGCCTCCATGGTTAGCAACTAAATCATTTTTCTTAATGCTATCATTGATTATACCAAGAAAAAAAAGTGTGACTTCACATATAATTGATGCTTATCTAGAGCCATTAAATGATGAGCTAATGGAATTGTGGAAAGGAATTGAAGCAATTCAATCTTTATGGGATGGTCATTCAATCAAATTCACTTTAAAAGCTTCCTTATTGTTTACGATTCATGATCTTCCTACATATGACACATTGTCTGGTCTTAGTGTTCATGGATACCATGGATGTCCTACTTGCAACCTTAAGGATTTTTTGAGGCACTCAAGAATTTTGTGTAAGTGTATTTATTGTGGACATTGTGCTTACCTTAAAATGGATCATCCATATTGTCAACAAAAAACATGGTTCAATAGTCAAGAAGAGAATCGTGAAGCACCATTGCTAATAACATGTGATTACATTGCTAAGAATGGACAAAAAAGAATGTCGTTTATTGAAAATCATGGGATTGTTGGTAACAAATATGATCCATGTAATGAAAGCGGTGTAAAAAGGTTGTGCATATTATATAAGTTGCCATACTTTAAGGATATAGCTTAGGCATACTGTTGACTTTATGCATACTGAGAAAAATATAGCCTATGCTATTATATATACTCTTTTTGGTTCTTTTGATACTATTTCATCATGTGAAGACTTTCGACAACTAAATATTCATCAAAATCTTTGGGTTGAAAAATATGATGATGAAAAATATAGAAAGCCTAATGCTCGTTATGTCTGGACAAAGGACCAACGCGCACAATTCTTACAGTTGATGTCTCAGACTCACTTTCCCACTGGATATGTAAGTAGTAGTATTAGAAGCCAAACTGGCATAATAGCTTAAGAGGCCTCAAGACCCATGACTATTATGTCATAATGGAGAATATTTTACCTATTGTGGAAAATATATTAAGTTTGGAAAAGGGGCCATGATTGGTAGTTATAAGGTTGGGCCTAATATTAAAGAGAATGAGTTTACATGTATTAGATCCTTCGAACTTTGATAGGTTGAGGGAGGAGGTTGTTGAAGTCCTTTTTCTATTGGAACATGAATTTTATCCAACAATCTTTAACATTTCTATGCATCTTTTCATACATCTACAATATGAACTAAAGCATTGTGGCCCAATAAGAACAAGATGGATGTATCCTATAGAATGATATATGAAGGTTTTGAAAAAAAAATGTTTGTACTAGAGAAAAATTGAAAGGTAGCATATCTAAGGGATATTCAATGCAAGAGGCCATGGGATTTTGCACATAATATATAAAGGATTTAAAAAATGTCAATTGGCATGTATGGGATGATGAAGAAAAAGAGACAACTTTAGGTGAAGTATTGGAATGCAATGGATGTCACTTTAAGCTATCACATCAAGAAAGAAGTGTGATACATGCCTATATTCTTCAAAACACATCTTCGTTTGATAAGTGGTGTAGGTAAAAAAAAATTACACAATAATTTATTTACTCAATTGCATTTACACATTTATATTATTAATCTTACTATTTGTGCATTAATATTGTATGTAGAAAATATGAAGAAGACAATCATGCTTGGATGCAACATTGACCTCAAAAGCGTAGAAATCATGCTGATTTGATTGGAGGTGATTCTTTTCCAAAATTTGAAGAATGGATTGCTAATGCAGTCAATGATGCAAAAGAAGAAGGTCAAGATATAACAACGGAGGAAATTGAGCTTTCACAATCTCCACATTTATGGGCTACGCGTTTCAGTGGAATGTGGGCATATGGTAGTCATTTAAGAATTGAAGAAAAAGACAAAGGAAAGACAAAATTGTGATTGTGTTGTTAGTGTTGAATTTCTTCACAAAACTGAGAATTTTTTTTATGTTGGATTCATCCAAGAAATTATTCTAGTGGACTATGGTGAAAATCATCCTATATTATTAAAATGTAAGTGGATCCAACCATCTGTAGTACAATTTGATGAGTATAGATTTGTACACGCAAATACAAGACAATTTTTATCAGAGATAGATGAGCTGTATGTTTCCCCTCTTCAAATTAACCAATCATTTCTAATTGATGATGTAAGAAGCCCATGATGGTTGTATGTCATTCAAACAAAGTCTCGTTCAAAACAAAAATTCATGCAAGTTGTTGATATAATGCTTGATGGGAAATATGATAATTTACAAGAAACATTTGAAGAAGTAGATAAAGATGATGATGGAGTGTTTGAAGAAGA
This sequence comes from Sequoia sempervirens, assembly GCA_007258455.2. Classification (NCBI taxonomy): domain Eukaryota; kingdom Viridiplantae; phylum Streptophyta; class Pinopsida; order Cupressales; family Cupressaceae; genus Sequoia; species Sequoia sempervirens. The sequence continues at coordinate 287,610,388 of VDFB02105785.1, read as the reverse complement.
AATTTTGATTACCAATGAAGAGATTGGGAGAGAGAATGCATTGCATGTCACAGATGAGGATGCGAAAGAAAATCAAGCAGATGTAGACATGAATGATCAGGATTTTGATCTTGCTGGCAATGCAGATGATTATGATGATGTTTTGTCACCTTAAGAGGTTAACCTAAAATTTGATTATATGTATGGTGTAATTCATTATTGAATGTAAAAAAGATATGAGTATAGGTATGCTTATTCACTGTTGTTTTATTGATACATTTCTAAATGTAATCATCATTATTCTTCTAGTACATTGTATACAAAACCTGAGATGTTCATTGCTTATTTGAAGTGTATTTAAAGTTAGGTCCAATCATTCTTCTTAGTTTTATTACTTTGGTTGAAATTTTGAAATGAATTTTGTTTAGTTAGAATATAAATTCTTGTATGTCCTATATGTTTTCTAGATGTAAACATATAATGAACATTTGTGATTTAATAATAGATATCTAGACATCTTAACATTAGGTGAACTAAGCCTCCTCATTACAAACAAAGAAAAGATCTCTTAGGTCTAAATAACACTGAAAAATAAAATTGAGAGACTGCAAAATTAGAAAATTGTTCAATCATTTCAATAAAATGATATCTAAAATATTGCATTCATAATAAAATCCAATACCGCACTACCACAATAGTCAATATGGGTATGTGAGGGATGGCGAGACATATAGGTCAATGTAAAAATGCTTATCGTAATACCGCAACAACCAAATATGAATATCACGAGGTGGCAGTGAGAACATGTTAACAACTAAAGTAAACCACAACCCCACAAGGGGTAAATAGTGACACTGTGGTATGGCAGTGAACAATCACTCAATCGCTAGAATTAACTCGCTGTCCTACAGGAGTCCAAAGGGGTGTGTGCGGGGTGTCGGGTACTGCTAACCCTACCATATTGCTACCCCACAATGGTCTTGATATGACAGAGTGGTATGGCAGTGAACAGTCACTCAACCACTAGAATTAACCCACCATCTCGTGGGAGTCCAAAGGGGTGTGTACGGGGTGGCGGTACTACTAACGCTACCCCACAACGGTCTTGAAATGACAGAGCAGTACTACAGTACAATCTTTCAAATATTTTAATGATTACACCATTCAATTTCCTAAGATCAAAGGCATGTATTCAAACTTGAAATATGGGCATATTCTAAAATATTTTGCATGAATTGACATTAATAGTGAGGTGACCGAGCTCAACACCAAATATTACTTGGGACTTGACAACATTTTGGTAATCATTCACACAACTCAGCGTACCAGAGGCAAGGGAGTTCAAGCAGGAAGACTCTACGGCTATTATTTCACTGGGTAAGTTCATAGAAACCTTTTGTAGAAAGTGTATAAGAACTGAATTGTCTTCTACAAGTAGACACTTACAAAAATCAAGTAGGAGTAAATTCTTCATCATGCCACCCAAAAGAAGTCAACTTGCGAGTAAAAAGGAAGAGTCCATAGTTTCTAAAAGAGAGAAGAGGTCCCTGCAACAATCCATTTTAGATGTGTTACCTAATTTTGTAAACAAAGGATTCAAAAAGGGGTTTAGTGATAAAGCCTATGGATATAGAGACCCAATTATCCCTATCTTAGGGTGGGATCTATTTTGGCACTTCTATGAAAAAAGGGATGACAAGATTCCAGTTTCAAATCCTTGGACCTTAGATTTGGCCAAATTGATAGTCCCAAATGTCTTTGTAGATGTTGAGTTTATTAAAGTATTGGCACAATATTATCACCCGACTACCAGGACTATAAGAATTCTAGATGGTTCACCATTAGTGGTGTTGACAAAAGAAGCAATTATAGAGTGTTTAATGTTAAACAAGCAAGATATCACTAAGATCGACTTGGATAGAAGTGAGGAGGATTATAGGAGATTGAGAAAAACTTACAAGAGTGATGAACTTCCTTTACACATGAAAAATGGGTGTAAACAATAGGAGGATACCTATCCCCCCCCCCAAATTGAGTCATTTGTCATAGAAGACTTCCAAGTATATTTCAAAAGAACTTATTTTTCTTTGTGCCAAGTGCTTGGAATAGATGTTGAAGAGAGGATGCCAACCTATCTCATGATGATGGAAATAAAGATACAAAATCTTGAAGTCAACATTGAGTATGACTGTGCTGCTGAAATTGAGAAAGGGCTATAGGTGATCCCACAATACTGGTTTACAATTTTTGGCCAAATTGGACACTAAACTATTTTTTTCTAACTAAATCTTCACTTTCGGGCACCTATAGCAACTAAACTGTGAGGAATTTGAAGATGATGTAAACTAGTGATTTGTGACATTTTGTCTATAGATTATAATTTTTTTTTCAAAATTTTTGGAATCAAATTGCACTTCTTTTTCCATCTCCTTCAAAAACTAGTTTTTATCAGTAAACGCCAATTTTAAGGAGTGATGCTCACCGCATACAACATAACATTCTTTTTATGAAGGATAAAATTATATTTTTTTCGAATTTACATTTGTAACTATGATATATAACCAATTCATTGTTTTTTATTGAATATTTTTTCCTTAATCAAGTTTCGAAGTCAATCCAATTACAATTCAGACATAGGCGGACCGTATACAACATAACTTTTTTGTATGTATCAAAATTCTTTTTTTTTTTACTAGATCAAGGACATCAATACCTATCTTGACCATATTTTTCAGAATTTTATTTTGATAATCTGCTATTTTTCCATGTGTGCAAAATAGAGAGCTTTATTTTTGGTGAAAACCTATGTTTAATCAAACTAAAAATACAAATACATAATAAAACCAAAACATGTTAAAATTATATTCGATGGATAGCTCGTTCTAAGGACTACCATCATCTAGTTAGGTATGTTAAGTCTCCTCCATTTTCATCCTCAACTCAAGCTTTGAAGGGAAAAATTCTGCAAAAATTTGGTGCCAGAGGGGGAGAAGGGGGGAAAAGGGGGGTTCAAATGAACCCAGGTTCGAGCGAACCCCCTCTTTTCCATTATCTTTGTCATTAAAAAAAGAAAAAAAAGTGAGTTCCTTCATTTAATATGGTTCGCTCGAACCAGGGTCCATTCAAACACCCCAATTTGTGCGAACCCCTAAAAAGAAAAAAAAAATTCATAGGAGTGTTTTTGCAAATTTCCTTCCTCACCGGAATTATAAACCAGTTTTGTGGGCTTACCCTTACATGAGGGATTTTTGCAAGTAAGAGAGAACTTAGCTCCCATCACTTTCAAGAAATACTCTCTGTTGTTTCATTTAATATTGTACCAAAACATAAATAGATGGACTAAAAGAATGTGCTTGGGAATGAGTGATGATGAACGAAATAGGTTGCCTGTACAAAACTAGTGTTACATCTGGGATAGTAGATGTAAAAATAGGGATTACAAAATATTTCATGATGATTTCGTAATAAAGGTCATGGCTGCTCTTGGTCATATTTCACCAAGATTTCCTAATAAAATCATGCAAGTATTAAGACCTTTAGCATTGAAACCAGAGGAGGGACACACTCACAATTTCAGTGACTGGTTCTTCTTAGCATACCAAATAGTAATAAGGGTCTATGGGTGTCCTCAAGCCCCACATGTTTTACCTAACTTTGTTTCTATTTGAATTGCATTTTTAGAATTTATGTGGCAAATGTTATGGATGGAGTAGGTTGTTATGGAAAGACAAAAAAGGGGACATTCCTCCCTAGCCTAAATGAATGTGAGGAGCTATTTGTAGGGTCTGACACTCTTGAAGAACCGTAGAAATATTTGAAGATGAGGTATTCATTGAAGTCACAAGGAGAAAGGATCTTTGATCCTGAAGGGAATATTAATTTTATAAAGCAGACACTTCTCACTAAAGCTGAGATTACCCATGTAATGGATTACGAAGAAGATGTAATAATAAATTGCTTTACAAATGATTAAGTTTTTCAAAGGAAGAGGAAGTGGGAAATCATAAAGAGGCTTGAGGAGGAGAAGGAGAAAATGGACACTGGATTCCAAGGATTATATGTTGAAGAAGGAGATCCTATCAGATGGATGAACTTAATAATTGACAACTTTGAAAGATTATATGTTGAACTAGAAAAGAAACCTGAGGGCCAGTCTTCAAAACCCTCCAAGATACCCATCAAACCAAGTGGTATTGTAATCATAGAGCCCTTACCAGAAACTACCATAATACAATCAAAAGCATCCCCTAAGCAACCAAGTCCTAAAAGGAAGAAGACACATGGAGTGGGCCCCTTAGTGGCATATGAAATAAGTGGAGTAGGGGATATTGAAGAGGTAGCCGATGTAATTTTGAATTTTAAAGATGATGAAGTTGATCAGCCACCGCCTAAGCTTGCAACTGATGCTCACAAACTAAAAGAAAGAGTGGATGTAAATGGGCATAATGATCAAGAAGTGCATGATGATGAAAGGGTGATTGTTGCCCTTAGATTTATTGAAGATGATGAATTTATTCAAACTCCCAAGTTTAAGGATTTTTGGTTTAAGATGAAAATGAAAGAATTTAAGGAGAGAATCCAAATTAATAAGATGGGAACTGAGGAGTCACAACATGACTAGATTGTTACCCAGACTTTTGAAGAACTCAGAATTAATGAAATTACTATTAGCCCCCAAGAAGCAAGAAAATTAGTCTTAGAAAGCAATATACTCATTATTTCTAGGATGGAGTTAAAAAGGATATTCTTACTGGATCAAGTAAGAAGCCAAGAAGATCCCATGTTGGTTTCTCAATTGAATTTAGATGAGGGAATTAGTGGCACAGGTTACAACCCAAGACTTGAAACCCTAGCCTTTTGGACAAATTAAAAAAGAATAGAAAAACCAAGGTTGCTTGATGTTGTAAAAGAAATAAGAGGGACTTCCATGGTAAAGACACTTTAAGACACATCATTATTGGAGAAAAATACTATGACAATGCACTCAACAATGTTTACTAGGGATGTGGTTAAAGCTATGGAGCTTAGATTGGCAGAATATGAGAAAGCACATCCTGATTTGAATGATGAATTGAATAGGTTATTTATAGAAAATGTGAAAATGAAAGAGAAATTGAAGGGAGCAGGTCATTCCCAAAGCACGAAATTAATAGTATACCGACCCCTTGCCATCCAGACTAATACAAGTTTAATCACTGTTGAACAAGTAAATGTGCTAAAACAAGAAATTGAGAAGTTGAAAAAGACTAATGAAGAAACAAAGGAAAGAGCAAAGAGATAAACCCACAGGGTATTGGAACATATATTGGAGCATAGGGTTAAACTAATTGTGGAAAAATTGGAAAATGTGTATGAATGTTATGTCTCCTTGTCACAAGCAGTTGATCAGATAAAGGCCCATGTACCTATATTGGACCCCTTATTCAAGGAATGGCAACCAATACATCACACCTTAACGACTTTGTGCATAATTTTACAAAGGAGAGTTGAGGCTTGCACAACTTTAAAGCCTACTAAGCAAATGGTTCAAATGGTAACATATGAATTTTATTACATATTTACAAAAGACCAAAAGATCAAGGAAAGAATGGATTCATTTCACACACTAAAGCAGTGGTTCGTGCCTAAGATACTAAGGGATGATGATCAACTGAAAGGCTCCAAGGATTGGATAGATGAGTTTAGAAAAATTGTTCCCAACTGCCTCACTAATTTACAGAAGGATGGTGACATAAATATTCACTGCCTCAATTTAACCTTGGATGGAATAATTGCACTGGATGTTGGATACTCAACATTCATCATGGATAGAAAAGGGTTATTAGACAACAAATGGAAGAGTCACTTGGCCAACACACAAAAAATATAGGAGTACAAATGGCCTCCTGATTACACAATGTACGAATGGGAGTAGACATATCTAGCTCCTCTAGAAGAATAGGCCTTGCAGTGAAGTACCAAGCCTTGCAGATACTATCATGGAGAGAGGACCTTGCCAAATCTAAATGATCACATGTACCTTACGATGAGTAACAGACTTCCGTATCTTGCGAGTGATTTGGACTTCAACATTTGATCATTTCTCTTTATTTCTCATCTTTCATTGCTTTTATGTAATCCTATGTAAACAACGTTAATTAATACTTTTTAATTTATGTTAAAAGCGGGTAACTAAAAAGACACTTTTTGACATGTCATTCAGGACAAAATTTTGAAACGCATTGTAAAATCTTTTTGAAGATCAATAGAATGAAGTTATAATTGGTGGTTGAATTCTGGTTTCAATTGTTTGTTGAAGTGAATTAATGAATTTTATCTTTTTGTCTCCAGTTTGATCTTTCCTTGTTATTTAAATCATTATATCAATGGTATATCTGGTTTATCAAAACACATTTGTTATCAAACAATTAATTTTATACTACATTTTGGTGTCAAATCTTTGGTAATTATGGTTAGTTTCATTACATTCAAATTCTGAATTCTAGGAAATTATATATAGTAAATAGATTGGTGGCTATTTGGCTAGTAAAATTAGCTCTCTTAGAAATTAATTGAAATATCTTGTCTTGAAATATCTAGAAGGATTATTTTAATTAAAGAGGATTTTGTGGTTATTTTTCTAACAATGATTAACAATGATTTTATAGTGCAACTAGCTTGCTATTTTCATTCAAGATACAAGGCATGATCAAATTCAAGCACATACCAAGATGGTACTCTACTTCAAACCCTCAACCTCACTCAGTTTAGTCTACTTACATGGGTATATTAAGGAAGTTACTAAACAATTAATATATATCATTTGTTGTTTGTGAAGGAGAATCCTGTGAGATCCAATATGGCAGTGGATCAATATTCAGTTTCTTAAGTAAAGATGATGTCATAGTTGGGAAACTTGTTGTGAAACATCGAGTTAGTAATTTTTGGATGTTAAGGATTCCCAGTTGGATATCAAAGATATTTTCTCATCAACTTAATTTGGAATTTATGTATGAATGGATTCTTTCATGGTGCAGGTCTTTACTGAGACAACACATGAACTAGGGTTGACATTTTTGTTGTCCAAGTGTAATGGCATTCTTGGGCTTGGTTTCCAAGAAATTTTTGTTGATAATGTTGTTCTAGTCTAGTTAGTGTTGATAGCCTTTGTCATGAGTCTTACTAGTTCTGACCTCAAACTATTGATTAGAGGTTCAAGGAATATCATCAAACACTTTACATACAACCTCTTTACTTGTTGTTTTTGTATTTTAGTTTGATTATGCTTGCTTGAAATCATGGAAAATGTGATTTAAAATCTTTCAAATGATCACTAAGATGTCTAGGCAAAGAACTAAAATGCAAATGCAATTATTTTTGTCTTTTTGAATGCATATATATGATCTCTACATGGAAAATGTGCACCTACAACCAATTGAAATTTCATCAAGGACTTGGCATGCAAACTAATGAGCTTCTACAACAATAAGGAATTGTGTTAAACATTTATCATGCATCCTAATGATTGAGGTGTACATCTACAACATGTGGAATTTGATCAAACACTTGCTATGCAATTCCTATAATGTAAATGTTGACTTTCAGCTAGTGACATTTAGACAAACAGTTGTCTTGCATACATAAATGAATACTACAGCCAAGTACCTAAAGACAACAATGATATGCAACTTATTACTCCTTTATTCGATATGCCAATTCTAGTACAATGTTGAAAACGAGTGGCCAAGACTCTTGGCATTACAACATGATCAAAGTGCTATCGAAATGCTGATATAAATATGAATCTACAACTTTCATATTGCAGTGACTAATACAACTGAAGATACCAATGTAAATGAGTACTATAAGATGCAAGAACCTAGAAATTATGATCGCCTATGTTTGTGCAACTGTGGCAGCCTCAAGTGTAGAAAAAGTAGACCTTCCCCAAGTAAATACGACCCTAGATATGAGCCACCCCCGTTTTGAGATTATATCCTCAAAAATAAATTATTTGCAGATGCAAACTCATGCTTCTATCTCCACAAACAATCGCCTTGACTCCCAAGATGGTGGGCTCAAACACCCATATGGAAATGATGCAAAGATGAGCATCTATGTGCAAAAACATGGATAGTAATGTGACTGTAAATTGGAAAATCAAAACACAACCTCCATAGAAATCGAACTAGAATGATTTAATTCGATGAAGCTCCAAACTATAATTAATCCCTGTGCAATCTCCAAATTTCCCTCTTCAAATTGCTTCAATAAGCTGATATGAAATCTTGATCTCCAAATTTTGCCAAAGGCCACAAAATTTGCAATGAGGCACAAATTGAACTTCTGAAGTGAAGCCCACTCAATTAGCAATAATTCAACTGATATTTCACAACCTCAAAATTGCATAACCAATGAGAGTTTTCATTCCCAATAGTTGGAAATGGCAGAAACCCTAGTTGGCTCCTTCACCAAACAAGTTCTTCAAAACAAATATCAATAATACCTAGAAGCTTGGCTTGTTCTTCTTTTATAATTTTTCATTCCATCTTCAAGAAGCTTCTAGAAAATAATATTATTTTATTTTATTTTATTTTAGTGACTTTATGATATGATATTTTATTAAGTCACTTTATTAAAATAATTAAATATAAGGTCACTTTATAATATTTGTTTAATTAGTAACCTTACAAATAATTAATTTAATTATTATCTCCCTTATTTCTCCAATCCAACCGAATCTAGGAAAAGACGCCAACCACAGAATAGGTAACTGCCTAAAGAAGACCCCCTAACCATGCACATTAGCCTACGAGGGTCAGGAATAGGCTAAATCCTCTAAAAACTGATGTTCATGAAAATAGGGACATTACAGTCTTCCCTCCCTGAAATTGCTTGACCCCAAGTAATCTCAGTTGCAAAGAAAACTCTCCCCCCACTTGGATCCCAAGGTAAGATCCGTGTAATGTTCCAGACATCACCAAATAGCTCCTACAACACTAGCACTAGCACCACTTGTTGAATCAACTCAATCCCAAAATTGTGATGATGAATATGATGCATCCACACTGTTGGAAAGCCACCACCTATTGCTTCCCATTGTGCCACTCTGATACCCCCTATCTTGAAAATGAAGCAAGTATCCAAGTCCTTAATCAAATGATAATCATCGTGAGAGAGCAAGGTAGAAGACCTGCCAAACTCAGAGTCAACATCTATGGTCAGAAACAAGTCATACCAAAACTGACTAGAACACTCCTTATTCCACCCACCTCTTTGTGCTATTAAAGACATCATCAAATATTGTGTATGTGGGATGAAATCAAACTGATGATCACACCTCAAGATGCAATCGAGGTGAAAATCTCCTGACTGTGCTAATGGAATACTTGAATGATCAGGTGTATTCCATCCAATACCACCATCCTTGGAAGAAGGTTTACAACTCATAATAGGATGAATTGGCCTTGCAACAACACCATCATGAATGCCATCTAATACCTGGCAAGGTGTTGGATAAACCAAAATAGTCATGTGTACCCCATTCACCCATGACACCTGTATATGTTGATGTGTCTATGTAAAATGTCTTCTCTTGTTGATCCAACACAAGAGACTCTGCATCTGTAACCTGAGTGTGAACGCTCATGCTGCTCACCTCATCCTATGCCCTGACTGCCATAGATGAATGACTCTCTATTGTACATGATGTACATCTAACCAAGCTCAATTCTAAGCAAAGCTCATCCACATGTCTCTTAGAATCCCGTAGTGCCATTTGAGTGCTTACCAAAGAATCCCTAGTGACTACAAGCTCTAGAGAGAGACTACCAACCTCCTCTTCTTTCCTCATCAAGGTAGCTAAATAGATCCAAACAAGGTTAAGAAGGTGGTCACAGTCTAAAAGAAGGTGTAAGTAACTTGAATTCATCACTCCCACACCTTCTTTGATCTCCTGTAAGCTATCATGAGAAGACCATACTACAATTCCCTCTTGTCTTCTTTCTAATTGAACCCTCCAAAGGTGATTCTCAATCAATTTGTGCATTTTATTGTGATGAGATAATGCTGCCACAATCCCATCCTCATTTGACTTCAACTGGTTCCTCCAATTGTGTGGAATATGAGGTGTATGACTAGCTTCTATCCCACATGGAGAAGCTTCTACTTGTGCCTGAAATTCTTTTTTCACAAAGTCATGTATGCTCAAATTTTGATTTGGAAGTAGGTCAACACCAATTCCATCTATCAAATCACCACTATCCTGAATTGGTGTCCAAGTACAAGAGGACTCGAGATGCTCCATGAAATCATCATCATCCTGCTCAATTGAAACATCAAATGATGGCATGCTATCCTCCTGAAGAGAAGATGAAACCTGTAAACCAAAAGAAGGCATCTCCTGCTCATCACCTTTGTCCATTTTGTTTTCCATAAGATCAACTATATGCTAGTCACTAACTGCTAAAAATTCATTGTATAGGTTTCTAGATACTTCACCCAAGGCATGTTCTGCTTTTCCATTCAAATCTTTAGATTTTGTAAATATCATTGAGTATGCCCCTTTAGTGTCAGTATCTCTCATAAGAATGGAAAATTCCTGAAACAACTCAGATATAGACTTCTCTGTAGCCATCTGACAACTGAGCTTTGATGATCACATGATGGAAGAATCGTGGCTCTAATACCACTATAATGAGCCTTGGTAGTTCTGACCTCAAACTGTTGATTAGAGGTTCAAGGAATATCATCAAACACTTTGCATACAACCTCTTTGCTTGTTGTTTCTGTATTTCAATCTGATTATGCTTGCTTGAAATGATGTCAAATGCGATTTAAATGCTTTCAAATGATCACTAAGATGTCTAGGCAAAGAACTAAAATGCAAATGCAATTCTTTTTGTCTTTTTGAATGCATATATATGATCTCTACATGGAAAATGTGCACCTATAGCCAATTGACATTTCGTCAAACACTTGGAATACAAACTAATGAGAATCTACAACAATAAGGAATTATGTCAAACATTTATCATGCATCCTAATTATTGAGGTGTACATCTACAACATGTGGCATTTGATCAAACACTTGCTATGCAATTCCTATAATGTAAATGTTGACTTTCAACTAGTGACATTTAGACAAATAGTTGTCTTGCATACGAAAATGAATGTTACAACCGAGTACCTAAAGACAACAATGATATGTGACTTATCAATCCTTTATTTGATATGCCAATTCTAGTACAATGCTGAAAGCGAGTGGCCAAGACTCTTGGAATTACAACATGATCAAAGTGCTATCAAAATGCTGATATAAATATGCATCTATAGCTGTCATATAGCATCGACTAATACAACTAAAGATACCAATGAAAATGAGTACTATAAGATGCAAGAACCTAGAAATTATGATCTCCTATGTTTGTGTAGTTGTGGTAGCCTCAAGTGTAGACAAAGTAGACCTTCCCCAAGTCAAATTGACCCTAGATATGAGCTACCCCTGTTTTGAGATTAAATCCTCAAAAATAAATATTCATAGTTGCAAACTCATGCTTCTATCTCCACAAACAATCGCTTTGATTCCCAAGATGGTGCGCTCAAACACCCATATGAAATCAATGCAAAGATGAGCCTCTATGTGCAAAAACGTGGATAGCAATGTGACTGTAAATTGGAAAATTAGAACACAACCTCCATAGAAATTGAACTGGAATGATGTAATTCGATGAAGCTCCAAACTATAATTAATCCATGTGCAATCTCCAAATCGCCCTCTTCAAATTGCTTCAATAAGCTGATATGAAATCTTGATCTCCAAATTTGGCCAAAGGTAACAAAATTTGCAATGAGGCACAAATTGAACTTCTGAAGTGAAGCCCACTCAATTAGCAATAATTCAGCTGATATTTCACAACCTCAAAATTGCATAACCAATGAGAGTTTTCATTCCCAATGGCTAGAAATGGTAGAAACCCTAGTTGGCTCCTTCACCGAACAAGTTCTTTAAAACAAATATCAATTCTTGGATACCTAGAAGCTTGGCTTGTTCTTATTTTATACTTTTTCATTCCATCTTCAAGAAGCTTCTAGAAAATAATATTATTTTATTTTATTTTATTTTAGTGACTTTATGATGTGATATTTTATTAAGTCATTTTATTAAATTAATTAAATATAAGGTCACTTTATAATATTTATTTAATTAGTAACCTTACAAACAATTAATTTAATTATTATCTCCCTTATTTCTCCAATCCAATTGAATCCAAGAAAAGAATCCAACCACAGACTAGGTAACTACCTGAAGAAGACCCCCTAACCATGCACATTATCCTACGAGGTTTAGGAATAGGCTAAATCCTTTGAAAACTTATGCTCATGAAAATGGGGACATTACAACCTTCATTCTATAATGTCAACTTCATTCTATAATCTGAGCATATCACCTTTCTTAAATTTTGAACAAGGTTTTGGAATCAAGGGTTCAATATGCATATTTCAGGCCTATGTTGGACACTCTGTTTAAGGTGTTTGTTAACAAGGCTACAATTTTTTAATTGATTTATCTTTCTACTGTGTTTGGACTTACTTTTGAAAACTTTCAATATACAATGCAATTTTATTCTTTTTGAATTGAGACTAATAGTAATTTTGTTGGTTCTATTGAGGCATAGCTTCATTCATGGTGGAAAAGGCAACACCTTGTTTCTCATATCATATGCAACATTGCATATAAAGGAGGAAAGATTCTAGTTGGGTTATTGTTGACTGCATTGAAGGAGAGAGCTTCATATATGGGACACAATCAACACTCTCCTTGGATTCTACACGTTAGAGCTTGCTCCAGGAAGATTGTCCACGTTGTAGAAGTTTTCAGAGATGAAAGGGGCATGTGCTCACATTGAAAGGCTTCAAGCATGCATTTCCATCATTGTAAAAAAATTTTGGATAATTTTCTTTCTTGTATTCATTTATGTGCAATATTGTAACTCAGATTTTCAATCTTGTGACTGAAAATAACAATTGTAATACTCTATTTCTAAGTTGTAACTAGAACACATTTCTTTTATTAATAAATTTTACCAATTTTTCCTTCTCAATGGTTGTCCTATTGTGCACAATTGATGATTGATGTGTATTTCTGTGTTTTATGCTTAAATCCTCAAATATCAGGCAATTAAAATGACTAAATATACTACTAATTGACATCAATTAATAATTAAATTGACTAAATATACTATCAATTGATAGAAATTAGTGAACAATGAATAAATATGACTAGAGATATGACCAGTGAAATCAGTGAATAAAAATGACTAACTATACTACCAAATTGATCAAAATGATGATTAAAATTAATGACTAAATACACTACCAATGCACATAAATCAATGGATAAAAATGACTAAATAAGTGACCAATTAACAACAATCAATGACTAAATATATTAGTGAATAAAAAAATGACTATATAAGTGACCAAATTACAACAATCCATGACTAAATCAACAACTAAATAAGTGACCAGTTAAATATATCAATGAATAAAAAATAATTAAATAAGTGACGATATTACAACAATCAATGAATAAATCAACCACTAAATATATTAGTGAAAAAAATGACTAAATAAGTGACCAGATTACAATAATCAATGACCAAATCAATGACTAAATATACTACCAAATCGATCAATCAAAACAACCAATAAATGAATAAAAATGGTTTAGTCATCAATTTGGTCACATTATAAATGACTGGCAATAAACTACTAATGGTTATGTGACCAAGTTCAGTCATTTATAAGTAGTTTTTAGTATTTTTTTCAGTAGTTTATTGTTGTTTCTGTACTAGTGGGTTTTTGCAAGAAACTGGAGAATCTGGAAACACTTAGCTTTTTGAGGACAAAATCCCTCAGTAAGAACAACTTGGTGCAAGAGTGAAATATTTTCCAAGCCAAGTTGTAGATAACTTCATGTTCAGAGGTTGTGTTTGTGCTTACTGAATTATAGGAGAGATTTAATATTTAGGGTTCGAAGGAATAAGTAGGAAATTGGAAGATATATTGATTGGATTGGGAGGATTTACTTGTTGATGTATAAGTCAATCCTTGCTGATCTAGACATGGGATTTACAGATTGTTAATATTGCAAATATTGGAATTGAAGGGTTTCCTATAATTGAGTTGACGTGGAGGTTTAGACTGCTATTGTTGCAAATACCTCTTCTATCATGGCAAGATAGGGTTGGAGAGCACTGTGTTGGAATCCTTTCTTCCATTGGAGGTGTTACTTGTAGCTAGCATCCATTTTTAGAGGGATTCAAGGAATATCTTACTTGTGAGTTCATGATTTGTAACTCCTAGATTTTTTGGGTATTATTGTTTAAGATAATAGGGGATATTTAATGAACTAGGTTGCCAATATTTTATGAAAATACTAGGTATCTAAGCTGATATAAAAATCTAGAATTTTTAGCTTGTATTCCCTATGTAATGTTCAATTTTTGAGTTAAAAATTATTATCACAATATAGTCTATTTTGTTGCATTATATTGTTGTATCAAACATTACAAATATAGCACAAAACATTCATCAAAACAAATAAAAAATAAAGGAAAATAGGGCTGCATCTTACGATGGTATTAGAGCTTAGTATTTCTTGCCACCCTGAGGGGTTATTAGTAAAAAGGATTTTTCAGTTTGTTTGGTGAGTGGCCAACAATCATTTATCAGAGGTTCACAACTATTTGCATCAAAACTTGTAGTTTTTAGAAGCAAACAAAATATGACTAATGGTAAATCTATGTTCGAGATGATGTAGGAACTGTATACATTAATGAAGGATCTACACATTAAAAAATAATATAAGAGGAAGGTTGTAAAACCTAAACATATGGATAAGGAAGATGAATTGATTCAATGTGAGTTGCATATTACAGGTTTTTTTTAGGGGATTGATCAACAGTATTGCATTGGACAAGGGGTAGTGACAAGTAATGAGGAAAATGAATTTGAAACCCAAACATCTATTGCAGCCACATCTAAAGAGAATTCTTCACTTGTACGAGTGATTTTCAGTCATGCAAAAGATGTTGCAATAGGAAATGATTTCACATTTCAGTATAGTGCACCCCATGGATCAACACCTAGTGATGGACTCAATGTGAGTGGCTATCATGGAGTTTCCAAATCATCTAATGATCACAATGCTACATTTGATTTCAAGGATGACTCCTTAGATGTGCCTGCGTCTTTATAGCTAGAGGATTGGATTCCTAATCACTTATGTGGGTTCAATGAGGAAGATGGAATCAACGTAGTGTTTTTCTAGTAGGAAGACACTTGGACTACAAGGAAAAGGAATTAATTGATGTCACAGGTAAAGGTTACACAAGTCTCCTAGTGGGTGATTTGGAGATTGTGATTGATAAATCTTGTGAATAATTGTATTTTTTAATGGTTCCATATGTGATTCTAACATTTTCCCCCTTTCTCTACATGAAAAATGCATGACATCATCTAATGAGTTAGCTGAGTTGGATGATGAGTAAAAAGGGCAAGTTGATCCCTCTTGTGTTATAACACCTAATGATGGTATTAAAGATGGTTTTGTGTGTGGGACTAGTGTTTCCCTAGTTCCAAATCGACAAGTGTGCAAGGATGATGACATAGAAGAATACAATTGTGTGACTCAAGTGCTTCAAGACCAATCTAATGATTCTTCATTTGAAGTAGAATTTGTTCATAAGGTTGATAGTCCACATAGTTTGGAGAACCAATTGAAGGTTAATGAAGATAAGATTGTTGCACCATTGACACATTATGATAGAATTCACAAACTTATTGAAGATTACCTTTGGAAGGCTCAACTTAAGAGAAGACAAAAAGGTATTGAAGAAGAATCTTCTCATGCTATTTTATAGGTAATCAAAGAAGGACTGGTGGCAATGAAATCAAAATATTTACATCTGAACTTTCAAATCGTGACCATCTCCTCAACCTCAATGAAATATATTCAAATGCATTGAGAGGGAAAGGAGAATAAGTTGACCATCTTACCTTCAAGCTTATGAACACTAGGGGTTCCTTGGAGTCCACTCAAGTGGCCATTCAAGAAGCATAAATTCAGATTGATGAGCTTTGTGTAGAATTGAGTTTGACTTGTTCTTCATCATCCATGACAATAGTTCAGACATCTGTGGCAGCCACAACACATGAAGAAGATAGTAGTGTGAAGTCTTCTATTGTTCACACTCAATATTTGAGTGAGGAGTCACTTGTGATGATTAAGCACGAGGAGCACTCAAATTTGCATGGGAATAATGAGGGAAATGGTTCTAAAATTTCTACTTGTACTCATAGTTTGCTTCATGTGGAGCATGAGTTACCTAAGAACCCATTGGAAGCTCAAGCCATGGATATGGATGAGGTTTTACATGGATATTCTAACACTCTCCACACCATGATAATTTCATATGTTGATAATGGGTTGGGAGTACATCAAGAGTCTAAACTCTTGAGATTGGAGGAGAAATGTTCATAGGAGAGTGCAATAGGAAGCCTTAGAAAAAAGGTTATGGTAAGAAATGCTTGTAATTTTAGAGTGATACACCTTTGGGATCGATACTTAAGGATGAGAGTGATGAGGCATGGGTTCCCAACAACTGTGCAGGTCTACCATTAGTGCAAGTAGGAACATTCCACCTTGACTTCATACTAAGGGTTGCTCATCACTTCTCTTTTAGTTCACACACAAATGACTTGTTGGTGCATAAGTGTGGGATGGCTCAAGATTTATATCATCCATTTTGGGGTGGAGTTTTTCCATCTTCGTGGGATGTCGCTAGAACTTGTGGGACTTTAACTCTGTTACTTTCGGATGGTTGTTTTCAGGGATAGGGTTTAGAGTTACATCATGTAGTGAGTTGTGGTCTTGGTCAGCATAATGGCACTTGTGTTCCAACCCACAGTGGTGGAGTCTTTCTCCATAAATTGATCAGATATGGTTGTCCTACTTCATGGGACAAGGATGTTTTTTAAACTTTGGAGAACAATGATAGTTTGAGAGTTTGTAGGAGAGTTTCATCATCTCCTCAACATTGGAGAGTGGCATAGGGTTTGTACTCTAACCCTACGATCTCATCAGTATTATGTGCATCCCCATAGGTTGTGTTTCTAGTCTTGAAGTTAATGTTATATTTTATGTCAACATCCTAGGAGGATGTGTTACTTGTTTTATTACACCTATTTTGGGTATTCATCCTATCCATGGGGTTTATCCAAAGGTTGGTGAGTGGTGTTGTCATAATGTTATATTGGCATACTTCCAACTTCTCATGTTTGATGGATGTGAGGTTATGATGTGTTGGAATCCAAGTGGTGACAAGTTTTGCATGTTATATCAATTGGATCTCGATGATTTGCTTCACCACTCTTAGCATGGTGAAGATTATATTAGAGTAGAGCAGTGGAAGTCAATGGGTTTTGAGTATGGCAGACTTCTAGTTTGGCTATGGGATCTAGGGATTCTTATGTTTGGTAGATTTCTTGACATTAGGGTAGTTGTTTATAGTAATGTTGAGCATGGATTTATCTCCTCCCAACAGATGTAGAGGATATGTTGTTGGGAATTCTACAGGCTTATCTTGGATCCGGGTATTTAGGTGACCAACTAGGGTGTAACATTCCCATTGTTCTACCCTACAATTCTTCTATGTTTTACTCACAAATGATTATTTTATGCATTAACATTATGAGTAATAAAAATTTTCTTTTCTTTTCCATAATAAATGCACCATTTGAAACATAACCTTTCCAAACATTTGCATTGCATAATCAAAGGATCATTTCATCAATGCAAGTAATGATTTCACTTTACATATTTTCAAGATAATATTTTACATTTACAATTTCCATATAGATGGATACATGATTACTTACATAGCTTTAACAAGCTTACATGAACTAGAAATACAAATTGATTCAGATGTCCTAGCATTGGTGCATACATTCTAGATGTCCCCTTTCCTTGGTGCATACCTTCTAGTTGTCCCCAATAATGGCACATACATATTCAAATCTTGAATTAGAAATACCAATGGTCCAGAATGTCCTTCTCCCAAATCTTG
This sequence comes from Sequoia sempervirens, assembly GCA_007258455.2. Lineage (NCBI taxonomy): Eukaryota > Viridiplantae > Streptophyta > Pinopsida > Cupressales > Cupressaceae > Sequoia > Sequoia sempervirens. The sequence continues at coordinate 287,592,299 of VDFB02105785.1, read as the reverse complement.
ACCGCCAACTACATGAGGAGAAGCATCACTCAAGTGCTTTTCTTCCAACCATGGACTTACTGTGGTCCCCACACATCTACTAAACTTATTAAGATGGCCTTCCCTTTAACAAAGAGATTGGTTTGGTAACCTCACCCTTCAAATAGCCTTTCTTGAGCATAGTGGTGTGTCCTACATATCTAGAGCTACCATAATGTCTACTTCTAAATGTATGATTTCCCCAACCTAGAATATAAATTGGATCACAATGAACTGACAATGTAAACAGTGGCTACTTACACTACTTTGGCCAAAGATTCATCACCTAGTTACTTCGAGTGAGGTCATCTATTCACCACAATAATTGCTCGATTTGTATTGACCATTAGTGTTCTATTCAAATTAAGGCTATCCCCTTTCTCGTGGATTATCCAAACCCTAGGAATAACCTTCCCATTAACTCATATCTAAATGACATCACTACAAGTATCTCAAAGCAACTCTATCTAACCAATTAACCACATGGATAAACATAATGCCACAACATTAAATGACTCTATTTCAAAAGTACAATCTCAACAATAACAGTCTCCATTCAAGAGTGTAATCTCAACAATAAATGACTCTCATCAAAAGTATAATCTTCAACAATAAACGACTCTCATCAAAAGTAGAATCTTCATCAATAAATGACTTCAATCAAAGATATTTAATCAACAATCAAATGATCAATCAGATCATCTAGGTTAATCTCAACCTATTTTCTTTAATCAATAATCAAGTAAATAGCCTGACCAAATAGGTTATTCTCAACCTAGGGTTTCAATCAAAGTAAAGTAATGACCAAGTGATTGTAAACAAATCATAAAATATCTTTTTCAGTATACCTCAAATATTCACATGTTTACAATGCTCACTACATTTGTATATAATCTGGAGGACATCATCATGAGAAGAGTTTGTGCTTTTGCACCTTCAAGTCCTCCTCTCAATATGGTTTTGGGTTGTCAGAATGTGAGTCCTCTTCTCGAATTTCGTGAATAGGAATAGACTCTAAATTTAAATAAGAAAATAGCATAACTAGAAAATACATTTCTTAATCCTACCATCAAATATTGATACAATCATCAAGTTTATACCCTAACCTTAGGTATAAGACTCTTCCTACTATCAAGGAGACATGAGTAATCAATCAAGTATAGATTAATAATAAGGTTTGGATAGCATCTCAACCTTTCAATGATGATACGTCTATCACACCATCATTCTTGTTGTATTACTAACATTGTTAACCTCAAGGGTTTATCTAGCATTATAAGCTAACAAATTCAAGTTATCTCAAGACATCGACATATTCCATGTTTCACATTTCATGCTATTTAAGAATAGTATTGAAAATCTACATATAGTATTGACAAACTACATAAAGTATAAATAAAAAACACAATTATATAAATTCCCATATAGGGTATATAAACATATTAACCCAATAGATAGGTTCTACCAAAGCAGGAAACAACTAAGAACATGTAATTCTTATCCAAAGCATTATAAAACATATCTAAATCAATCCTTTCCAGTCAAGACAACCATAAACAAATAAACTTTCCACATAAATAGCAAGGAAGTAGAAATCAACATGCCTCTACATAAAGCTCCAATTGACAAATCTGGTTCCCTAGCTCAATCTCCACAAATCATCTTGAATCTCCTTCAATATTTAGCCTATCACAAACTCTAGCTTCTCTCAACAAACTCTCAAACTCTCACAGTTACGTAAACATAGAAAATGCAACAGAATGGTAGTGTAGAATTCAAAATAGAAAGTGTAGAAAATGGTAGAATGAGCACCTTTATATATACTAAAATGTGAGCAACCAAAGGCTATAAACAAGCTAATACTTCTGCCACTTTTCTATCCTCATGCAATGACTCATCAAACTAACTCACAAATTCACAACACATAATAGTCCTTACCTTTCAAATGGCTAAGTTGACTTGTTTCAAGAGACAAGACTCTTTTACTGAGTCAAATGAACAACAAGCTTTTTTAGCAAGTTTCCTAAATCGAATTCCTTCTTATATTTCTGCCAAGTTACATTGACTGAGTCTCAAGGTTATGATATTGCTTTTCGAGACTCAAGCATTTTAAAAAGATTTCTTATGCATTTCATATCCTTCAAAATCGGTGCCACATATTCATATACTGGCGCCCTTTAAGACAGTGCAGGTAAAGACTATTTCTACATTGTTAAAATTTGTATTCACTTACTTTTGCAATGTATATGCAACACTCCTATTTTATGTGTGATTCCTAGTCTTAGTTGACTTAGTTATATATTTGCTTTCTGCGTAACCTTTGACTTGGGACTCTATCTTTGCTTATGTGCAACATTTACACTCAGCAATGTATTTATGTAAGGCAGCGCTGAGTCGAGTACATTACCTTTTAAAATGTTTATCATTTACTTTGTATGCTATATAGCGACTCAAGCAAGATTTTATGACTCACAACAGTTTAGGCGCCTTATATTCTTCTTACATTTGCTTTGACTCTTTCCTATATGCGCTTGTATATGTGCTTTGTATCAAACTCACATATACACTGATTTCAAACTCATTTAAGCACATTTCATTCTATCCTATGCGTTGAATAAGACATAGTTTTTATTTATCCATAAAATTGTTTTTATTAAGCCATACTCTTCTTTATGGTCACGCCGCATATATGTGCCTTTAGTTACTACTAAATAATTATATATATATATATATATACGTAATATAACTTCTATATATTAATATATATACATTCATACATTTATTAAATCATTATCTACCAATCATATAACTTGTATATAATCATATGTTAAAATAATCCTATATAGATACACGTGCTTATATTAATATATATGTATATATGTTTACCTTAATGTAACAATACACACACACACACACACATATATATATATATATATAACATTATTTTAACATCCATACTTAAGCACATATATTCATATATTCATCGATCAACATATACATGAAGTGTATATACTTCATCGATTATCATATAAATATGAACATACAAAGAAGAACTTCCACTCGACATAAAGATTCAATCATACAATCCCAAACTATAACCGAAGGTTACCTACCCGATTTCACTAACTAACTCGACTTAGACCAACTAGGGTGTGAGTGTGTGAATGCTCAGTTAGGCTCATTCAGGGTTACTAGACCAAGCTCCTCTCCTGAGTGATACTCCCCTCTCGTACCTAAGGGCTTAACTCCTTCCTGCATCCCACTTAGTACAACACAAAAGTAGTTAGCCATTCACATGAAATATATTTACATCATAAATCATTTGCATACTCAAAGCATTAAAGTAATCATATTGCAATTCATATACATTCATCGTATTTCCTATCAATATTAAAACATAATAATACCTTCAAAAATAATGACATGAAGTAAATATCACCTATGCCATGGTTGCTTGACCTCCATTGTCCTCCATTTTACTTGAATGTGCTTGATTCCCTCAGATTTGAGTATGCAATAGTAGCCTAATGTCTATGATAGCAAAATATTGAAGATAGTTGTCTCCTTAAGAAACATGTACTTGTGTATAAACTCGATAGATCATAATGACAATGATAGACGTCTTTTATAGAAAGCCAAATGTAAATGAAAGGCTGAGATTAAATGTCAATAAGATATGTCAATCAATGGCCAAGAATGAAAGTTGATAGGGTTAGGGCAAATATCAGAAATGAATGGATGAGATTGAATAAAATAATTCAATCACGGGTTGAAATTCAATGAGACAAGAAGAGATAAGGATGAAAGTGATAGTGAGAAAAAGCACGAAAAAAAGGAAACTAAATAATTCTAAAAATTATTCAATTTGAGAGGGAAAGTGAATAATTAAATAATGAAAACATTATTTAATTATAGAAAAAAAAGGAAAGATGACTTTTTAATTAAATAAAAATTTAATTCAAAAAGTGGGAGAAAAAGACAAATTAGTGAGTTATTAATTAAATAAAATTTATTTAATTTATGGTCGATAAGGCTAAATGAATAATTAAATAATTGAAATAATTATTTAATTATAGTAAGGAAGATGATAATAATTAAATAAATAAATTTTATTTAATCATGGAGAGAAATGACATTAGTGACATAATTAACTAAATAAAATTTATTTAATTAATCAAAAGAGGAAATAGAAAGATAGAAATGAATTAATTAAATATAAGACTTATGACATTAGACAATAATTAAATAATTAAAATTATTTAATTATCAAGGATGAAAGGGGATTTTAGAACTCGCAAGCCTAGGACAATTTTTAGTGTCTACACATACATGACAAAAACACAAAGCATACATGATGAAAATACATGGAATTATATAACATAAAGATGATGACAAAATGAAAACAACATGATGTAAACATGATGCAAACAAGAAGAAGTCACAGAAAAGACACACAACAAATGCAAGGTTAGTACTAAAAGGATTCGAGTTGATAAGTCAAAGAGACCTTAGTCTTAAATTTTTCTCAAATACAAGCATCATCCATCAAATAAATGTTAAATGAAGGAATGCTCTCATGGGGACTAGAAAGTTGTGTTATGCCAAATCACTCATGATTCACATGGATATATTGGCTAGCAAGTTGCATTATGCTAGGTTTACATGTAAGACGATGGGTTCCACAAGGCTAGCAAGCTATGTTATGCTAGACACTCATGAAACACATGGCTTTATTGTCAAGCTAGTTGTGTTATGCTCGGTGGCCATGTTAAAATGGGTGCTCAAGTTCATGAACTGGCAAGCTACATTATGATGAATATATGGATTATCTTTCCAAAGCCTCACCTAACAAGGTGCATAAACTCGCCTAAGGAGGTGCATAAATGACAAAATCACCAAAGAAGATGCATAAAATCACCGAATAAGGTGCATAAACTCACCTAAGAAGGCACATAAACAACAAAATCACCTAACAAGGTGCATAAACAACAAACTCACCTAAGAAGGTGCATGAACTTGCTTAAGACTTCAGGCACATAAACAAAAAACTCAACCTAAGAAGGTGCATAAACTTTCCTAAGAAGGTGCATAAACTTTCCTAAGAAGGTGCATAAACAACAAAATCACCCGAGAAGGTGAATAAACTCACCTAAGAAGGTGCACGAACTTGCTTAAGACTTTAGGCACATAAACAAAAAGCTCAACCTAAGAAGGTGAATAAACTCGCCTTTAAGAAGGTGCATAAATGTCCAAGACAAAGTTAAACCTCAAAGGGTGTTATAAGCAACACCACCACAAAAGGTGTTTTACAAAAATGAGAAAGAAGCATTGCTCAATACATGAAGGGTCACATCTTAAGGAAAATCACACATGACATCACCACCAAGAGAGGACAAGTCGTGGAATAAAAGCTCACACTTTAGGGAATACTATACGTAGTATTACCACTGGAAAGGGAACATCATGCACTAAGAAAGGTCACACTCTTAAGGAATACAAAGCCCAATATCACCACCAAAAAAACACTAACATATATTTAGAAGGTCACACTTCCATTGAAAAGGTCACACTTTCTAGGATCTATGTATGCTATCATCACTAAAAAGGGACCATTTCTTATGCACACAATGAGTGGGGGACTATATGCCCCCCTTAAAATGTTAGTGTACTTGCTACACTAATATTTTAAGGAAAATCAAAGGGATCTCTTGATAGAAGGAACACATCTAACACATGGATACTCTTAGGAAATAATGCATTCAACTCACACTCTTAATCCATTTCCTGCATAATCCCATGAGAGATAAATATGAATACAAATAACCATAATGCATAGATCAAATAGGCAAGCTAGAAGATAACACAAGATATACTCTGGGAAAACCCTCGAGAGGGAAAAACCTAGCCTCCAAAAGCATCCATACTCCATCATATTATTCAACAATAAAGTAATACAAGAGTTACAATAAATATCTCTAAAGCATCAAGCCTCTCAATGCATCCTCGTGTGTCCAAGCATGAATCCAAACATCCCATGCCATGCTTCACATATGCACTCCTCAAAAAGACTCAATAATGACATCCCACTCACACAACCAACCTTAACCACTAAACATGTGCTTACTTTTATAGACTCAAGCTCACACAAATATAACCAAGTGGTAAGATAAAACCATGTACCACAAAATCATGTGAATACAAGACCACTAATCCCTTATTTAATATTGGGTACACTAATTTTTCACTTTATTTAATATGTCCCCAATATTAAATTATTATCACATGTCTCCCACACATTAAATAATAATACAATGTTACAATACAACATAAAGTGGTTCCCAAATAATTACCTAGTGTGATTAACCAAACCACTTAGGTGCATCACAACTAAATAATTATTTAATTACAACCTTATAATATATCCAATTATGCAATGGTGTACAACACCATATCTCAACATTCTCCCACTTGTTGTATACATTGCATAATCAATGAAATACATCATCATAGCCATACATGAAACCACATGAATATCCAACATGCTCTTGTGCTCTATCAAGATACCTGCAATAAGAAAAAAGTGACCACCATCTCAAGCAAGAACTCCTCTCATCTTCCAACGTGCCACCTATGGAAGAAAGGAACATTCCAAGGTGAAGATGCACCAATCCAATAACACAAGCATCAAATCCAAGTGATAAAAAAGGCTCCAAACAAGCTATTGTCAAGTAAAAAAATCACATGATCAAAAATAGCATCCACAACACATTCTAATACATCCAACCACCCATACCTCCTAGGTAACCATACATTATTAAAATCATGCCAAGAACATATGCAACCCATAAACCGCAATCACAAGCTCCCTTTATCAAACCTTTCAATGAAGAACATACATATCCAGGAACTCCCACTACATGGGTAATGTCAAAGCATATCAAGTCTACCAATCAACACTATATCAAGGTGTGATAAATAATCAACAATGAAGTACAAAAGAACAATAACAATGATCCACACATGCAACCCAAATAGTTGCATAATCTCTCACAACATGTTTCCACAATCCTCCCAAATCACATGAACATGAACCTCTAGGAAGGAACCATGAAGATAGAAAAACCTATAAACCATAACATGTTCTTCTACCAACACCTCAAAAGTGCAATGTTGTGTCAAGTATGATCTCCTAACAACCCCTAATGAGAAGCCTCAACAACGCCCAAAACAACGTTTAATCTCTTAGATCAAACAACATATGAATCATGTAACAATTCCAATATGGATGTAAGCCTCTCTAACCAAGAAGATCAAACTTAAAATAACCATTCCCAAATCTGAAAAACCAGCCCATAAATCACCTCCTAAACTCCTCATCAATGAATGATAACATAAACTCAAATGCACAAGGAGATAACCATGCCAAACATACCTCAAATGAATCCTCCAGAACTAACTATCCATATCTCAAGATCCATATCTATGAAAGATAAAGCATATAAACTCATGCTAAACCATTTTCAAAGAGTATCTAGAATCAATCACCATGAATCAACTCATTCCCATGAGAAATAAAAGAATGAAACATAACACATCTAAAAGAAACAATGGAAAATACCTCTCAAATGATAAACTACCGAGTAGACCAAGAGTGGGGAATGAGAATGCTCCTCTAGGATAACCAAGTCATCATGACTCACTCCAAGGAAAATCTCCTCTATCAGTCCATCATGAACTCGCACCCATACCTAGGTGAAATCTCCTTAGTCTTCTTGTTGAAACCTCCAAAGAGTAACTGTCTCAAGAAAATGTCTCTAATCACAAGAGAACTCCAACCATCACCCACATCTCCAAGTATCTATGAGCACTTGTAACCAATTAATACATGCCAAATTCTAAATGCAACATAGCACCATCATGAAGTAATCAAGCAAATGGTCATATAATCAATACAAAGAGAACCACCAAGATCAATGTCAAAGCTCCAAACTTTAGAATCAAGAACCTGTCATGACATCATGATCTAACCATCTCCTCCTAGGAGATCACATGCATCAATGCACACATCTTGGTCTCAAGAGAACATGTTACATGCCAAACTCTAAACTAGTATCAAGGGTAAACAATGACATAATAACAATCACACTCTAAACCAAGAAATTGCATCTCTAGTCACATGAAGATAACCATTACCAATGATGTATCCAAATCACTGCCAACAACTCCCACTGAATCGTGATACCAAGCTACACATGGCATCATGACTACCATCTCCTCCATGAAGATCATCCAGGTCTACAAACACTCAACTGTAATGTCAGTAACATACAAGTAGAACCAAAATATCCAAGACAAGAAGATACATACAACCACCATCAAACCATCACAAACTGATCCAACACCACCAAGTCATCACTGTCAAAATCTCCCATTGAAAGTATATAACCAATGAATATAACCAAGTTATCATGACATAGTGATCAAACCACATGCTACAAGTTCCATCAAATGACTAAAATTAAGTATTCGAACTATTCTTCCTCTCATCCCAAAACAATATACCAATGCAAAAATGACCACAGACAAGGAAAACTAATGAAATATGCAACAATAATGAATCAAACTTGGTGGATATAGACAGTCTACATCTAAGTCATCCCACTACAATCAATAGGCAACACACAGCTACCAATCACATAACTCGTATATCCAACCACTGAAACATGCAAACTCATCATCACATTAGTAACCTGCAAACTGAGATATCAAAGAAGATAATCCTATAGACATCAAGACTCAAACACCAAATCAACTACGGATATGATTTTCCAACCATGTCCACAAATGAGCAACCAAAGTCAAGAAACCATACAAGCATCAAGGAGATAAAAACAACCTCCTAACATCAAACCAAAGCACCACCAATCAACCACATACATGATAATTTCATGCCAATGCATAAATGTACCTACATACCCATGACACCATAACCATAGTCAATCTTTTACTTGCACTCAACTATCACCCATACAAGACTCCAAGTCTTCACTCATGTCAACCTATGTCCTCAAAAACAAAGACAACATGTGTACCTGTCACCATCAAAGTCCAACTTTGAAAAACACTTGTAAACCTATACCAAGAAGCACTAAACTGATAATCAACTATGTTATCATAAATATCATATCAAAACATGTAATCCCTCAAGGTTTCACCTCTTGACTCATTTGGATGCTCACACAATCACACCATGAATCTCAAGCACCTACAAGTGATCAAACAAGTAAAAAACTCATCCAGAGCCACAAACTGATAAACAATCTGAACCACTGTGTAGTACACTATCCATGCTCTCCAACGCCTATTTGAAATCAAAAATTTGATTTTGTATGCAAAAGTTATGACCAAAACCGTGCAACCAAGAACATCTTCCTTTTAGGCTCAAGAAACTATTCAAAATGGAAAAATCAAGAAACCAAACCTATACCACTATCTAGTGCTCGAAACTAGCTTTCCAACGAGTATGCGAAGTTGAAATTTTGACTTTGTGGGAGAAATTTATGCATGTTTGAAAAAACTCCTCCAATTTGGCTTATAGGGTAAGCTAGGGTGGCCCCGGCGTGGTGGGTCAGTGGCACCTAGGCGGTGCCACTAGCGCTTCTAGCAATGGATTTGAAATGCATTTTAAAAATGTTTAATTTTTTTCAAAATCTAACAATCATTGGCGGATTTATAAATTTATAAATTTTGTTTGAATTTTTTTCAAAGGCGGTTTTAAAAGTTTAACCATTGGTGGTGAGTGGGGTTGGCCCACCAACATAAACCCTTTTCTAATGCTAACTGAATGGTGGTAATTTCCAGTACTAGTTGGTACTGATGGTAGTCAGCGTTGTCGCTACTGACAGGGGTACGGGGGTCTGTGGAGCCCCGCCCCTAATAATTTTTTATTTTATTTTTAATTTATAACATTTAAAATATTTTTCATCGAAAATTTGCAAGGTTTAAATTTTTTTTTAAAGCCTAATTATAATATATTTTTTTTTACGAAATATTTTTTAATTATTTTTTGCACATGGCAAAATTGGTGGCCAAATGACTATATGACTAATTTTTTTTCCTTTGTTTCAACTTTTCCAAAATAGGTCAAATTTTATGTCATTTTTCATGTCTTAGGCCTCTTGGATCCAATGGTGAGGTCAATTTTGTCTCAAGTGGTCATCTATGAAATTTCCTCTACAAAACCCTCATATGAAAACCCTCTTTGACCCAAAATTTGAAAACTTCAGATCTACATTAAACCCAACAAATCAAGTGACAACCCAAAAGCCCAAATCTACAAACAAACACCTAAAACATGTGTTCTATATCTTGTAATACGTCAAATCTATCATGCATATCCATCACTTCAACTTTGCAAAAATATCTTAAACTAGGGTTATAACAAAAACCCATCAACCATGAAAGCTTTGATACCACTTGTTAGGAAATAATACATTCAACCCACAATATTAATCCATTTCCCACATAACCCCATGAGAGATAAACATGCATAAAAGTAACCATAATGCATAAATCAAATAGACAAGCCACAAGATAACACAAGATATACCCTGGGAAAACCCTAAAGAGGGAAAAACCTAGCCTCCAAAAGCATTCATACTCCATCATTTTATTCAACAATAAAGCAATACAAGAGTTACAATGAATACCTCTAAAGCATCAAGCCTCTCAATGCATCCTCATGTGTCCAAGCATGAATCCACACATCCTATGCCATGCTTCACATATGCACTCCTCAAAAATACTTAATAATGACAGCCCACTCACCCAACCAACCTAAATCACTAAACATGTACTTTCTTTTATAGACTCAAGCTCACACAAATACAACCAAGTCATAAGATTGATGCAGATCAAGGGTATAAAATGATCCAACAAAATCAATCAACCATTCACAAGAACCCTTAGTCATTAACCTATTGCCTTTCCTTCTCAAACTGCCATTGATCCTTGTAACCTTTCAAAATGACCTTTTTAGCCATAACTTGTGGAGAAGACATGATCTTAAAAATGAACGAATATTTTGAGATACCCTTTTGGCTCTTATAACACATATCTAGAAATGGGGTATGGTTCCTTTGTACGGAATGGCCCAAATTTTGATTGTTCCCTTTTCTATTAGGCTTAATTGGGCAACTAGGCTTGGCACCATCTAAGTTTGGGCTTCAACAAACCTCCACTTATGTTCATACACCTTCAACACCTCCCATAAGGTCTCAACAACCTATTCTCTGCCCCCCCAAAACAACCTACAATGTCTTTTCTAACATAACCCCCTAAGCCACTAGGGTTTGACTACCAACAAGGCTCAAATGCACCAAACTGTCATTAAATGCTCCTCCACATGTGCAAACCCAGGCCCCAGAATTTGCAAGGAGATTGAAGAAATCATGATAGAATTTGGTACAAAGTTTCAGGGGTTGATCATGGTGGAAAGTCCAGATATGGTAATTTCATTATTTATTACAACCATAGGTAGGGTTTCTAACTAGTTTAAGAAAAAATGCCAATATCTCCCTTGATACCTAATGAAAATGAATCAAATAAAAAATAAATTAAAGGTGAGAGTTCCCTCTATCATGTACAATTAGTCTCCCATTCGTACAAAGCACCAAGAATCCATACAAAGTGACAAAGTTTTCAGAATGTAGAAAATACAGAATTTCCACATGCAAAACAAGAGTGTCTTCTCCAAATCTTCATTCCAACCTTTCTATTTGATGATACAAGGATTTTTAAGCATTTACAAACATTTTTCAATGGCCTCCAACAAAATTTTAAATTATGGACTAATAAAACATCATTAAGTCCATTTGTGACAAAAAGTGCAAAAATTTGCTTGACAACATTATGCAACTTTGATAACTTTTGCATTTGTACACTACCTTGCACCTAAAGACTCAACCTAGACTCCAACTAACATGAAATGGTCTAGAAAAACCTTATTACTTGAAAAAAACACAAACCAAAAAAAATTCCAAGTTTTGACCCTTAGAGGCATAATAGACTTGTGGGTGCCCCTGCACCAAAGATAAAACCATGTACCACAAAACCACTAATCCCTTATTTAATATTGGGTACTAAGTTTTCACTTTATTTAATATTTTCCCCAATATTAAATTATTATCACATGTCTCCCACACATTAAATAATAATACAATGTTACAATACAACATAAAGTGATCCCCAAATAATTACCTAGTGTGATTAACCACACCACCTAGGTGCATCACAACTAAATAATTATTTAATTAAAACCTTATAATATATAAAATTATGCAATGGTGTACAATGCCATATCTCAATAGCTACCTAACACCTTGCTCCCCATGTTTTAGGGAAAAATATGAGCTCGAAATGGATGAACATATGTTGCTCCTTGCAAGATGAAATATGATTGCATAAAAATTAATTTATACCCCCATGCATGGTAATGAGTACTGTGTGGTACTACAACTACCACATGGCAAGGAGTAGCAACTGATGCTATTTGTCTTTGGAGAATATTGAATGATTAAGTGAAGGCCTTTGTGATTTTTTTCGTTATTTTTGAAGGACAATAACCAAGAATTCTTGTTATTCCTTCTGTGTTGAGCTCTATGAGGACACAAATACCCTGTTCTTTTACACCACATCCTTTTTCATTATAGCCAAATTGTTTCAAAAGTTGATAACCTCTCCCATAAATGGCTTCCATTTCTTTCAAAGAAGGATGTTTTCATAGTCACTTTCACCATTTATGTTTTCCTCATTGTTAGCAGTTATCAAATTATATGTTCTTGATGATTCACCAATGGGTTGTGTGGATATCACTATAGACTCTTTCTCTTTTTCTAATTTTAATGGTGAAATTTTATATTCCACCATGAATCTAGGTGTGGAATCTAATGATCCCCAATAATCAAACAATATCTTTGTTACAAATGAAATACACTATCATTGTCTTCAATTTATAAGGGTTCCACTTTTGAAGTTGGTATCAATGTGTTAAAAGGATTCTTCATTTACAGTTTTATTTGTAAATAATTTTCAGATTTAGGATCAACATTGATTGTGTAAACCTTATTTTTGTATGTGTATTTCATTAAACGATGAAGCATTGAAGGAACTCATTTCATCTCATGAATCCATGGTCTACCCAAGAGAATATTATATGAAATATTATTGGGCATGACATGGATAGGAGTATTTAACACCACCAGACCGACTTTAACCGGTAATGTTATTACACCTAGTGGTTGTCTTCCCACATTATCAAAATATTTGATTGACAAAGCAGCTAGTTAGATTAAGGTTTTTTTTGCTCCAAATTTGTCTAATAGATGAACATTGCAAACATTAAGCCCTAAACCATTATCAATGAGGGTACGCCTAATCCCAATATTATTAATAACAACGATTATCATCAAGACATCATTTTTTTGTGTTTCTAAAGGGGGTAATTCATTTTGATGAAAGACAATATCCATATTAGCTTCATTCATAGCTTCAAGTAAAGTTTCCACATCACTTGGTTGCACACTAGGAGGGACAACAACTTTTTGCAAAGCATCTTGAAGTATGCCATGATAAACAGGTGATGTTTGAATCAAATCCCACAAAGAAATCTTGGCTAGGGTATTACAAAGTTGTTTGACAAGATCATATTCTTTAACACTACACTGAGGAATGTTAGGTGTGGGTGTGAGATATGGTTGAGGCAATGGGATGGATATTGGTATTTGTTTTGCTTGCTTATTGTTTCTAGTTTTATATGTGTGAGAAACTGTGTGATAACTTGGTTTCTCTGACACATGATTACTAGTAAGTTGTTTTACAAAGTTTAGGATATGGCCATGACTTTTAGGAGGTCCTATAATGAGAGGTGACTTAGGAGGTCCAATAATTAGAGGGATTTTAGGAGGTTCAATAATTAAAGGAGATCTAATAGTCAATCATGCATTCATAACCTCAACTGAGTTACCTACTTGTTGATGATCTTCTATCGAGGGGGATCTAATGTCACCTTAGCATCTTCATCTATGCAATCCATCTTAATATCTTTTGAAATAAATGTATCAATTAGTTCATCCTCTTGTCCAAAAATATCTTCCCAAGTAGGAGAGGTAGGGAGAGAGAAATAAACAAGATTCTCATGATGCTTAATGATTGGATCTTCTAACACCAAGATGCCTTCTTCACAAGTAGGTGAGGTATCAAAAAAAGAAACAACATGATTGTCATAATTATCAATGATTTCATTCTAGTTTACTAGGCTAACCTCACACATAGGAGACCTAGTGGGAGAGGGATAAATGAAAATAACAAAAGAGGGGAAATAAACTCATTTTGATATGCTTGTAACAAAAATTCCTTGAAATACTTAACAAGATTTGACAATAAAACATGAATTATGACAATACAATTTTTTGCAATGAGAACATTATGTTATGTCTTATGGATCAAGCTAACAATGATCAATATTCAGAAATTGAGGCCAGATCTAGGTAGAGACCAAAAACAAGATTTTGCGTATTAAATTTGGGATCAATTTGGTTGGACAAGGTCGCCTAGGGTGACTATGTCTTGCATAGATTTTTACAAAATTCAAAATTTGACTATCTGTGATATAGTTTTAGGTTTATGTGTCTGTGTGTATATACATGTATGACAGTGAATATTTTTCCAAAATTTGCCCAGTTTATGATTATGTAATTCATAATGCAAGTGTGCAACAATTTGCAAAATGTTCCAACAATAAAAAGATAATTGTATATGCAATTTATAGATCTAAGATGCAACAATTGACTGATCCTAATATGCCAAAATCTGAAATGATGATGTTGATACCTTTTTTGAAACAAAACAATACAATTTTTCACTTTTTTGAGCTATATGGAAGATGCAATTAACACTTTCAAATTTGATTTCAGATTTAAATGACCTAATGCATATTTATAAATGCAATTAGATTGTAGATCCGACTTAAGATGACTAAAATTATCCCTATTACAATCTATAATGCAATTTTTTGAATTTTATGGCTTTTATGATGTAAAAATGAATACCTAAATGAATAATGCAAAATAATGCAATGCTAAACCTAGATCTAGGATTTGATTCACATTTCAAAAGGTATATAATGTTAATAGGCCAAGTTCACCAAAATTTAATAAATGAAAAGGGAAAACCATAGGATTTGACTCTAGGGTTTAGACACCTTTCCTAAAATTTCATTTAGAGGGTTGAGGTAGTGAGGGTTTGATGATTTTGGAGAAGATATAGGACTCACTTACATCCTGAAAGGTGAGTCAACCTGCCCTTGACCATATCTGAAATGAACTTAAGGATGAAATGCAATTATTCGAATATCCTAACGATGCAAATACAATAGACAAAAAATCATAGACAAATTTTGACTACAAAAATGGACTGAGTAGAGTATTGTGCACCCGACATATGAATTTGGGGCTGAAAATTAAGGACCAAGTCACCTAGGGTGACTATGTCAAGTAGTTGAGCAACTTTAGATCTATTTTTACAATCCTCTAGTGTCAGATCAGAGCCTCATTTTCCACTTGTTGCATTATTGATCACTATCAGATATTGTTGTAATTGAGTTTTTGTTTGTTGTCAAGGTGTAGGGTTTGAATGCAACAATGAAAAATTAACCTTCAAAATTCTCTTAATCTTCTTCAGATTTGAAACTTGCACATTCAAAGAGGTCAAGAGGAAGGGTTGTGTCATATAGGGGCTTGCCTCAATCAAACCCCATTTTGGTGTTTCCACCTCCACAATGACAATATCAATGAAAGATAGCTAAATGACAAATGAATGATGAATCAATAATGACTTGAAATTCACCACTCAAAATAGCTTCCTTGAAGGATAGAAGTCATGCACATCTCCTCAAGGCTTGATTGTTGTTTTCTTGACTTGATTGATGACCTACAAGGGTTAGATCTCACAAAAAATATGATAACATAAACATGAACAAACTCACATACACTTTGACATGTTGCTTGGAAATTGAATTTCTGCAATAAATCTTTGAAATGTTGCTCTTGACTTGCTTGATAATGCTCTTGATCATAAGTTCTCTAATAACTTCCACTTAGTTTTCAAATGGTGAAATGACTAGGTATTTATAGGCATTTAATCTAATTTCTCAAAAATTAAATCACGATAGCAAACATTGGATATTTGAAATTCAAATAATAAAATGCCAACTCCAACATATTCAAGTTTGGAGACAAAATAGGGGGGATAAGTCACCTAGTGTGACTTAGTCCTAGCCCTATTTTATAAATTTCAGAGTGTCAAGAGAAAAAAATTAAATGTATGCATTGGTTTTCCTCATGGGTTTTCTTGAAAATTGTCCAAATGGGCTATAGAATGCATAATTTAGTAAATTAGGTGTACAATTAGGTCCATGCATTTAGGGGGGAGCAAAATGTAGTGTAAAACTATCAAAGGTGAGAATTTTATGATGCTACACACTCTCACTCTCACTCTCACTCTCACTCTTCCCCCTATATCTCTCCCTCTTTCTATCCCCGTATTTACTTATCTCCCCTCTCTCCCTATTGCAAACATAACATGAGCCTATTGGTAATGAAGCCTTATTATCTTCCTGATTCAGAGGTTTTTTTTTAGTTGTGTTCGGATCCCTATAAGTAGATGCATAGTTGATTTGAAGCTAACACTTCTCTATTGAGACCTTTTTGCACAAACACTATCATTTTCTAAATGGCCTACCAATGGAGCTCATATATACTACACAAATGTATGTAAAAAAAGACCAAAAGATTCCCTAATTGACCTTCCACACTTCTTCGGTGTACCCATTGCATGCCAAGGTGCAATTGCAAGTTTATATTAACAAAATGAAATTTCTCAATATTTAAAATATTATTGTTCTTCATCATAAAATTGATTTGATGTTTAATGTAAATATTATCATAATGGTACAATAATTTTATTCATGTCCTTTACATAGAGTAATAAATTATTGACATACTTTATTTCTATGTTGCATTTGATATAATCATGAATGAAATAATATAAAATATTTAAATATTTCAAAATGTGATTATAATATAACTTGTTTTCTTTAGGAGATGGAAATTTTTTCTAAATAGAAGTTGTCAATTAAGATTAAGTATGTTAGTATTTTTTTTCGTAAGAGATAATTGTATTGATTTGTAGCAAAATTTACAAACGTCTACTCATCAGGATCAACCATAGGCTTTGCTAGATATTTCATCATGACTACCACCAGACTAACACACCAAACCAGACACCTAACCACCCTAATGCACCAGACCAGACACCATACCAGCCCCAAAAAAGAAACCTTGTTGTCACTACCAATGGGCTGTAGAAAAAATGGCCTAGGGCCGAGCCAAAACTACCCCCACCCCAACCATAGCAAAGGAAGGAACCAAACCATACATACAAAAACCATACAAATTGCTAGCGGATGACAACAAAAAACTAGAAGACCACCCAACACTTACAAGAAGCCATTATCTTTGGCAAAGGCATCAAATTATGGTACCCACTCGAAATCATTCACTGCCTCCAACTGCATCACCTTCTTGAGAAAGTTGGCCCCAACTGTCACAATCATCATGTGCCTTACCAGAGCCATACCCTTTAGGTCCAACAGGAGAGTGTAATACTTGATGACTTCACTTGAAATTTTTAGCAAAACCAGGTCGCATGGACGCAGGACACCTAAGCCTGGAATCGTTGTGAGAAGAACCTCATCCAAACCACCCAACAATTCCTTTTTGAACAATTTGCACACTGGTGCCTTTTCTTCCGCCTTAGTCGTGCAATTGTCAAGTAGGGATGCCAAAAACCTTGAGACTATTTGGATGTTCACCCTGGAAGTTTCATGGAAATCCAAATGCCCCTTCTCGATCACCATCTTCATGACGACCACTATCAGAGGGTCGATGTTAAGCATGATGTGCTTGAGGTGCTGGTCTGTGACCTCGCAAAAGGCATTGCCACACCTTACAGTCCAAGTGTATTGGGGTTCCTGCATCGAAGCACACTATCTAGAGTGTCTGCCGACCTATGCACTACAAATTTTGATCGCTCCTCCATTCACCACTCACCGCACACCACAACCCAGAGAGTGAAATGAATGTAAGAAAGGATCCAGAACGCTTTAGATTTGCCACCTTCAAAAAACAAAATGTGTTTAAGCCTAAAATGCCACCTTAATTTATCATGTACAAAGCATGTGTGCCACCCTAGTTACCACCCGAAGAACCATACACTTTCGCCATTCAGATGCATGAGTACACAAAAAGTGAGGTGGGCAACCAAGACAAGACATATGAAAATCACCCAAATCCACCACGGGTACAAAGCCTTTAATTATCATGATTATTACCAACTCGCAGCAATACAACCAAGGAGATTGCGCTTCTTGGAAATTTCTAGAAGGGACCCAGCTGACGAGGCTCCCAATTCACCCACCACCGCCAATCCAACTCACCTAGAATAGACTTTCCACAATCTATGTGGAAAGTTGATTAAGTATTTTAGTATTAACATGCAATGGATATAAAAATAATTTGCGTGAGATGACAATCTTATGGGACAAAAATCATCTATATATTGTAATGTCATAGATTTTGATATTATAATGATGATATAATTAGAATTCTATTTTATGCCTTAGATCTAGACAAGTAGATATCAAATCATTTAATAGTTTTAGAAGTTAATTTCTACTCATTGCGGAAGGGTGATCCCACAATACTGGTTTACAATTCCGTTGAGGAAGGAAAATTGAAAAAATGCTCCCATGGGAAAAAAATTGGTTTTTAGGGGTTTGCATGAACTAGGGGTTCATATGGACCCACAAAGGGTTCGCTCGAACCCCCCTTTGAGCGAACCCTCTTTAATGATGGGACCCACTTTTTGCACATTGTCCAAAATGAAAACAAGGGGAAATTTTGAAAAAAGGGGGGGTTCACTTGAACCCTCCTTCGCTTGAAGGGTCAAGGGGGGTTCGCTCGAAGGGGGGTTTGAGAAAACCCCCCTTTTCCCCTCTTCTCCTTCTCTTGCACCAAATTTTTGCAAAAAAATTCCTTTCGAAGCTCAGGTTGATGAAAATGGAGGAGACTTCACAAACCCAACTGGATGATGGTAGTCCTCGAAACGAGCTATCCATCAAATATAATTTTAATATGTTTTGGTTTTATTATATATATTTTTTAGTATGATTAAACATAGGTTTTTCATCAAAAATCAAGCTCTCTGTTCTGCACGTGGAAAAATAGCAAATTATCATTTTTTTTTTTTTAAATATCAGTACATTAGATATTGATGTCCTTGATCCAACAAAAAAAGAATTTCGATACATATAAAAAAGTTACGCTTTAGCCAGTAAATCATGTCTAAATTATAACTAGTTTGACTTTGAAACTTAATTAAAAAAAAAATTCAATGAAATTCTATGAAACCAATTCCATGCACTAGATATCGTAGTTACGAATCTAAATTAAAAAAAAAAAAATTTTATCCTTCATAGAAAAAATGTTGTGTTAGCCAGTGACGCCACTCTTTAAAAATGGTGTTTACTGTTAAAAACTAGTTTTCAAAGGAGATGGAAAAAGAAGTGCAATCTGATTCCAAAATTTTTGAAAAAAATATATTTAGAATCTATAGACAAAATGCCACAAATCACTAGTTTGCATCATCTTCAAATTCCTCACAGTTTAGCCTCAATAGGTGCCTAAAAGTGAAGATTTAGTTAAAAAAATTCAGTTCAATGTCCAGTTTGGCCAAAAATTGTAAACCAATATTGTAGGATCACCCAGAAACAACTCATAAAATGTATTTTAGTTTCTACAAGAAAATTCTAAAAATTACATGGCAATGCTATTGAGTTGTACAAGATATACACATATGGAGACTCCAATATGTATGTTTATTACAACCTATAATAACTCAGTTGGAGGGCCCAATAAAAACATTATTTATTTGACAACACATATTTAATATCTTAAAATTTTAACATGTTATATGTGTATTTTTTACATGTATAATTTTACTTGTCTATGTATTTGGTGTAAGATGATAAATTGTCCAAAATTTCAAATGCTGAAGTGGACCAAGCATATTTGTAACTCCAAGAGATACTTGTGTGATTTATATGCAACCAAAAACAAAAAGGTCTTGCAATGGGGTTGTAAATTCTCTTTCTCCCATCATTTTTGATAAATTATGTTACTTAGCTCTTGTTGAAGGTCCAACTACACTATTGGATGATTTTCTATTATTGTGGAAATTGATTCCCTTAGTTTTTATAACCAAATTCTAGGCATTAAACCAATTGCATGTGGCATAGTCGACAACTTATATGGATAAGCTACATCTTTGTACCATGTCTACATAGAGATTGAATTCAAGTATGTCCCTTATGACCAACTATAAATTTCTAGTTTAGAGAACGAAATGATATATTTATCACTTTGATTTTGTTATGCTTATGTAAATAATATTTTAATACTAATATATAATGCAATCATTTTTAAATGTGTAATTTATCTTATCTAATTATTCTCACATTTGATTATGTTATGATCATTTGAATATGAAGAATTCATTCTTTGGAACTCCAAAACCTTGATCACTTATAAATAGTAGGGAAGCATTGATTCTTTAGTTTATGCCTACACGACCTTTGTGTATCCAACAATTATAGATCAATCTCAAGCAACACTTGTCTCAAAGCTTTTATTTCTTGTCCCATCCAAGGTTCGATAACCCATTGCATATTCTCTAGTTGTATAGATAGTTATAAATTGAGCAACAAATAATATTTTAAATGTAAAATAATGCAATCATTTTTTAAGTTAGTATTTTGGTTGAGTGTGAGATCATGATGGGCTAAATAATAATCTTAAGTGGCAATGACCTCATGTGAAAAATTGAATGGGTTATATGCACAATCTAAAAAATGTGAGTAGTAAAAGTTATAAATTTTTTAATGTAGTTTATAAAATACTATTTTTTCTAATATTTTAAATATATTTAATAAAAATTAGACATGTTTCAATAAGACACCTAAATTTTTTAAAATGATGTCATTCAAAATAGTCTAAATATGAAAAAAAAAAATTAAAAAAATTTAATATAAGTGAAGGGCACATAGACAAAGATGACAAATATTATATATATTTTTAAGCTAAATGATTAGTTCTAATTTATTTAGAAATTCGAGGTAGCCAAATTCCTACTCTATAATTACAACCATTACCAACACTCTACTCTTTTTTGAATTGTTAGAATAAATTAATTAAATATTTGTTAGCAAAGCTTCAATTTGTAACTAATAAATCTTGTTCGTTGATTTTTTTTATGGGCACTAGGATTTTGTGCAGGGTTAGTTGTTATAAGGGGGCGGCTTGGCTTAGTTATTACTATATATGTCCCTATTGCTAATTGATTAGTCCTGTTATGGTAAGATAAAGGGTTTGGTGTAAGAGTGATTTTTTTGAGGCTCTACAAAGCCATATTTTTCGTGGTCTTGGTTAACTTTATATTTTATATCAGGAATGGTGATGTATTCTATGTGAAAGTAGGTCTTAATTGGATTTTTGTTTCACATCAACTTTGGTGGTTTTTCTATGTGAGATGTTAAATGGTTTATTAATGTAATGAGGATTGTTTTGTTATTTTTTTTAAAAGGGAGAATTGGCTCAAGGAACAATGTTGAAGTGAAGAGTTTGATGTTCTTTTATATATGTGAGTCAATTTTTTGTAAAGTAGCTATTCATTTGGTTCATAAGATGGTTAAGATCAAGGCATCATAATACAAAATTTCAATGTGTGTGTTAGTAAGGGATTCATTTTTAAGACTTAGTGTTTGTGTGCTTGGGGAGTTTATTTGTATTACTATGACTTCATCTAAAATCTCCAATATTGTGGTTAGTGCAAAATAAGATGGTTCTAACTATGCGAATTGAAAATGTGAGATGAAATTTACAAATAAAAGGTTTATGGAAGAAAGCAATAGAAGACAAACCTACAGATGAAAGAAAACATGAAAAATGGGATAAAATGGATATGCATGCATGGGCTACTATTTTATGGAAAATCAATCTAGGCATTAGGCCTCCTATTTAGAAATTGAAAATAACAAGGAAAATATAGGAAACTTTGCAAATAATATATGAAAGAATTAGAAAATTAAAAGTGATGAACATTAGAAGACAATTAACTCATTTGAAAATGAAGGGAGAAAATAACATGAATGGTCATATTGTATTTTTTTTTTAAAAAGAAATCAACTTGCAATGAAGGTTGAATATGGAGATTGAAATTATAAAATTTTTAATTGAAAATCTTCTAGATGAGTACCATAATTTCATATGCATATTGGAGCTAATTGGAAAATTTGATAATATTAAACTAGAAGAAGTATTTGGGGCTTTGTTGAATGAAGAGGATAAGATTAAAAAGTTCATAGGAAAGTATAGCAAGAGTTCTCATACATTTATGGTTACATGAAAATATAAGAATGCCAATCAAATAAAATCATATCAAAATCAAGGGGATCAATAGATAAATAGTCAAAGGCAAGGGAATCAACCAAGGGATAATCAATAAAGACATAGTTTTCAAAAGGCACAAAATGATTGGAGAAATCACAAAGATGAGTCTAAAAGAGAAAAAGCTAACATATGTTATAATTATGGAGAAGAAGAGCATAAAAGTGATCAATGTCCTAGGAAATCACATGTTGGAGGGAAAACAAAATTTTATCAAAGAAGGAAATCAATTTTTTCGAGAAGAGGGGCAAATAAATTTTTATCAAAATAGGAAATCATTCTTTTTCTCGAGGAGAGGGTGATCATAATAATCTCTTTAGTTGCTCAAATAAATTCAAATAACACACATATTATTGATTTAGGAGCTAGCCAAAATATGACTTACAATAAAACTTCTTTAGTTCTTTAGAAGAAGTGAAATATACACAAATATTTCTTGGGAATGATAGTTCACATGAAATTGAAGGAATAGGTTCAATTCCAATGAAAGGACATGGTGATGAAAAGTTGGAAATACCAAATATGAATTTTTTACCTAAGTTAACAACAAATATTCTCTCAGTAACTTAAATAACTCAACATGGCTATTAGGTGGAGTTCTAGTTAGATAAGTGTCTAATCAAGAACATTAATGATGGATTCAAAATTGTGGCTACAAGAGTTGAGATTGATGGCAGCTACAAATTTTTAGGATGTGTTGATAAGACAATTTTTATTATTATAGGTTTCTCCACAAGTGAGTTATGACATCAAATATTTGGTCACTTAAACTATCAAATTTTGGCTATGATTTCAAATATGAATATGATTAATGGAATACCTTGGATAAGGGTAAACACAAATGTGTGTACAAGATGCATGGCTAGAAAAAAATACAGAGACAAGTTTCAAATGTCTACATGGAGGGCAAGTAAATATCTTGAACTTGTTTATAGTGATTTATGTGTTCTTATGAATCCCCCATCAAGGGGAGGAGCTAGGTACATCTTAGCATTCGTTGATGATTTTTCAAGGAAATTGTGGGTCTACTTCCTTAAGTAGAAAGATGAAGTGTTTAGAAAATTTGAAATGTTTAGAGAATTTGTGGAAATTCAAAAGTGGAATAAGATCAAGCAAATAAGAATAGATAATGATGAAGAATATGTCAATATTAAGTTCAAATATTTTTGTGAATATCATGGAATCAAGAGACAAATGTCTAACATATATAAAAGGAAGAATAAGAACTTAGTGCAAACATCATGGTGCATGCTATAATCCAAGGTTATTCCTTAGCTTATTTGGGCTAAGATTTTCAATACTGCACCTCATGTCTTCAATAGATCTCCTACAACTTATTTATACAAAATCACCCACAAAGAAGAATGAAGTGGAAATAAACCAAATGTTAAGTATTTTAGGGTAGTTGGATGTGAAGCATCTTCTCACATACTTGATGAGACAAGAGAAAATAAACTTGAAAAGAAAAGTGTTAAGTGTATCCTTGTTGGCTATGATGAACAAATGAAAGGGTACATGTTATATGATCCTACTATGGAGGATGTGTTCACAAGTAGGGATGTCAAGTTTAATGAGGGGTTTGAGGATATGAAAAAATCCTCTCCTATTCCACAAGTGGACATAAATAATGATGAATCCTACAATGCCTTTGAAACCAATGAAATTTTCCTAAGGCAACTTCCAATATAGTTGAAGAATCTAGTCCTCTTTAAATACTAAGAGTCTTTAAGAAATTTATCAAAAGACTCAACAAATTAATCATGCTCTTATACCCAACATAATAAAAATTAATGATCATCAAACCTATGATGATTCCATGGGAAAAAATGAATGGGAACAAGCTATGCAAAATGAAAATGACTCTTTGATGTAGAATAAAACTTGGGAATTAGTGTGCTTGCCCAAGGGTAAGAAGTAAAAAATAAGTGGTGTATAAGACTACTTTCAAGTCTAATGGAAGCATTAAAAAAAGGAAAGAATATTATAGAAAAGATCAATATTGTGAGGACTATTAATATAGTGAGGACTATTATAACATTGGTAACTCATTTCAAGTGGCCTCTTCACCAAATTGATGTTAAGAATATATTTTTGAATTGTGAAATTTGATGAAGAGATGTATATGACTCAACCATAGGGATTTGAAAGTTTAGGATAGGAACACTTAGTTTGTAGGTTAAGGAAGTCTCTCTATGGCTTAAAGTAAGCTCCAAGGGCTTGGTATGCTAAGATTGATTAATATTTCAAAACTCAAGGCTTCCATAATAGTCCTCATGATCCAAAATTATATGCGAAGGAATTTGATGAAGGTATTTGGTGAAGGTGGTATAATTATTATTTTACTTTATGTTGATGATCTTATCATCATAGGAAACAACATGAACAAAATTAGTTCCATTGTCACGTCTCAGACTTTGATGATGTTTGCTTTTACTTTATATAGAACTGAAGTATGAATGTGTGGTAGAATAAGTGTGTGATATTTGAATGAAAGAGTAAACAAATGCTATTTTATTTTAGAAAAATGAAATGTGATGATTATTATTTAAATTCAAATGATATAACATAGAAAATGATATATTAGAATGAAGAATTGTATTTCTTTGATTTATATTTTTGGACAGTAATCTACTAATGGGTGCCTGAGTTTACATGAGATGCAGGTTTGTCAAAGACCAAGAGTGTGGTTGAGGTAGAGGAGGTTAGCCACCTGGCAGGGTTAAGTTGGAATAGATTCTCTCGCACGCACACACCACTTAATAACACATAAATTGCATTTAGGATGTTATTTAATTAATTGTTTAAATTGTTTTACTTTGCAATATTTATTTAAATTAGTTAGTGGTAAATTAAAACATAAATATAGCAAATATAAGTGTATATATTTATGTGTATATGATAATTTATATATAAACATATACACATATGTTCATGTATTTATAATCTGAAAGAATGTTCTCAACCTGCATATGAATGAGTTTAACATACATGATGAATTTATGGTTTCAATTGAACAATAGAAAAACCATTGAAACACATTGGATCACCATCTTTTTATAAGAAACATATGAAGTAAATAGTTGGATTGTTAACTGCTTTGGACAATTATTTATTGGTTATTTCCTTGTCAATGAAATCGAAAACTTGATGATGAAACTATATTAGAAAGAGTTGATTGAATTAGAAAATGCTTGGAATATTATAAACTTGAGAAATTATGCTACATGTATTTCTTTTATGAAACCACTTCTAGGACAGGATGCCGAGTGTGGATTTCTAGAGATGATAGTTTTCCTTTTCAAAACTATCATTTTATTCTTTTATTTTCTTGTCCAAGCTAGATGCACCATTGAAATAGATGGATTAAAAAGCCTAGAATTTATATATATATGTCTCTGCCACATCCTGATAGCGAGTAATATGTCATTCAAGTAATAGGAATTGCATAGAGGCTACAGGATTGCATCGAGAGTTCCCTCCCACTTCTTAGTTCCAAGTTGCTAGGCTCCTCGCGCAGGGTCAGAGTTTTCTTCGAGCTAGGAAGAAATACAGGGAAGTATTATGCTTCGCGGTTGGGCGGAAAAGGCGCCTGGACCCACTCTTGGTCTCGACTTTGCGGAAGACAAAACAGTGTCATGGCGGTCGAGCATCGAGGATTTCTCATCATATGGATAGTTATATATATATATTTCTTGTATTACTTTGTATGGCTTGCATAGCCAATTGTAACTTAACTTGTGAACTCGAAGTAATCATTGATGTAGCTTATTTTTGGTAGCATTGAAATAGATGCTTGTAACACCCATGTTGGTGTGTGTGTAATTGTAATTGCCTTAGTGCATTTCTTCTTATAACTTATTTAATAAATAATGTTTCATTATCCTTGATTGGAAAGGTGTTTTGCTTTTGGACTACTATGTTTAGTAAGTAAGGTTGATTGCATCTTTACAACCATAAAGTTAAATTTGAAGGATAGATTTGAGATTACATATCTTGGTTTTCTGCACTACTTTATTGGCACCCAAGTATGGTAAAAAAGTAATGGAATTTATCTCTCTCAATCCAAGTATGCTTTAGAATTGTTGAGTAAGTTTATGATGGAAGATTGTAAAAGTGTTTCTACTCCACTTATTTTAGGATTGAAGTTGACTAAGGATATGGAAGGTGAGGATGTTGACCGCACCTTATACAAGCAATTTGTTGGTAGCCTTGTGCACTTGACTCATACTCAACCTAATATTTCTTTTGTAGTAGGTGTAGTTTCAAGGTTTTTGAGCTCTCTTAAGGTTCAACATTGAATGTCAGCAAAGATAATATTGAAATATGTACAAGGGACTTTGACTATGGGTGTTTATTACTCTTCTCTTGAAGATCTACAACTTGTAGGATATTATGATTTAGATTGGACGGCTTATGCAAATGATCAAAAATCTGCCATAAGCAATGATTTATCTCTTGACTCTAACCACATTCATGATGTAGTAAGAAGCAATCTACTATTTCTTTATCAACTACAAAAGTTGAATATGCAACACTGAATGATACAACTAAAAAAATAACTCTATTATAGACTATTCTTTTAGTATTAAAACAATACCTAGTTGAATCTTCTTTACTTCATTACTACAATCAAAATGTCATTTTGTTTGTCCAAAAATCCAATATTTCATGCTCAAACAAAGCATATCAAAATCTATCACTATTACATCAGACGTCTCATTTAACAAGTCATCTTCAATATTATAAAATAGAAGACCAAATATACAATCTTTTTACCAAGACTTTATATAAGACCACGTTTATATATCTTAGAGATTACACGATACAAAATTCCCTCACTTCCTAACACATATTTTTAGACCAAGCAACAATGACGCAAATGAAACTGCGTAAGCCACCACATAATCATAGTTAATGCAATTAATTATTTAATTAATATAATTACTAATACGCTCGAAGAATTCAGATTTTATGTAAAGTAAACAAAGTTTAATGAATTGATTTTAGTGGGCCTTTCACTGTTATGTGCATGTGGGATTTTCTAATGATTACAACTTCCATGTTTTAATGATGTTATTATGTGTGAGATGAAATGACAACACTAATTCTATGGCAAGTGAAAAATTACATTCTAATTTTTTAATCAACATATGTTTAATACAACTAAAAAGTTGTTATAATACTAATTTGAGTGATTAAGGACTCTCTTAAGAAGTGTTATTCATATATTATAATTTATATTAATAGAAAAAAATTCTTTGAGTTTCAATATGTTGGAATTTTTTATTATAAAATTGATTTTTGTTTACTGAAAATATTATCATGATGGAACATCAAGTTTATTTGTATATTATTAAATTGCTCACATATTTTTATACAATATTTAATTTAGTATAATTCACAAATTTAGTAATATATAGAAGATGTAACTATTTTGAAATGTGATTATAATGTTATTTATTTTTTTGGAGTTGAATATTTTTTCTAAATACGAGTTGTCATTTATAATTAAATATATCAATATTGACATGCAATGGATATACATATGTTTTGTATTAGATGATCATAATATGTGATGAAGACATGCATATATTGTAATGACATAGATTTTGATTTTGTATATTAAAATGACTTGATTAGAGGTCTTTTGTATTCCTTGGATAGACAAATTATTAAGAATCATTTAATAATTGTAGAAGTTAATTTCTATTCATTTTACTAATAACTCATATGTTTGTTTTAGTTATTAGAGGAGAATTCTAAAAGTTACATGATAATGCTATTATGTTGTATAAGATGTGTATAGAGAGCTCCAATATGTATCCTTATTACAACCTATAATAACTCAATTAGAGGGACCAATGACATCATTGTGTTTTTAGCGTTCATACATGTCGTTAATAACTACCTATTTAGTGTTTCTTAAAAGTTTAGCATGTGTTTTGTGTGATTAATTTTTATTTATAATTTTACTTGTCTATGTATTTGGTGTAGGACATGAAAAATGTCCAAAATATCAAATGTTGGTGTGAATAAATTATGTCTATAACCACAAGAGATACTCATGTGATTTCTATGCAACTGACAACACAAAGGTCTCACTATAGGGTCATAACTTTTTACTCTCATCATTTTTTATAAAAATTGTTCCTTAGCTCTTATTGAAGGACAATAGCCAAGACCTCTTGTTGTTCCTTGCATGCTAAGCTATACAGGGACACATATACCTCATTCTTTTACACCACATCCTTTTTCATTATAGCCAAACATTGGCAGATGGTCAGAGCTCCCCTTAGGATTCGTGACATGGACTAACCGCCTCTCGTGGATCCGTTAACTCTTGTTGTTGTATCAAGCATTAAAAGGTCAATCTTTTGGTGCAATGACAGTTGTGGGCCAACAAGTGGTATCAAATCCAAAGGTGTCAGGTTTGAATCCCCTCGGGTAACGTTGAGGGGGAGTTTGTTGGCAGATGGTCAACGCTCCCCTCAGGATTTGTGACATGGACTAACTGCCTCCCATGGATCCGTTAATTCTTGCAGTTGTATCAGGCATTAAAGGGTTGATCTTTTGGTGCAACGACAATTGTGGGCCAACATCAAATTGTTTCAAAAGTTGATAAACTCTTCCATTTCTTTCGAAGAAGGTGTTTTTTCATAATCACTTTCACCATTTATGTTTTCCTCATTGTTAGCAGTTATCAAATTGGGTATTCTTGATGATTCACCAATGTGTTACATGCATATATCACCATAAATTCTTTCTCTTTTTTCTGATTTTGATGGTGAAATCTTATATATTCCCCCATTAATGTAGGTGTGAAATATAATGATCCCCAATCATCATCTAGTAGCTTTGTTATAGATGAAATATACTCATCCTCGTCTTCAATTTGTAAAGGTTCCACTTTTGAAGTTGGTATCAATTTGCTAAAAGGATTCTTCATTCCTATTTTAGTTTGCAAACAATTATCAGATTTAGGATCAACTTTGACTGTGTAAACCTTATTGTTGTATGTGCATTTCATTAAATGAAGTGTTAAAGGCACTCCTTTCATCTCATGAATCCATGGTCTACCCAAGAGAAGATTATATGGAAAATTCTTGTGCATGACATGGATAGGAGTTTGTAACACCACCGGACTTACTTTAATTGGTAATGTTATTACACCCATCGGTTGTCTTCCCACATTATCAAAACCTTTGATTGACAAAGCTACTGGTTGGATTAAGGTTTTTCTGCTCCAATTCTATCTAATAGATGAACTCTACAAACATTAAGCCTTGAACTATTATCGATGAGGGTATGCTTAATCCCAGTATTATTAATAACAACCATTAGATCATAAAGGCATCATTTTGTTTTTACATTTCTAAAAGGGGGTAATTTATTTTGATGAAAAAAAAATCCAAATTAGCTTCATTCATAGCTTCAAGAAAAATTTTCATGTCATTTGGTTGCACACTAGGAGTGACAACAACTTTTTGCAAAGCATCTTGAAGTATGCCATGATAAACATGTGATGTTTGAATAAAATCCCACAAAGAAATCTTGGTTGGGGTATTACAAAGTTATTTGACAAGATCATATTCTTTACCACTACATTGAAGAATATTAGGTGTAGGTGGGAGGTATGGTTGAGGCAATGGGATGGATGATGGTATTTTTTTTGGTTGCTTATTGTTCCTAGTGTTTTATGTGTGAGTAACTATGTGATAACTTGGTTGTTGCAACACATCATTACTAGTAAGTTTTTTTACAAAGTTAAGGATATCACCATGTGTTTTAGGAGGTCCAATAATTAAAGGAGATCTAATAGCCAATTGTGCATTCATAACCTCAATTGAGTTACCTACTTGTTGATGATCTTCTATCGAGGGGGATCTAATGTCACCTTAGCATCTTCATCTATGCAATCCATATTATTTTATTTTGAAAGAATGTATCAATGATTTCATCCTCTTGTCCAATAATATCTTCCCAAGTAGGAGAGGCAGGTGGAGATAAACAAACAAGATTCTCATGACACTTAATGATTGGATCTTCTAACACCAAGATACCTTCTTCACAAGTAGGTGAGGTATTGGGAGAAGAACAAACATGATTGTCATGATTATCAATGATTTCATTCTCTTGCATTAAACTGACCTCACACATAGGAGAGCTAGTGCAAGAGGGATTAGTAAAAATAACAAAATAGGATAAATAAACTCATTTTGATATGCTTGTAATAAAATTCCTTTAAATGCTTAACAAGATCTGAAAATAGAACATGAATCATGATAATACAAGATTTTTGCAATGAGAACATTATGTTATGTCGTATTGATCAAGCTAACAATGTTTTTAACAAAACAAACAATTAAAGGACTGATATTTAGAAATTGAGGCTAGATATGAGTAGAGACTAGAGACAAGATTCTACACATTAAATTTGGGCTCAATTTGGTTAGACAAGGTTGCCCAAGATGACTATGTCTTGCATAGCTTTTTGCAAAATTCAAAATTTGACTATCTATGATACAATTTTAGGTTTTTGTGTCTATGTGCACGCACAAGTATGACAGTGAATATTTTTCCAAATTTTCCTAGTTTATGATTATGTAATTCAAAATGTAAGTGTGCAACAATTTGTAGAATGTTCCAGTAATAAAAGATAATTGTATATGCAATCTCCATAGGGTGATCCCACAATAGTGGTTTGCACAAGTATTGGGACATTTTGATTTTTGCTAAAATCACATATTTTTAGAAAATATAATGATTTAAGCCTTCAAAATTTCCATTCAAAGGATTCCAATTGAAGAGGGTTTGATCAAACCACCTTAGATCAAACACCCTTGGATAGAACCCCATTAGTTTTAAACCATACCTATAACAGAGTCTCCTTTATGTTAGTATAATTAATTAATTAATTATTACACTAGCATAAGTTAACTTAGGTCATGCATCATTTAGTCCTAGGTTAGATTTTAATAAATTATTTAATAAATGGGATAATATCCCCTTCTTTGTTTGTAGGGATAAGATTCCTTCTAGAAGATGAGTTGCCTTCTAGAACTTATATCAACATTTAATAATTTCCTAGATAAGGTTCACATGTTGTTAGATCATGACACATGGCAACATCTCATGCATCTTAGGTTTTCTTTCTTGCCTATATAATCAAGCAACTTGTATATTTGTATTCAATCCAATATAATCATATCATATCATCAATATAGAATCTCCATTGTGCATGCCTAGTTGCAACACTTTCTTTGTGGTTGATTATCTTTCCTAGCAAAGGTCCGCCATTGAAGACTGTAGCTTCAAGGACCCTGTGCATCCATAATCTCAACACTTTACACTTATCAAAATGTTGATAAAAAACCACTTTTGATTTACCTTTTGGCGGATCAATTGAATTAATTTAAAATTTATTTTTGTAAGTATGCAGTCCTTATTATAAGCTTCCCAAAAAGTATTATTTTAAATATATTTAATTTAATTATTATATTTATTTTTTATTTCTTGTCGATGTAGGGTTTTCACCGAAAATCAAGCTCTTTGTTCTGCACATGTGGAAAAATAGAAGATTATAAAAAAAATCTAAAAAATATTTATGCACTAGATATTGATGTCCTTGATCCAACAAAAAAAAGACAATTGAATTTTGATACATACAAAAAAAGTTGTGTTAGCAAGTAAACCTATGTTTGAATTGTAACTCGTCTGACTTCAAAACTTAATTAAGAAAAAAATATTCAATAAAACACTATGAAACCAATTGCATGCACTAGATATCATAGTTACAAATCTAAATTAGAAAAATAAAATAAAATCCTTCATAGAAAAAAAGTTGTGTTAACTAGTACCACCACTCTTTAAAAATAGTGTTTACTATTAAAAACTAGTTTTCAAAGGAGATGGAAAAAGAAATGCAATTTGATTCCAATTTTTTTAAAAATATATATATTTAGAATCTATAGACAACATGTCACAAATCACTAGTTTGCATCATTTGTAAATTCCTCATGGTTTAGCAGCTATAGGTGCCTGAAAATGAAGATTTAGTTTAAAAAAATTAGTTCAATATCCAGTTTGGAAAAAAAATTGTAAACCAATATTGTGGGATCACCCCAAATCTAAGATGCAACAATTGACTAATCCTAATATGCCAAAATCTGAAAATGATGATGTTGATGCCTTTTTTGAAACAAAACAATGCAATTTTTCACTTTTTTGAGCTATATGCAAGATGCAATAATTAGAATGTAGATATGACCTAGAAGATGACTAAAATTATCCCTATTGTAACCTATAATACATTTTTTTGAATTTTATACCTTTTATGATGTAAAAATGAATGCCTAAATGAATAATATAAAATAATGTAATGCTAAAACTAGATCTAGGATGATTTTCTTCACATTTCATAAGGTATATAATGTTAACAAGCTAGGTTCACCAAAATGAAATAAAGAAAAATGGAAAACTATAGGATTTGACTCTAGGGTTTAGACGCCTTTCCTAACATTTCATTTAGAGGGTTGATGTACTGGGGATTTGAGGAAATTGACAAGATATAGGACCGACTTACAACTTGAAAGGTGATTCAACTTGACCTTGACCAAATATGAAATGAACTTAAGGATGAAATACAATTATTTGACTAGCCTTTTAATGCAAATATAATAGACATAAAATCACAAAAAAAATTCAACTATAAAAATGGACTGAGCAAAGTACTATTCACCTGGCATATGAATCTAGGGCTAAAAATTAAGGACCAAGTCACCTAGGGTGACTATGTCCTAGTTGAGAAACTTAAAATCTATTTTTATAGTCCTTTGGTGTTAGATCAGAGCCTTCGTTTCTCACTTGTCACATTGTCAAATCACTACCGAATATTGTTGTAATTGAGTTTTCATTTATTGTCAAGATGTAGGGTTTTAATGCAACAATGAACAATTAACCTTCAAACTTCTCCCAATCTTCTTCAGATCTTCTTCAGATTTGAAACTTGCACATTCAAAGAGAGAGTGTCATAACCCAATTTTATTGCATATTTATTATATTATGGTAACTTGAATTATTGAAGAAATTCAATATATATTAACTGGAAATTTTGGAATTTTCAAAAATTGAATGAAAGAAGTTGACTAATGTTGATTTTATGAACTTTTAGAAATTATCTTATATGTTTCAAGAATTGAACGCTACTGATAAATTTTCTAGTGCAAGTGTGTGTAGTTGTAGGGGTGATAGGTTGAAGTAGGATTGTTTAGCCAGATCAAACGGTAAGCTAGTTGGAACCTATGTGTACTGTTGAGATGATGGATTGCACAGCCCCTGAAGCTCCAGAATCTTCAATGAAGGACTTTAGCCATGAAAGATAATCAACCACAAAGAGAAGTGTTGCAACAATGGAATGCTGATTAAAGATTCTATTGATAATATGATTGATATGATATTGATATGATATCTGATTGATATATTACAAATGAACAAGATGCCTGATTATATAGGCAAGAAGTAAAACCTAATATGCATGAGATGTTGCCAAGTGTTATAATCTAACAACATGTGACAACATGTGAACCCTATGGTGATGATCATTAAATGATGAGATAAGTTCTAGAAGGAATCTTATCCCACAAACTAGGAAAGGGAATATTATCCCATTTATTAAATGATTGCAACCTAGGACTAAATGATTTATGACCTAAGTTAACTTATGCTAGTGTAATAATTAATTAATTAATTACACCAACACCCCCCCATAAGTGCAACTTAGGGAGGAAAATGCAATGATTATGCAAGATGATGATGGGTCTCAGCTACAGGCCATGTTAGGTACCCATGTACATGAAGATGTAGAAAATCTCCCACAAACCGGAGAAAAGGGGAAAACCCAGTAGGAACAAAACCCCTCTCCAAAAAGGAGATGAAAATGAAAAAAGTGAGATAGAATGGGAAGGATGGAGGACTCCCAAATACCCCCAAGTACACCATTCTGCCACATGTGGATGGCTAATAAATTAATGTGCCCCTCAGAGGGAGGGAAAGAGAGAGACAATATATCCCCCCCAGAAGATATGATCACCTACAGAAATGGTAAGTTTTTGAAGACAAAACATGATCCAATGTCGACAAACAACTTGTCTCCCTTTCAGAAGAAACAAAACCAAGTACAAGTGCAAAGATGCTTCCCATTCCGGATAGGAATTGAAGGAAGGAAGAATGAACATGGATGATGATGTTTCTGAACTCTACTCAAGTGTCTCCTTTCTTGATGATGAAAATGCCATAGTCCCAAACAATGAAGAGGGTGACAAACGCAAGACCACGTGCAACCCATGTTGTCATTGACCGCAAAGAATCGAGATATAATGGATATGATGCATGCATGGCGACTTGATTGCTCCCCCCGAATGGAAGCGGCCCTCAAACCAATGAAAGAAGTCTCGAAGCAACCCAACAGATGCCGCAGCCAAATCCCAATGGAATGACAAGGGAAGAAGTCTCTCGTGATATGAATCACAAGAAACCGCCACTGATAACTCCTGATTCAATCAAGGTTGAGACAAAGGAATGAGAGACTCAAAACAACTCTCCAAAGTGTGATCTCTAATGATGACCGCCAGTCCTCCAAACCTCAGAGGAAGAAGCCAAGTCGTTGATACTTCAAAATGAAGCCACTATGATATCAAGTCTCAAAACCACGTGTCCCCTACGGATGATGACATGGGTGAGCTCAATCAATATCTCGACAAGGAATCATTGAACCTGAATGATACCAATAGTCTCTCGATGAAGAAGAAGCACCGAAGGAACCTTTACAACCCTCTATGATCAAGGCAATCAACTTCCCCGACAACAAAGCAACGCGTAAACCTGATGCACACCCATTTTCATTCGTAATCATGACATTGGGGAAATAGTGGTTCAACTCCAGATCTCCCAAAGCTTAATCCAACGAATGTATATAACCAACACTACTAGATCTCAAACATTAACTACTAACTTGCATAGCAATGATCTCCAAGACAGTGTACCTACTGCAACTCCAAGAAATTTTTTGAACACCTTCACTTGGATAAGGAGCGATACCATATAGATGAGGCAATAGATGAAGTGACTGAAGATGGTGGCAGATCCCATCTTGCCATTGCTGATAGTTAGCCTTGTGCAACATAACCAAAGAAGGAGAGTAATATGCAAGCCCCATAATTAAAATTTCTCCAAGAAAACAAAGACACTGACCGACAAAGAGAAGACTTCCAGATAGATATGCAACTCAGAATATGCCTCCAAGATCAAGAAATTCTTCTTCAATCTTCAGGACGTCTCAAGAATAAAAAAACCAAAAAGATAATTTGAGCGAAACCGCAAGATGACCGGATCGGCGAAAAGATGCACCTGGAATATCTCTAATGCCGTTGGAATTTCCAAAATCCGGCCAATCCGATGTAAGATAGCACTATGGAGTCTTAATGGAGGGTTGACTTCAGTTGACTTTAGAAATATATAGTAGAAAAATACTACAAAATGGATGGCACCACTGGATAGTGCTCTGAATTCTCTTTCCGTTGATATCTCATTTGCAAATTTTTGATATCATGGCGCGAAGATATGGCCTTCGGAAAACCGCACTGAATCGTCACCGGCTAAACACGCAAAACGTAGCAATCTCTAGGGTGCAACGCCCCCGCCGGCGATCAAGGGCAAGCCGGGTAGTAAACACCCGCCACCGCATAGGGTGGGCGGCGCAGTGGCTGCATGGGTGGAAAGTTCAAGCGCTGCGTGAGACAAACGCCGCAGCGAGTTCTAACTTCCACCAACGTACTTTGCCCGCCGCTGGAGAACCTTCGGCGGTATGGAGAGCCCACGGGCGGGCCATGAAACGGCCTCCCGATGAATACGGTCGCAGCAACATCACCGTAATTTGAATATTTAATTTATTTGCCATTCAAATTTAATGAAAATGCCGATAGAAATTTTAATTTTGGTGAAAATTATTATGGTTTAATCGATGCAAAATATAAACCCCCACCAACCATAAGTGCGCTGCGCCATTTTGCCTGACTCCATGAATTTAATGGCGTGTCGCCCGCAGTAGTGCTGAAATTTTTGCCATCACTATGAAAAAATGCTCTAAAATAGCCAATATTTTTTGATTTTTCTAAAAAAAATTTGCCTTGATGGACGACTTACAGGGATGATTTTTTCCTGGAAAACTGTACGGATAGTACAAAAAATGCAAACCCTAAAATGTACCTCACAGGCTCCCGGTTGAAACTACTCCGATTTTGACAAATGAATAGGCGATTTATGGGTTTTGAGGCTCGAAAGAATAATGGAGAGGTCCCGATTCAAGACTGTGAATCAGCCAGCCTCTAAACCAAACAACATAAACTCAAGCCTCCTGCTGGAATCTTGCACCCAAACCTGCATCAGCGCTGATGTTTCAATGACTAGCT
Organism: Sequoia sempervirens; assembly: GCA_007258455.2. Taxonomy (NCBI): domain Eukaryota; kingdom Viridiplantae; phylum Streptophyta; class Pinopsida; order Cupressales; family Cupressaceae; genus Sequoia; species Sequoia sempervirens. The sequence goes on along the minus strand of VDFB02105785.1, from coordinate 287,555,197 downwards.
CTAATACCACCATGTTGAGATGATGGATTGCAATGCCTTTCAAGCTCTAGAATCTTCAATACACTCCCAGCCATGAAAAGATAATCAACCACAAAGAGAAGTGTTGCAACAATGGAAACGCCTGACAAAGATTCTTACGATACACGACAAGACATTGACATGATTATTTGATTGATATATTACAAATGAACAAGATGCCTGATTATATAGGCAAGAAGTAAAACCTAATATGCATGAGATGTTGCCAAGTGTTATAATCTAACAACATGTGACAACATGTGAACCCTATGGTGATGATGATTAAATGATGAGATAAGTTCTAGAAGGAATCTTATCCCACAACTAGGAAAGGGAATATTATCCCATTTATTAAATGATTGCAACCTAGGACTAAATGATTAAATGCAAGACCTAAGTTAACTTATGCTAGTGTAATAATTAATTAATTAATTACACCAACATGTACACACCACAAATGGCATGATGACTTGCATTTGAACTATTTTACATATATAAAAGAATGTAATTTCATGACTTGAATTATTTCAATGATTGAAAAATGAATGGCTTGTAGATTAAATTGTCAACTCAAACTCTGTGTTTTGAAGAAAACAAAAGAAACTATTGAAAATAATGATTAAAAAGGATAAGATATTTCATTATGTGAAAATTAAATGAAAATAAACTCTTTTATTTTATATATATGGATGTTCGAGATGAAATTAAAGTTCCTTACTTAATTTAAAAGATGGCATATTGAACTTATAATCTCTCCCAAACAAACAATTTATACAAGAATATATATATATATATATATATATATATATATATATATATATATATGTATATGTATATGTATGTATATGTATATGTATATGTATATGTATATGTATATGCATATGTATGTATGTATATGCATATGTATGTATGTTTATATGTAAATAAATGTGAATACATACATACATATATTGAAATGAATAATGAACATGATAAATATGAAATAAATCATATAAATACACACACACACATATATACATATACATATACATATATATGTATGCACATATTCTTATTCTCATCAAAATTTAAATCAATAATCAATAATATTCTAATATCAAACTGTTGAAATCAAATAAGATCATGAAGGACATGGTCTAGCACAAGATTAATGGTAATATTCAAACAAGTAGTGGCTGATAGTAAGGCAATAATGCCATCGCTAGTGACATGCAAAAGAATAATGTTGTTTCCATTTTTTAATACACAACGCAGTGGGCGAAAAAGCACGACGAAGAAAGTTGTTGGTTTGAAGGAAAAAGTAGATAGAGCTTGTGGTGAGGGAAAAATTAAAGGTTGACTCACACAAAGCTAGATTTATTAGGTAAACTGATTACTTTAGAAAGAAAAATTGATTTTCTTTTATTATTTTTCCTCATCATTTGAAATGGTATTCTTCCATTTTGTCAATTGCATCATTTAAACTGTAAAATGTATTCATGTTGAATAACTAGCCTTGAGCTAAGTAATGTGGTGTTGACCATTGTTTTGGGTCTCCCAACCTACAACTAGTATTGTATGAGTTTCATTTAGAAGCCTTACAACTAGCTTTCATAGCTAGACCAAGCCTTAGAGCTACTAAAATATGATTGCTCTTTAAGTTCACACTTTTGTGCTAGTTATTCAATGGATATTTCGAATCTCTATTCTAATTCATTGTATTTTTATGATGATTAAAAAATATTGTGGATTGACCATCAATCCCCTGAAAAGGGTATCAACCTTGTGTTTTGTTTTTATATGTATTGTATTCTCCATATGGGTTGGGCCGATAAATAACTGCTAAAACAAATGCTCAATTTGTATTGTATGTATTATAATGCCAACATATTATAGTGGGAAAGGTGGTGAAATCCTAGTTTAAATTCAATAAACCCAAGTAGGGTTTGATCTATAAGATCGAACGACTATTCCCTTGTAACTAAGATTCATGCATGTCGATTTTGAGTGGTGAAACTAGCACGTCTTTAAGGTCGAATCTGTGTATGTTATTGTTTCTAAGAAAGAAATGCACCAGAACAATATGAATGGTCAATTTAGAGTGACCTATGAATGTTTGTTGAAACTTGAAAAGGCATGAGTTCTGTTAGAACTCAAAAATTCCACGTCTTTCTATTGACTGAAATACTTGTTTAAGTTTTACCTCGACAAGCATGTCCAACTTAGATTCTTTATATTATTAAGTTTCACAATGAATTTTAGAGATGAAAGCTATTCAAGATCTGAATATTAGACATTCTATTTTTATGTATGAAACTGGGCTATTTGATTTGTTAGAGAAGTCTCTTGGCTTGCTTGAAAATTGACAAATGAGAAGGTGTAGATAATATTGTTACTAGCAAAAAAAAATTGTTTATTTTTAGTTCATTGTGGAAAAACCTGTTATGTTTTAAAACAGTGAATAATTAAATGTAATGTTTCCATTTAACTTCTAAATAGCTTGAAACAACAATAAGAAATTGCAAATAGTGAATGTTTTGTTGGAAAATGATATCTTCTGTCATTAAATGCAACTGTTTTGTTTGAAATAGTATTGCAATGATGTAAACTATGAATAATCTTTTGTAAATGACACTATTTTGTTGTTATCTTTGTAGCTAAAAACAACCTTGCTCATTAAACTGTTTAGTTGGAACAACTTTTGAATAGTTGTAAATAGTGAATGTTCATATGTAAAAAGTTTGTCGTATAACTATTTAGGAGGAAACAATACTTGTTTTGTTAAAACAATGAATGTTCATATGTAAACAACTTGTCTTATAACTATTTAGTAGGAAAAAATACTTGTTTTGTTTAAATGATGAATATTCATATGTAAGCAACAATTTTAGAGTATCACAGTTGTGAGAATGCAATAATAGTATGTGTGAAACTGTTAACATAGCTTGTTTTGATTCCTTATTTTTGACAAAAGAAATGTCAAATGGAATACTATTTTATTATTGCAATCCGATTTAATGTTTTATTTTAGAATGTATGCACAAATCTAAAACTTAAGTAGGCACATATATGTGTATGCACATAGCCTTCGTCTATGTACATACACGTACTTGTGACATACCTTCTTTTGTTCTTAGTTCATTTTTAAATGGAAAATGCTTATGAGGAAAACAATATAATAGTCATAAGAATGATATGACTAATTGTTGAATTACTCTATTGAATCAAAAATCCAATTTTTGTTTAGAGAGTAAATTGGTAATCTGATTCTTCTTTTGAAGAAATATGTGAAAGACTATTCTAATTCTTTAATAGAATAGTGATACCTTAGTTGAGTAGAGCACCTCGGGGTAGATGCTGCTAGAGGGTAGATAGCTATTATGAGATGTATAGTAGAAAGTTACCTTTTGGGATGGGTACCGAAATGGTGTTCAAAGAATATAGGTTTGATTTACCAGAACCTATTGTTTTTTGTTGTTGCAACACATTTAATTATGCTTGGCCAAGCAAGACAGTTCATTTTGTATGTATGAACTTTGTGACTTCACTCTCTACCATTGCTAGCATAGATCTTGCATTTTATTTTTTAACTTGTAGATACAAATTGCATGTTGATGTAGGGGAACACAACATATTCCACCTTGTAGATTGTTCTCTTGCTAAAAATTTTGTGCAGGTTCAAGCATTCTTCAAGTCGTAAGAATATCGAGGAAGTGTAAGCTTTGTGGTTGGGAAGTAAAGCACTTCAACCATGTTCTCATCCACCAGTGGAGGTGAGTGTCAAAGAAGAAACTTAGTTGTTCAGAAGACTATTTAGTCTAAGATGTAACTTGATGTAATGCATTCATGTATTTGATGTAAAGTGTTCAATGTAATGACTTTGTGGCCTTAGGAGCCAAGTCAAACCTGATATTGTAATTTGACTTTTGAAGTGAATATATGGATCATTGACTCATTTTAAATGGAAACATGTACCTATGATTGAATTTAGCCACTAGTTATGTCTTTTTAATTTGGAATATATGCATGTGTCAAATGTAATAATGTTAATTAAGTAATAATTTAGGATGGGTTATTACATTTGGTATCAGAGCTTAAGGTTCAACTCTAGGCCTTTGAGTCTACCATAGTTGACTAGGGGTAGTTGAACCTTGACCCAAATTTTGTTGTCCTAAGAATTGACTGAAGCTGGATTGGGAAGGTCAAAGGAAAGATGAAGGAAAGGGAAAATTGTTAGAACCTCACCTAAGAATGACATAAAGGAAGGAAATGCCAAGACGGAGGTTCAATCAGAAATTTTTGATGACGAAACTCTAGCTCAGGCTCTTATACGACTCAAGCTAGAGAGAGGCTTGAAGATTGAGGAGAAGTGAACACTTAAGATCAAAAAGATTTCCGCAATATGGGACTGGCCTCTAGGGTGTGGACCCAATGCATGCTTGTTGACTAAAGAGGAAAAGGAGAGCCTATGTGCTCAACCATCCTCTTCTATAAAGTTTGATGTAAATTCAGATGAGGAACCAGAGGAATGTCCTCTTTTTGAAGTCAAGAAATTAGAATGATGTATCAAGAAGCCTATTGTAAATAAATGTCTATTGACTCACCTTAAATATAAATAAAATTAGATTATAATATCATGGTGTGTTCAAAGGACTCTAAAATGTGTGTATTATGCATGAATGTGTATGTATTCTAGAATGAGGGATATATGCATATGAAAAAAGTTATGTGATGTAGCATAAGAACGTTTATTCATAGAACTTTGTGTTGAGATGTGATAAACATGAATGTGCTGCAAGATAAGTGTGAGACAACATGGTGACCACCATGCAAGATGAGGGTGGTAGTGGTTTCGATAACAGACGTAACAAGAGGCTGGAGAAAATTCTAGAGCTTCTGAATCAACAAGAGTCTCACATGAATCATATAGAGCAAGAATTCAGAGTGGCATGCAAGGATCGATACCACAGGAATGCATAAGGAAATCAAGGAGACACTGGTCCAAGGGTAGGTCCACCAGGATGAATTGAGGAAGAGCTTGGGAAAGACCTCAAAAGAGTAGCACCACCCAAGTTCGATGGTAAGGCTATCAGAGCTAGAGCTGAGGCTTGGATTATAGAGATGGAAAAATACTTTGGGCTCCATAACCTTTCTAAATATACTAAGGCGACATGTGCTACGTATTAGCTCTCAGGTGAAGCAACAAATTGGTGGGATAATGAGAAGTTAGACTAGAATCTTTAGCCTGCTGAGATTACTTGGGAACTCTTCCTCCAAGCTTTTAGGAAGAGGTGGTTATTGCAACTTTTCTTTGACAAGAAAGCAATAGAATTTCATAACCTAACCTAGGGAAATATGACTATGATTCAGTATTGGGAAAAGTTCACCAACCTGTTGAAGTATGTGCCCTAGTATTAGGGAGATGAATGGTTTTGAATTCAAAATTTTATAATGGGACTCAAACCTCACATAGGAGCTGAAGTGGATATGCATGAATCTCAAACCATGAATGAAGTCTTCCAAAAAGCCACCAAACAAGAACAAAAACTACAACAACTATCCAATCTTCGTAGTGACTCAAATTCTAAGTTGCAGTATGTGAAAAAGAAATTTCATAAAGGAGACAAGAGCCATTAGATCCATAATCTCAAGAGGGAAAGTGAGTTGTAGGAGAAGGGTGAAGATGGTAATGGTGGAAAGAACAAGAAAGAAAACAAAGGCAAGTGTAAAGACGACCATAAGCAGAAGGGCTTTAGAGAGGACAAGACAGGAGGTCACAAAGGGCCTCGTGATGGATGTTATACTTTTGGAGGAAATCATTATGCCTCAAATTGTCCTCAATGGTTGAAATCACAGAAGGAAGGAAGCTATCAACAGACTCAACACCACCAGTTTCATGTTGCAGTGGATAACATACAGGTAGAGTATCAGGCTTCACCAATTCAACTGATGGGTAAGCTCTATGGCCAATCTATCTCTAACTTAATTAATACTAGAGCTTCTAAATGCTTTATAGATCCTAGAATAATATCCAAGATACTCATTAGACCTAGATACATGGAAAATTCATGGATAGTCTAGTATGGTAATCAAGCAGAGAAAAGGGTAGATACCTATCCCTTTTGCAATGAGTTAGAGCTTCCAACATTTCAAACTCAGGTCAACTTTTATGTGGCACCTTTAGGCTCATATGATGTAATTTTGGGAAAAAAATGGCTAACTGAGCATAAGGCTATAGTGAACTATGATGATAAGGCAGTCAACTATTTGGATGAGTATGGAAACTTAGTTGAGGTTTGTGAAATGCAGAGACCCTTAAATCTAAGATAGATTTCTATGATGCAACTCAAGAAGGCTCGTCGAAAGGGGTGTGCAATTTATGTGGTGCATGTTAGTAATCCTAATAGAAAGGAACCATATTTAGATTATTATCCTATTCTCAAGGAGTTCCAAGATGTATTGCCTAATGAACTGATAGAGTTTCCTTTGAAGTGGGAATTTTATTTTTCAATCGAATTGGTTCTAGGAGCCGAGCCTCAATCCAAGACACCTTATTGGATGACCACCATAGAACTTTATGAGTTGAAGGCCTAGTTAATGGAATTGTTGGATAAGGGACTTATAAGATCCAGTGTGTCTCCTTTGGGAGCACCAGTTATTTTTGTGAAAAAGAAGGATGGAACTTTACATATGTGTATAGATTATCAGATGTTGAACAAGGTGACCATCAAGAACTGGTATCCACTCTTGAGGATTGATGATTTGTTTGACCAAATTAAAGGAGCAATGGTGTTCTCCAAAATTGATCTTAGGTCAGGGTACCATTAGTTGAGAATTAAGGAAGAAGACATCTTGAAGACTACATTTAGAACCCACTATGGACATTATGAGTTCACGGTGGTACCTTTCAGTTTAACTAATGCACCAACAACCTTTATGAACCTCATGAATAGTGTGTACATAGATCACTTGGATGAATTTTTTATTATCTTTATTGATGACATTCTAGTCTACTCAAAGACTTTCGAAGAGCACGATAGAAATTTGAGGATAGTTTTTCAATGATTGAGAGAAAAGAAACTCTTTGGGAAGTTGTCCAAGTGCTCATTCTATCAGGATAAAGTGCACTATCTAGGCCATATCATTTCAGCTGAAGGAGTCTTTGTAGACCCTGAGAAGATCAAAGCGATCATGGAATGGCCAATTCCTCAAAATGTGTCAGAAGTTTGTAGCTTTATGGGCCTCATGGGATACTATAGGAAGTTTGTGCAAGGGTTCTCCTGAATTGCATCTCCTATTACCTCACTTCAAAGGAAGGGAACACAGATTCAATGGACTGAGAAATGTGAACATACATTCCAACTCCTAAAGGAGAGGCTCATGAAAACATTGGTGCTAACCATCCTTGATCCCAATGGGAGATTCATAGTAATCATAGATGCATCAAGAGAGGGATTGGGACCAATATTAATGCAAGATGAACAAGTGGTAGCATATGAATCAAGGAAGCTCAAGCAACATGAAGTGAACTATGTGCCCCATAATTTGGAATTAGTGGCCATAGTTCATGCCTTACAAATGTGGAGACATTATCTTTTGGGAAAGTCATTTGAACTCTAGGCAGGCCACTTAGGATTGAGATACATATTTATCTAGCCAAACCTTAATGTGCGATAGAGAAGGTGGTTGGAATTCCTTAGTGAGTATGAATTTGGAATTGAATATGTAAAAGGAAAAGAGAATAGAGTGGCTGATGCTCTTAGTAGATGAAGACATATGGCATCCATGATCTCAACAAGGTCTAACTTGATACAATAGGTGATTCAAAATATGCCAAGAGATAAACACTATGAGAGAGTGAAGAGTGCCCTAGTAATAAATCCTTCAGATCATCGGTTCGATGGGTATGAGATCAAACCAAATGGTATATTGAGATATCAGAGAATGATGTATATTCTTGACTTTGGAGAACTGAGGAAGTTGGTTTTAGAAGAAGTTCACAATGCACCTTATTTAGGACACCTCAGAGTATCCAAGATGATCACAGAGTTGAAGAATTTGTATTTTCACCCTAAACTCAAGAAGGATGTAGTGGAGTACGTAGCCAGATGCTTGGAGTACTAGTGAGTCAAGGCTGAGCATGCACATCCATCTAGGTTATTGTATCCTCATGACATACTTGAGTATAAATGGCAGGTGATCAGTATGGATTTTGTACAAGGGTTTCCATTGAGCAAGAACAAGCAGGATGTTATCCTGGTCATGATTGATAAGTTGACTAAAGTTGTGCACTTCATTCTAGGAAACCTTAAGGATGGATCATTGACCTTGGCTAAGAAATTTGTCTAGGAGATCTTCTGCTTGTTGGATAGGACAACTGAGAGGGGGAGTGAATCAATTGTCACAGATTGTAACCTTAAATTCAATTATTAGAAATAACACATAAATTGATTAAGTGATTAACCATCAAATGCAAATGCACAAACACAATAACACTAGATTTACATGGAAAACCCACTGAGGGAAAAACTGCGGTGAAGATTAAATCACACCATAGAGAATATCAAAATTGATTACAAAAAGGCTCACTACTTGAAATAAGGACTCACTGTCCACAAGGATACAACCCAGAGGGCTCACTACCACATAGATACAAAGAAGACAAAGAAGACTTGTTACAGAGAGACAACAATCCCAATGCAACAAATATTCCACCACAATCACTGATCAACTACATGAATGATAGAGTTCTCCTTCTACTCATTGCATGTAGAAACTCAACGTTAAGCTTCACATTGATCAACCAAACACATAACTCACACACTTTCAAAATAGCATCAAAGTCAGGTCCGCTATTTCACTTATCTTCCTTCTTTTCTTATGTACAATTTTCATTGTTAGCACATTCTGTATTTATACAATCTCCAACCTTGAAAAGATACAAATTCGACCATCCAACTTCAAATTGAAATTAGGTTAGTGCCAAACATCCTAGGGTGGAATTAGAATGAGAGTGACCCAAACACACGCTTCATTGAGAACCATAATAGATCCAACACGCTTTATCAACTTTGAAGATTGTGCTTGATACATGGTTGGCCAAACTAGTGTAAAACACATAGATCAATTAAGCTCGATACTTCCAAATGCCAAAACCATCTTCAATACACGCCATAAGACTTCAACAAAGAGAAATTTGAACTAACAACAATTCTACTAGACCTCAACCAGAACACAAAACATGGTTCACAAGCAATAGATTGACATCCTTAATAGCTGAATACCTGTAACTTTCTTTTAATACAATTTTCTCAATATTCTCAACATATACAGTCAACAAAAACTAGTAGATAACTAGTTGACCAGTTGACATCAATGAAAACACTTTCATTCCTCTTCCATTCTTGCAAAAATCTCCCCCTTTGTCATTGATGGCAACACATGATGTGAAAAACCATCAAATACACCATATCGGTTCTAAAAAATACTTCTCAAGATTTTTCTTTTGCTTCTCCCCCTTAGAAGATCATCTTCCTCATTACCTACTTTATCTTATTAGCTTTCTTTTCCTTTTCACATGCTCTCTCTCTCTTTTCTTTTTTTTTACATGCCCTCTCTCTCTCTTTTTCACATGTTCTCTCTCTCCTTTGTTTTCACATTCTCTCTCTCTCTCCCCCTTTGAATCAATGAAAAAGGAAAAAAATATGTTCATTGAAACTTCCTTTGGCATGAAAATAGAATACTCATAATGACAAGACTTAAAAAAATATGCCTACTCCCTCGGAGGGGTAGCCACCAAAAACATCAGTCCAAAAAGATAGAACCATGAATCCACTAGACTAATGCATCTCCAAATGCATCTTAGTTTGTAAAAGAAGGGGCAATAATCCCTAACTTATCTCGGAGATACTCAAAAGTATCTTTAGGAAGAGCCTTTGTAAATATATCTACAATCTAATCCTTTGTCGAAACATACTCAAGCTTGACTTCATTCTCCACAACCTTCTCTCTTAAGAAATGATATCTGATAGATATATGCTTCATTCTCAAGTGCATCACAAGATTCTTTGAAATGTTAATTTCACTTGTATTATCATAGAAGATAGAAATAGAATCATCATGTAGCATTGCGATATCCTTCAATGTTTGTTTCATCCATAAAACTTTTGTACAACAAGAAGCAATAGCAATATACTCAACTTCAATAGTAGACAAAGAGACTAAATCTTGCTTCTTACTCAACCATGCCACT
>VDFB02105785.1:287468307-287544848 GCA_007258455.2 Sequoia sempervirens | reverse complement strand
TATATGTATATTGTTACGTTAAGGTAAACATATATACATATATATTAATATAAGCACATGTGTACTTATTTTAACATCCATACTTAAGCACATATACTCATATATTCATCGATCAACATATACATGAAGTGTATATACTTCATCGATTATCATATAAATATGAACACACAAAGAAGAACTTCCACTCGACATAAAGATTCAATCATACAACCCCAAACTATAACCGAAGGTTACCTACCCGATTTCACTAACTAACTTGACTTAGACCAACTAGGGTGTGAGTGTGTGAATGCTCAGTTAGGCTCATTCAGGGTTACTAGACCAAGCTCCTCTCCTGAGTGATACTCCCCTCTCGTACCTAAGGGCTTAAATCCTTCCTGCATCCCACTTAGTACAACACAAAGGTAGTTAGCCATTCACATGAAATAAATTTGCATCATAAATCATTTGCATACTCAAAGCATTAAAGTAATAATATTGCAATTCATATACATTCATCGTATTTCCTATCAGTATTAAAACATAATCATACCTTCAAAAATAATAACATGAAGTAAATATCACCTATGCCATGGTTGCTTGACCTCCATTGTCCTCCATTTTACTTGAATGTGCTTGATGCCCTCAGATTTGAGTATGCAATAGTAGCCTAATGTCTATGATAGCAAAATATTGAAGATAGTTGTCTCCTTAAGAAACATGCACTTGTGTATAAACTCAATAGATCATAATGACAATGATAGATGTCTTTTATAGAAAGCTAAATGTAAGTGAAAGGCTGAGATTAAATGTCAATAAGATATGTCAATCAGTGGCCAAGAATGAAAGTTGATAGGGTTAGGGCAAAGATAAGAAATGAATGGATGAGATTGAATAAAATAATTCAACCACGGGTTGAAATTCAATGAGACAAGAAGAGATAAGGATGAAAGTGATAGTGAGAAAAAACATGGAAAAAAGGAAACTAAATAATTCTAAAAATTATTCAGTTTGAGAGGGAAAGTGAATATCTAAATAATGAAAACATTATTTAATTATAGAAAAAAAAGGCAAGATGACTTTTTAATTAAATAAAAATTTAATTCAAAAAGTGGGAGAAAAAGACAAATTAGTGAGTCATTAATTAAATAAAATTTATTTGATTTATGGTAGAAAAGGCTAAATGAATAATTAAATAATTGAAATAATTATTTAATTATAGTAAGGAAGATGATAATAATTAAATAAATAAATTTTATTTAATCATGGAGAGAAAGGACATTAGTGACATAATTAACTAAATGAAATTTATTTAATTAATCAAAAGAGGAAATAGAAAGATAGAAATGAATTAATTAAATAGAAGACTTATGACATTAGACAATAATTAAATAATTAAAATTATTTAATTATCAAGGATGAAAGGGGATTTTAGAACTCGCAAGCCTAGGATAATTTTTAGTGTCTACACATACATGACAAAAACACAAAGCATACATGATGAAAATACATGGAATTATATAACATAAAGATGATGACAAAATGAAAACAACATGATGTAAACACGATGCAAACAAGAAGTCACAAAAAAGACACACAACAAACGCAAGGTTAGTACTAAAAGGATTTGAGTTGATAAGTCAAAGAGACCTTAGTCTTAAATTTGTCTCAAATACCAAGCATCATCCATCAAATAAATGTTAGATGAAGGAATGCTCTCATGAGGACTAGAAAGTTGTGCTATGTCAAATCACTCATGATCCACATAGATCTATTGGCTAGAAAGTTGCATTATGCTAGGTTTGCATGTAAGACGATGGGTTCCACAAGGCTAGCAAGCTATGTTATGCTAGACACTCATGAAACACATGGCTTTACTGTCAAGCTAGTTGTGTTATGCTCGGTGAACATGTTAAAAGGGGTGCCCAAGTTCATGAACTGACAAGCTACATTATGATGAATATATGGATTATCTTGCCAAAGCCTCACCTAACAAGGTGCATAAAATCGCCTAAGGAGGTGCATAAATGACAAAATCACCTAAGAAAGTGCATAAAATCACCAAATAAAGTGCATAAAGTCACCTAAGAAGGAACATAAACAAAAAATCACCTAAGAAGGTGAATAAACTCGCCTAAGAAGGTGCATAAACAAAAAACTCACCTAAGAAGGTGCATGAACTTGCTTAAGACTTCAGGCACATAAACAAAAAACTCAACCTAAGAAGGTGCATAAACTTTCCTAAGAAGGTGCATAAAATTTCCTAAGAAGGCACATAAACAACAAAATCACCTAAGAAGGTGAATAAACTCACCTAAGAAGGTGCATGAACTTGCTTAAGACTTTAGGCACATAAAAAAAAAAACTTAACCTAAGAAGGTGAATAAACTCGCCTTTAAGAAGGTGAAGGTGCATAAATGTCCAAGACAAAGTTAAACCTCAAGGGGTGTTATAAGAAACACCACCACAAAAGGTGTTTTACAAAAATGAGAACAGAGCATTGCTCAATACATGAAGGGTCACACCTTAAGGAACATCACACATGACATCACCACCAAGAGAGGACAAGTCATGGAATAAAAGCTCACACTTTAGGGAATACTATACGTAGTATTACCACTGGAAAGGGAACATCATGCACTAAGAAAGGTCACACTCTTAAGGGATACAAAGCCCAATATCACCACCAAAAAAACACTAACATAGATTTAGAAGGTCACACTTTCTAGGATCTATGTATGCTATCATCACTAAAAAGGGACCATTTCTTATGCACACAATGAGTGGGGGACTATATGTCCCCCTTAAAATGTTAGTGTACTTGCTACACTAATATTTTAAGGAAAAACAAAGGGATCTCTTGATGGAAGGAACACATCTAACACAAGGATACTCTTAGGAAATAAGGCATTCAACTCACACTCTTAATCCATTTCCTACATAATCCCATGAGAGATAAACATGCATACAAATAACCATAATGCATAGATCAAATAGACAATCCACAAGATAACACAAGATATACTCTGGGAAAACCCTCAAGAGGGAAAAACCTAGCCTCCAGAAGCATCCATACTCCATCATATTATTCAACAATAAAGTAATACAAGAGTTACAATAAATATCTCTAAAACATCAAGCCTCTCAATGCATCCTCATGTGTCTAAGCATGAATCCAAACATCCCACGCCATGTTTCACATATGCACTCCTAAAAAAGACTCAATAATGACATCCCACTCATGCAACCAACCTTAACCACTAAACATGTGCTTGCTTTTATAGACTCAAGCTCACACAAATATAACCAAGTGGTAAGATAAAACCATGTACCACAAAATCATGTGAATACAAAACCACTAATCTCTTATTTAATATTGGGTACTAAGTTTTCACTTTATTTAATATGTCCCCAATATTAAATTATTATCACATGTCTCCCACACATTAAATAATAATAGAATGTTACAATACAACATAAAGTGGTTCCCAAATAATTACCTAGTGTGATTAACCAAACCACTTAGGTACATCAAAACTAAATAATTATTTAATTACAACCTTATAATATATCCAATTATGCAATGGTGTACAACAACATATCTCAACATTCTCCCACTTGTTGTATACATTGCATAATCAATGAAATACATCATCATAGCCATACATGAAACCACATGAATATCCAACATGCTCTTATGCTCTATCAAGATACTTGCAATAAGAAAAAAGTGACCACCATATCAAGAAAGAACTCCTCTCATCTTCCAACGTGCCACCTATGGAAGAAAAGGAACATGCCAAGGTGAAGATGCACCAATCCAATAACACAAGCATCAAATCCAAGTGATAACAAAGGATCCAAACAAGCTATTGTCAAGTAAAAAACTCACATGATAAAAATAGCATCCACAACACATGCTAATACATCCAACCATCCATACCTCCTAGGTAACCATACAGTAGTAAAATCATGCCAAGAACATATGCGACCCATAAACCGCAATCACAAGCTCCCTTTATCAAACCTGTCAATGAAGAACATACATATCCAGGAACTCCCACTACATGGGTAATGTAAAAGAATATTAAGTCTAACAATCAACACTATATCAAGGTGTGATAAATAATCAACAATGAAGTACCAAATAACAATAATAATGATCCACACATGCAACCCAAATAGTTGCATAATATCTCGCAACGTGTTGCCACAATCCTCCCAAATCACATGAACATGAACCTCTAGGAAGGAACCATGAAGATAGAAAAACCTGTAAACCATAACATGTCCTTCTACCAACACCTCAAAAGTGCAATGTTGTGTCAAGTATGATCTCCTAACAACCCAAAATGAGAAGCCTCAACAACACCCAAAACAATGTTTAATCTCTTAGATCAAACAACATATGAATCACGTAACAATGCCAATATGGATGTAAGCCTCTCTAACCAAGAAGATAAAACTTAAAATAACCATTCCCAAATCTGAAAAACCAGCCCATAAATCACCTCCTAAACTCCTCATCAATGAATGATAACATAAACTCAAATGCACAAGGAGATAACCATGCCAAACATACCTCAAATGAATCCTCCAGGACTAACTATCCATATCTCAAGATCCATATCTATGAAAGATAAAGCATATAAACTCATGATAAACCATCTTCAAATGAGTATCTAAAATCAATCACCATGAATCAACTCATTCCCATGAGAAATAAAAGCATGAAACATAACACATCTAAAATAAACAATGGAAAATACCTCTCAAATGATAAACTACTAAGTAGACCAAGAGTGGGGAATGCGAATGCTCCTCTAGGATAACCAAGTCATCATGACTCACTCCAAGGAAAATCTCCTCTATCAGTCCATCATGAACTCATGCCCATACCTAGGTGAAAGCTCCTTAGTCTTCTTGTTGAAACCTCCAAAGAGTAACTGTCTCAAGAAAATGTCTCTAATCACAAGAGAACTCCAACCATCACCCACATCTCCAGGTATCTATGAGCACTTGTAACCAATCAATACATGCCAAACTCTAAATGCAACATAGCACCATCATGAAGTAATCAAGCAAATTATCATATACTCAATACAAAGAGAACCACCAAGATCAATGTCAAAGCTCCAGACTTTAGAATCAAGAACCTATCATGACATCATGATCTAACCATCTCCTCCTAGGAGATCACATGCATCAATGCATACATCTTGGTCTCAAGAAAACATGTAACATGCCAAACTCTAAACTAGTATCAAGAGAAAACAATGACATAATATCAATCACACTCTAAACCAAGAAATTTCATCTCCAGTCACATGGAGATAACCATTACCAATGATGTATCCACGTCACTGCCAACAACTCCCACTGAATCATGATACCAAGCTACACATGGCATCATGACTACCATCTCCTCCATGAAGATCATCCAAGTCTACACACGCTCAACTGTAATGTTAGTAACATACAAGTAGAACCAAAATATCTAAGACAAGAAAATACATACAACCACCATCAAACCATCACAAACTGATCCAACACCACCAAGTCATCACTGTCAAAATCTCCCACTAAAAGTATATAACCAATGAATATAACCAAGCTATCATGACATCATGATCAAACCACATGCTACAAGTCCCATCAAATGACTAAAATTAAGTACTCTAACTATCCGTCCTCTCATCCCAAAACAATATACCAATGCACAAATGACCATAGACAAGGAAAACTAATGAAATATGTAACAAAAATGAATCAAAATTTGTGGATATAGACAGTCTACATCTGAGTCATCCCACTACAATCAATAGGCATCACACACCTACCAATCACATAACTCATATATCCAACCACTGAAACATGCAAACTCATCATCACATTAGTAACCTGCAAACTGAGATATCAAAGAAGATAATCTTGTAGACATCGAGACTCAAACACCAAATCAACTACAACTATGATTTTCCAACCATTTCCACAAATGAGCAACCAAATTCAAGAAACCATACAAGCATAAAGGAGATAAAAACAACCTCATAATATCAAACCAAAGCACCACCAATCAACCACATACATGATCATTTCATGCTGATGCATAAATGTACCTACATACCCATGACACCATAACCATAGTCAATCTTTTACCTGCACTCAACTATCACCCATACAAGACTCCAAGTCTTCACTCATGCCAACCTATGTCCTCAAAACCAAAGATAACATGTGTACCTGTCACCACAAAATTCCAACTTTGAAAAACACTTGTAAACCTATACCAAGAAGCACCAAACTGATAATCAACTATGCCATCATAAATATCATATCAAAACATGTAATCCCTCAAGGTTTCACCTCTTGACTCATCTAGATGCTCACACAATCACACCATGAATCTCAAGCACCTACAAGTGATCAAACAAGTAAAAAACTCATCTAGAGCCACAAACTGATAAACAATTTGAACCACTGTGTGGTACACTATCCATGCTCTCCAACGCCTATTTGAAATAAAAAATTTGATTTCGTATGCAGAAGTTATGACCAAAACCGTGCAACCAAGAACATCTTGCTTTCAGGCTCAAGAAACTATTCAAAATGGAAAAATCAAGAAACAAAACCTATACCACTATGTAGTACTCAGAACTAGCTTTCCAACAAGTATGAGAAGTTGAAAATTTGACTCCGTGGCCAAAATTTATGCATGTTTGAAAAAACTCCTCCAATTTGGCTTATAAGGTAAGTTGGGGTGGCCTCGGGGTGGTGGGTCAGTGGCACCTAGGCGGTGCCGCTAGCGCTTCTAGTGGTGGATTTGAAATGCATTTTAAAATGTTTAATTTTTTTCAAAATCTAACAATCTTTGGCGGATTTATAAATTTATAAATTTTGTTTGATTTTTTTTAAAAGGCGGTTTTAAAAGTTTAACCACCGGTGGTGAGTGGAGCTGGCCCACCAGTGGAAACCCTTTGCTAATGCTAACTGAATGGTGGTACTTTCCAGTACTAGTTGGTACTGATGGCAGTTAGTGCTATCGCTGTTGACAGGGGTACGGGGGTCTGTGGACCCCCACCCCTAATAATTTTTTATTTTATTTTTAATTTATAACATTTAAAATATTTTTCATCAAAAATTTGCAAGATTTAATTTTTTTTAAAAATCCCTATTATAATATATATATTTTTTTACGAAATATTTTTTAATTATTTTTTGCACATGGCAAAATTGGTGGCCAAATGGCTATATGACTAATTTTTTTTCCTTTGTTTCAACTTTTCCAAAATAGGTCAAATTTTATGTCATTTTTCATGTCTCGAGCCTCTTGGATCCAATGGTGAGGTCAGTTTTGTCTCAAGTAGTCATCTATGAAATTTCCTCTACAAAACCCTCATATGAAAACCCTCTTTAACCCAAATTTTGAAAACTTCAGATCTATATTCAACCCAAAAGCCCAAATCTATAAACAAACACCTGAAAAATGTGTTCTATATCTTGTAATACCTCAAATCTATCATGCATAGCCATCGCTTCAACTTTGCAAAAATCTCTCAAACTAGTGTTATAACAAAAACCCATCAACCATGAAAACTTTGATACCACTTGTTAGGAAATAATACATTCAACCCACAATCTTAACCCATTTCCTACATAACCCCATGAGAGATAAACATGCATACAAGTAACCATAATGCATAGATCAAATAGACAAGCCACAAGATAACACAAGATATACCTTGTGAAAACCCTCAAGAGGGAAAAACCTAGCCTCCAAAAGCATTCATAGTCCATCATATTATTCAGCAATAAAGCAATACAAGAGTTACAATGCATACCTCTGAAGCATCAAGCCTCTCAATGCATCCTCACATTTCCAAGCATGAATCCACACATCCTATGCCATGCTTCACATATGCACTCCTCAAAAAGACTTAATAATGATAGCCCACTCACCCAACCAACCTAAATCACTAAACATGTACTTTATTTTATAGACTCAAGCTCACACAAATACAACCAAGTCATAAGATTGATGTAGATCAGGGGTATAAAATGATCCAACACAATCAATCAACCACTCACAAGAACCCTTAATCATTAACCTATTGGCTTTCCTTCTCAAACTGCCATTGATCCTTGTAACCTTTCAAAATGACCTTTTTAGCCATAACTTGTGGAGAATACATGATCTTAAAAATTCAAGAATAGTTTAAGATACCCTTTTGGCTCTTATAATACATATCTAGAAATGGGGTATGGTTCCTTTGTACAGAATGGCCCAAATTTTGACTGTCCCCTTTTCTATTAGGCTTAATTGGGCAACTAGGCTTGGCACCATCTAAGTTTGGGCTTCAACAGACCTCCACTTATATTCATACACCTTCAAAACCTCCCATAAGGTCTCAACAACCTGTTCTCTACCCCCCAAAACAACCTACAATGTCTTTTCTAACATAACCCCCTAAGCCACTAGGGTTTGACTGCTAACAAGGCTCAAATGCACCAAACTGTCATTAAATGCTCCTCCACATGTGTAGACCCAGGCCCTAGAATTTTCAAGGAGGTTGTAGACATCAAGATATAATTTGGTACAAAGTTTCAAGGGTTTATCATGGTGGAAACTCTAGATATGGTAATTTCATTATTTATTACAGCCCTAGGTAGGGTTTCTGACTAGTTGAAGAAAAATGCCAATATCTCCCTTGATACCTAATGAAAATGAATCAAATAAAAAATAAATTAAAGGTGAGAGTTCCCTCTATCATGTAAAATTATTCTCCCATTCGTACAAAGCACCAAGAAGCCATACAATGTGACAAAGTTTTCAGAATGCAGAAAATATAGAATTTCCACATGCAAAACAAGAGTGTCTTCTCCAAATCTTCATTCCAACCTTTCTCTTTGATGATACAAGGATTTTTAAGCATTTAAAAACATGTTCCAATGGCCTGCAATCACATTTTAAATTATGGACCAATAAAACATCATTAATTCCATTTGTGACAAAAAGTGCAAAAACTTGCTTGACAACATTATGCAACTTTGACAACTTTTGCATTTGTACACTACCTTGCACCTAAAGACTCAACCTAGACTCCAACTAACATGAAATGGTCTAGAAAGACCTTATTACTTGAAAAAAACACAAACTAAAACAAAATTCCAAGTTTTGACCCTTAGAGGCATAATAGACTTGTGGGTGCCCTTGCACCAAAGATAAAACCATGTACCACAAAACCACTAATTCCTTATTTAATATTGGGTACTAATTTTTGACTTTATTTAATATTTTCTCCAATATTAAATTATTATCACATCTCTCCCACACATTAAATAATAATACAATGTTACAATACAACATAAAGTGATCCCCAAATAATTACCTAGTGCGATTAACCACACCACCTAAGTGCATGACAACTAAATAATTATTTAATTAAAACCTTATAATATATAAAATTATGCAATGGTGTACAACGCCATATCTCAACAGCTACCTAACATCTTTCCCCCCATGTTTTAGGGAAAAATATTAGCTCGAAATGGATGAACATATGTTGCTCCTTGCAAGATGAAATATGATTGCATAAAAATTAATTTATACCCCTATGCATGGTAATGAGTACTGTGTGATACTACAACTACCACATGGCAAGGAGTAGCAACCGATGCTATCTGTCTTTGGAGAATATTGAATGATTAAGTTAAGGTCTTTGTGATGTTTTTCGTTATTTTTGAAGGACAATAACCAAGAATTCTTGTTATTCCTTCCGTGTTGAGCTCTACCATTACCCTGTTCTTTTACACCACATCCTTTTTCATTATAGCCAAATTGTTTCAAAAATTGATAACCTCTCCCATAAATGGATTCCATTTCTTTCAAAGAAGGAGGTTTTTGTAATTTCTTTCACCATTTATGTTTTCCTCATTGTTAGCAGTTATCAAATTATATGTTCTTGATGATTCACCAATGGGTTGTGTGGATATCACTATAGACTCTTTCTCTTTTTTTGATTTTGATGGTGAAATTTTATATTCCACCATGAATCTAGGTGTGGAATATAATGATCCACAATAATCATCTAATAGCTTTGTTACAAATGAAATATACTATCATTGTATTCAATTTATAAGGGTTCCACTTTTGAAGTTGGTATCAATGTGTTAAAAAGATTCTTCATTCCCTTTTTAATTTGTAAATAATTTTCAGATTTAGGATCAACATTGATTGTGTAAACCTTATTTTTTTTGTATATTTATTTCATTAAACGATGAAGCGTTGAAGGCACTCCTTTCATCTCATGAATCATGGCCTACCCAAGAGAAGATTATATGAAATATTATTGGGCATGACATGGATAGGAGTACTTAACATCACTAGACCGACTTTAACCGGTAATGTTATTACACCTAGCGGTTGTCTTCCCACATTATCAAAATATTTGATTGACAAAGCAGCTAGTTAGATTAAGGTTTTTCTTGCTCCAATTTTGTCTAATAGATGAACATTGCAAAAATTAAGCCCTAAAGCATTATCAATGAGGGTACGCCTAATCCCAATATTATTAATAACAACCATTATCATCAAGACATCATTTTTTTGTGTTTCTAAAGGGGGTAATTCATTTTGATGAAAGACAATATCCAAATTAGCTTCATTCATAGCTTCAAGTAAAGTTGCCACATCATTTGGTTGCACACTAGGAGGGACAACAACTTTTTGCAAATCATCTTGAAGTATGCCATGATAAACAGGGGATGTTTGAATCAAATCCCACAAAGAAATCTTGGCTGGGGTATTACAAATTTGTTCGACAAGATCATATTCTTTACCACTACACCGCAGAATGTTAGGTGTAGGTGTGAGGTATGGTTAAGGAAATGGGATGGATATTGGTATTTTTTTTGCTTGCTTATTGTTTCTAGTTTTATATGTGTGAGAAACTGTGTGATAACTTGGTTGCTCTAGCACATGATTACTAGTAAGTTGTTTTGCAAAGTTTAGGATATGGCCATGAATTTTAGGAGGTCCTATAATGAGAGGTGACTTAGGAGGTCCAATAATTAGAGGCATTTTAGGAGGTTCAATAATTAAAGGAGATCTAATAGTCAATCATGCATTCATAATCTCAACTGAGTTACCTACTTGTTGATGATCTTCTATTGAGGGGGATCTAATGTCACCTTAGCATCTTCATCTATGCAATCCATCTTACTATCTTTTGAAATAAATGTATCAATGATTTCATCCTCTTGTCCAAAAATATCTTCCCAAGTAGGAGAGGTAGGGGGAGAGAAATAAACAAGATTCTCATGATTCTTAATGATTGGATCTTCTAACACCAAGATACCTTCTTCACAAGTAGGTGAGGTATCAGGAGAAGAAGAAACATGATTGTCATGATTATCAATGATTTAATTCTCTTGCACTAAGCTAATCTCACACATAGGAGAGATAGTGGGAGAGGGATAAATGAAAATAACAAAAGAAGAGAAATAAACTCATTTTGATATGCTTGTAACAAAAATTCCTTGAAATACTTAACAAGATTTGACAATAAAACACGAATTATGACAATACAATTTTTTTGCAATGAGAACATTATGTTATGTCTTATGGATCAAGCTAACAATGTTTTTAGTAAACAAGCAATTACATGACCAATATTCAGAAATTGAGGCCAGATCTAGGTAGAGACCAAAAACAAGATTTTGTGTATTAAATTTGGGCTCAATTTGGCTGGACAAGGTCGCCTAGGGTGACTATGTCTTGCATAGATTTTTACAAAATTCAAAATTTGACTATCTGTGATATAGTTTTAGGTTTATGTGTCTGTGTGTATATACATGTATGGCAGTGAATATTTTTCCAAAATTTGCCCAGTTTATGATTATGTAATTCATAATGCAAGTGTGCAACAATTTGCAAAATGTTCCAACAATAAAAAGATAATTGTATATGTAATTTATATATCTAAGATGCAACAATTGACTAATCCTAATATGCCAAAATCTGAAATGATGATGTTGATACCTTTTTTGAAACAAAACAATACAATTTTTCACTTTTTTGAGCTATATGAAAGATGCAATGAACACTTTCAAATTTGATTTCAGATTTAAATGACCTAATGCATATTTATAAATGAAATTAGATTGTAGATCCGACTTAAGATGACTAAAATTATCCCTATTACAATCTATAATGCAAATTTTTGAATTTTATGGCTTTTATGATGTAAAAATGAATACCTAAATGAATAATGCAAAATAATGCAATGTTAAACCTAGATCTAGGATGATTTGCATCACATTTCAAAAGGTATATAATGTTAATAGGCCAAGTTCACCAAATTGTAGTAAATGAAAAGGGAAAACCATAGGATTTGACTCCAGGGTTTAGACACCTTTCCTAAAATTTCATTTAGAGGGTTGAGGTATAGAGGGTTTGATGAATTTGGAGAAGATATAGGACTCACTTACATCCTGAAAGGTGAGTCAACCTGCCCTTCACCATATCTGAAATGAACTTAAGGATGAAATGCAATTATTTGAATATCCTAATGATGAAAAATACCTATTTTGATGCAAATACAATAGACACAAAAAATCACAGACAAATTTCGACTACAAAAATGAACTAAGCAAAGTATTGTGCACCCGACATATGAATCTGGGGCTGAAAATTAAGGACCAAGTCACCTAGGGTGACTATATTAGGTAGTTGAGCAACTTTAGATCTATTTTTACAATCCTCTAGTGTCAGATCAAAGCCTTCATTTTCCACTTGTTGCATTATTGGATCACTATCAAATATTGTTGTAATTGAGTTTTTGTTTGTTGTCAAGGTGTAGGGTTTGAATGCAACAATGAACAATTAACCTTCAAACTTCTCTTAATCTTCTTCAGATTTGAAACTTGCACATTAAAAGAGGTCGAGAGGAAGGGTTGTGTCATATAGGGGCTTGCCTCAATCAAACCCCATGTTGGTGTTTCCACCTCCACAATGACAATATCAATGAAAGATAGCTAAATGACAAATGAATGATGAATCAATAATGACTTGAAATTCACCACTCAAAATAGCTTCCTTGAAGGATAGAAGTCATGCACATCTCCTCAAGGCTTGATTGTTGTTTGATTGACTTGATTGATGACCTACAAGGGTTAGATCTCACACAAAATATGATAACATAAACATGAAAAAACTCACATACACTTTGACATGATGCTTGGATATTGAATTGCTGCAATAAATATTTGAAATGTTGCTCTTGACTTGCTTGATAATGCTCTTGATCATAAGTTCTCTAATAGCTTCCACTTAGTTTTCAAATGGTGAAATGACTAGGTATTTATAGGCATTTAATCTAATTTCTCAAAAAATAAATCCTGATAGCAAACATTGGATATTTGAAATTCAAATAATAAAATGCCAACTCCAACATATTCAATTTTGGAGACAAAATAAGGGGGCTAAGTTGCCTAGTGTGACTTAGTCTTATCCCTATTTTGTAAATTTCACAGTGTCAGGAGCAAAAAATTAAATGTATGTATTGGTTTTCCTCATGGGTTTTCTTGAAAATTGTCCAAATGGGCTATAGAATGCATAATTTAGGAAATTAGGTGTACAATTAGGTCCATGCATTTAGGGGGGAGAAAAATATACTGTAAAACTATCAAAGGTGAGAATTTTATGATGCTACACACACACTCTCTCTCTCTCTCACTCTTCCCCTTATATCTCTCCCTCTTTCTATCCCCATATTTACCTATATTCCCTCTCTCCCTGTTGCAAACATAACATGAGCCTATTGGTAATGAAGCCTTATTATCTTCTTGATTTAGAGGTTTTGTTTTAGTT
The DNA here is from genome assembly GCA_007258455.2 of Sequoia sempervirens. NCBI lineage: Eukaryota > Viridiplantae > Streptophyta > Pinopsida > Cupressales > Cupressaceae > Sequoia > Sequoia sempervirens. The sequence goes on along the minus strand of VDFB02105785.1, from coordinate 287,530,999 downwards.
GTGTTCGGATCCCTGTAAGCAGATGCATAGTTGATTTGAAGCTAACACTTCTCTATTGAGACATTTTTTGCACAAACACCATCATTTTCTAAATGGCCTACCAATTGAGCTCCTATATACTACACAAATGTATGTAAAAAAATACCAAAAGATTCCCTAATTGACCTTCCACACTTCTTCAGTGTACCCATTGCACACCAAGGTGCAATTGTTAGTTTATATTAACAAAATAAAATTTCTCAATAATTAAAATATTATTGTTCTTCATCATAGAATTGATTTGATGTTTAATGTAAATATTATCATAATTGTACAATAATTTTATTCATGTGCTTTACATAGAGTAATAAATTATTGACATACTTTATTTCTATGTTGAATTTGATATAATCATGAATGAAATAATATAAAATATTTAAATATTTCAAAATGTGATTATAATATAACTTGTTTTCTTTAGGAGATGGACAATTTTTCTAAATAGAAGTTGTCAATTAAGATTAAGTATGTTGGTATTTTTTTTCGTAAGAGAGAATTGTATTGATTTGTAGCAAAATTTACAAATGTCTACTCAGTAGGATCAACCATAGGCTTTGCTAGAGATTTCATCATGACTACCACCAAACTGACACACCAAACCAGACACTCAACCACCATGATGCACCAGACCAGACACCATACCAGCCCCAAAAAAGAAACCTTGTTGTCACTACCAATGGGCTGTAGAAAAAATGGCCTAGGGCCGAGCCAAAACTACCCCTACCTCAACCATAGCAAAGGAAGGAACTAGACCATACATACAAAAACCATACAAATTACTAGTAGATGACAACAAAAAACTAAAAGACCACCCAACACTTACAAGAAGCCATTAGCTTTTGCGAAGGCATCAAATTCTGGTACCCACTCAAAATCATTCACTGCCTCCAACTGCATCACCTTCTTGAGAAAGTTCACCCCAACTGCCACAATCATCATGTGCCTTACCAGAGCCATACCCTTTAGGTCCAACAGGAGAGCATAATACTTGATGACTTCACTTGAAATTTTTAGCAAAACCAGGTCGCATGGATGCAGGACACCTAAGCCTGGAATTGTTGTGCGAAGAATCTCATCCAAACCACCCAACAATTCCTTTTTGAACAATTTGCAACCCAGTGCCTTTTCTTCTGCTTTAGTCATGCAAATGTCAAGTAGGGATGCCAAAAACCTTGAGACTATTTGCATGTTCACCCTGGAAGTTTCATGGAAATCCAAATGCCCCTTCCCAATCACCATCTTCACGATGACCACTGTCAGAGGGTCGATGTTAAGCATGATGTGCTTGAGGCGTTGGTCCATGACCTCACAAAAGGAATTGCCACACCTTACAATCCAAGTGTATTGGGGTGCTTGCATTGAAGCACACTAGAGTGTCTGCCGACTTGTACACTACAAATTTTGATCGCTCCTCCATTCACCACTCACTGTACACCACAAACCAGAGAGTGAAATGAATGTAAGAAAGGATCCAAAACGCTTTGGCTTTGCCACCTTCAAAAAATGAAATGTGTTTAAGCCTAAAATACCACCTTAATTTATCACATACAAAGCGTGTGTGCCACCCTAGCTACCGCTCGAAGAACCATACATTGTTGCCATTCAAATGCATGCATACACAAAGAAGTGAGGTGGGAAACCAAGACAAGACATATGCAAATCACCCAAATCCACCACGGGTACAGAGCCTTTAATTATCATTGTTATTACCAACTCGCGGCAATACAACCAAGGAGATTGTGCTTCTTGGAAATTTCTATAAGGGACCCAGTTGACGAGGCTCCCAAGTCACTCACGACCGCCAATCCGACTCACCTAGAACGAAATTTCCACAATCTATGTGGAAAGTTGATTAAGTATTTTAGTATTAACATGCAATGGATATAAAAATAATTTGCGTGAGATAACAATCTTATGTGAAAAAAATCATCTATATATTGTAATGTCATAGATTTTGATATTATAATGATGATATAATTAGAATTCTATTTTGTGCCTTAGATCTAGACAAGCCGATATCAAATCATTTAATAGTTTTAGAAGTTAATTTCTACTCATTGTGGAAGGGTGATCCCACAATACTAGTTTACAATTCTGTTGAGGAAGGAAAATTGAAAAAATGCTTCGATGGGAAAAAAAATGGTTTTTAGGGGTTCACATGAACTAGGGGTTCATATGGACCCACAAAGGGTTCGCTCGAACCCCCCTTTGAGCGAACCCTCTTTAATGATGGGACCCACTTTTTGCACATTGTCCAAAATGAAAACAAGGGGAAATTTTGAAAAAAAGGGGGGTTCACTTGAACCCCCCTTCGCTCAAAGGGTCAAGGGGGGTTCACTCAAAGGAGGGTTTGAGCAAACCCCCCTTTTTCCCCCTTCTCCTTCTCTTGCACCAAATTTCTACAAAAATTGCCTTTCGAAGCTTGGGTTGATGAAAATGGAGGAGACTTCACAAACCCAACTGGATGATGGTAGTCCTCGAAACGAGCTATCCATCAAATATAATTTTAATATGTTTTGGTTTTATTATAGATTTTTTTAGTTTGATTAAACATAGGTTTTTCATCGAAAATCAAGCTCTCTATTTTGCACATGTGGAAAAATAGCAAATTATCATTTTTTTTTTGAAAAATATCAGTACATTAGATATTGATGTCCTTGATCCAACAAAAAAAAAAGAATTTTGATACATATAAAAAAAGTTACGCTTTAGCCAGTAAATCATGTCTAAATTATAACTAGTTTGACTTTGAAACTTAATTAAGAAAAAAAATATTCAATGAAATCCTATGAAACCAATTCCATGCACTAGATATCATAGTTACGAATTGAAATTAAAAAAAAATAGAATTTTATCCTTCATAGAAAAAAAGTTGTGTGTTAGCCAGTGACGTCACTCTTTAACAATGGTGTTTACTGTTAAAAACTAGTTTTCAAAGGAGATGGAAAAAGAAGTGCAATCTAATTCCAAAAAATTTGAAAAAAATATATTTAGAATCTGCAGACAAAATGTCACAAATCACTAGTTTGCATCATCTTCAAATTCCTCACGGTTTAGCCGCAATAGGTGCCCGAAAGTGAAGATTTAGTTAAAAAAATTCAGTTCAATGTCTAGTTTGGCCAAAAATTGTAAACCAGTATTGTGGGATCACCCAGAAACAACTCATAAAATGTATTTTAGTTTCTACAAGAAAATTTTAAAAATTACATGGCAATGCTATTGAGTTGTACAAGATATACACATATGGAGACTCTAATATGTATGCTTATTACAACCTATAATAACTCAGTTGGAGGGCCCAATAACAAAATTATTTATTTGACAACACATATTTAATATCTTAAAATTTTTAACATGTTATATGTGTATTTTTTACATGTATAATTTTACTTTTCTATGTATTTGGTGTAAGATGATAAATTATCCAAAATTTCAAATGCTGAAGTGGACCAAGCATGTTTGTAACTCCAAGAGATACTTGTGTGATTTATATGTAACCAAAAACAAAAAGGTCTCGCAATGGGGTTGTAAATTCTCTTTCCCCCCATCATTTTTGATAAATTATGTTACTTAGCTCTTGTTGAAGGTCCAACTACACTATTGGATGCTTTTCTATTGTTGTGGAAATTGATTCCCTTCGTTTTTATAACCAAATGCTAGGCATTAAACCAATTGCATGTGGCATAGTCGACAACTTATATGGATAAGCTACATCTTTGTACCATGTCTACACAGACATTGAATTCAAGTATGTCCCTTATAACCAACTATAAATTTCTAGTTTAGAGAACGAAATGATATATTTATCACTTTGATTTTGTTATGCTTATGTAAATAATATTTTAATACTAATATATAATGCAATCATTTTTAAATGTGTAATTTATCTTATCTAATTATTCTCACATTTGATTATGTTATGATCATTTGAATATGAAGAATTCATTCTTTGGAACTCCAAAACCTTGATCACTTATAAATAGTAGGGAAGCATTGATTCTTTAGTTTATGCCTACACGGCCTTTGTGTATCCAACAATTATAGATCAATCTCAAGCAACACTTGTCTCAAAGCTTTTATTTCTTGTCCCATCCAAGGTTCGATAACCCATTGCATATTCTCTAGTTGTATAGATAGTTATAAATTGAGCAACAAATAATATTTTAAATGTAAAATAATGCAATCATTTTTTAAGTTAGTATTTTGGTTGAGTGTGAGATCATGATGGGCTAAATAATAATCTTAAGTGGCAATGACCTCATGTGAAAAATTGAATGGGTTATATGCACAATCTAAAAAATGTGAGTAGTAAAAGTTATAAATTTTTTAATGTAGTTTATAAAATACTATTTTTTCTAATATTTTAAATATATTTAATAAAAATTAGACATGTTTCAATAAGACACCTAAATTTTTTAAAATGATGTCATTCAAAATAGTCTAAATATGAAAAAAAAAAATTAAAAAAATTTAATATAAGTGAAGGGCACATAGACAAAGATGACAAATATTATATATATTTTTAAGCTAAATGATTAGTTCTAATTTATTTAGAAATTCGAGGTAGCCAAATTCCTACTCTATAATTACAACCATTACCAACACTCTACTCTTTTTTGAATTGTTAGAATAAATTAATTAAATATTTGTTAGCAAAGCTTCAATTTGTAACTAATAAATCTTGTTCGTTGATTTTTTTTATGGGCACTAGGATTTTGTGCAGGGTTAGTTGTTATAAGGGGGCGGCTTGGCTTAGTTATTACTATATATGTCCCTATTGCTAATTGATTAGTCCTGTTATGGTAAGATAAAGGGTTTGGTGTAAGAGTGATTTTTTTGAGGCTCTACAAAGCCATATTTTTCGTGGTCTTGGTTAACTTTATATTTTATATCAGGAATGGTGATGTATTCTATGTGAAAGTAGGTCTTAATTGGATTTTTGTTTCACATCAACTTTGGTGGTTTTTCTATGTGAGATGTTAAATGGTTTATTAATGTAATGAGGATTGTTTTGTTATTTTTTTTAAAAGGGAGAATTGGCTCAAGGAACAATGTTGAAGTGAAGAGTTTGATGTTCTTTTATATATGTGAGTCAATTTTTTGTAAAGTAGCTATTCATTTGGTTCATAAGATGGTTAAGATCAAGGCATCATAATACAAAATTTCAATGTGTGTGTTAGTAAGGGATTCATTTTTAAGACTTAGTGTTTGTGTGCTTGGGGAGTTTATTTGTATTACTATGACTTCATCTAAAATCTCCAATATTGTGGTTAGTGCAAAATAAGATGGTTCTAACTATGCGAATTGAAAATGTGAGATGAAATTTACAAATAAAAGGTTTATGGAAGAAAGCAATAGAAGACAAACCTACAGATGAAAGAAAACATGAAAAATGGGATAAAATGGATATGCATGCATGGGCTACTATTTTATGGAAAATCAATCTAGGCATTAGGCCTCCTATTTAGAAATTGAAAATAACAAGGAAAATATAGGAAACTTTGCAAATAATATATGAAAGAATTAGAAAATTAAAAGTGATGAACATTAGAAGACAATTAACTCATTTGAAAATGAAGGGAGAAAATAACATGAATGGTCATATTGTATTTTTTTTTTAAAAAGAAATCAACTTGCAATGAAGGTTGAATATGGAGATTGAAATTATAAAATTTTTAATTGAAAATCTTCTAGATGAGTACCATAATTTCATATGCATATTGGAGCTAATTGGAAAATTTGATAATATTAAACTAGAAGAAGTATTTGGGGCTTTGTTGAATGAAGAGGATAAGATTAAAAAGTTCATAGGAAAGTATAGCAAGAGTTCTCATACATTTATGGTTACATGAAAATATAAGAATGCCAATCAAATAAAATCATATCAAAATCAAGGGGATCAATAGATAAATAGTCAAAGGCAAGGGAATCAACCAAGGGATAATCAATAAAGACATAGTTTTCAAAAGGCACAAAATGATTGGAGAAATCACAAAGATGAGTCTAAAAGAGAAAAAGCTAACATATGTTATAATTATGGAGAAGAAGAGCATAAAAGTGATCAATGTCCTAGGAAATCACATGTTGGAGGGAAAACAAAATTTTATCAAAGAAGGAAATCAATTTTTTCGAGAAGAGGGGCAAATAAATTTTTATCAAAATAGGAAATCATTCTTTTTCTCGAGGAGAGGGTGATCATAATAATCTCTTTAGTTGCTCAAATAAATTCAAATAACACACATATTATTGATTTAGGAGCTAGCCAAAATATGACTTACAATAAAACTTCTTTAGTTCTTTAGAAGAAGTGAAATATACACAAATATTTCTTGGGAATGATAGTTCACATGAAATTGAAGGAATAGGTTCAATTCCAATGAAAGGACATGGTGATGAAAAGTTGGAAATACCAAATATGAATTTTTTACCTAAGTTAACAACAAATATTCTCTCAGTAACTTAAATAACTCAACATGGCTATTAGGTGGAGTTCTAGTTAGATAAGTGTCTAATCAAGAACATTAATGATGGATTCAAAATTGTGGCTACAAGAGTTGAGATTGATGGCAGCTACAAATTTTTAGGATGTGTTGATAAGACAATTTTTATTATTATAGGTTTCTCCACAAGTGAGTTATGACATCAAATATTTGGTCACTTAAACTATCAAATTTTGGCTATGATTTCAAATATGAATATGATTAATGGAATACCTTGGATAAGGGTAAACACAAATGTGTGTACAAGATGCATGGCTAGAAAAAAATACAGAGACAAGTTTCAAATGTCTACATGGAGGGCAAGTAAATATCTTGAACTTGTTTATAGTGATTTATGTGTTCTTATGAATCCCCCATCAAGGGGAGGAGCTAGGTACATCTTAGCATTCGTTGATGATTTTTCAAGGAAATTGTGGGTCTACTTCCTTAAGTAGAAAGATGAAGTGTTTAGAAAATTTGAAATGTTTAGAGAATTTGTGGAAATTCAAAAGTGGAATAAGATCAAGCAAATAAGAATAGATAATGATGAAGAATATGTCAATATTAAGTTCAAATATTTTTGTGAATATCATGGAATCAAGAGACAAATGTCTAACATATATAAAAGGAAGAATAAGAACTTAGTGCAAACATCATGGTGCATGCTATAATCCAAGGTTATTCCTTAGCTTATTTGGGCTAAGATTTTCAATACTGCACCTCATGTCTTCAATAGATCTCCTACAACTTATTTATACAAAATCACCCACAAAGAAGAATGAAGTGGAAATAAACCAAATGTTAAGTATTTTAGGGTAGTTGGATGTGAAGCATCTTCTCACATACTTGATGAGACAAGAGAAAATAAACTTGAAAAGAAAAGTGTTAAGTGTATCCTTGTTGGCTATGATGAACAAATGAAAGGGTACATGTTATATGATCCTACTATGGAGGATGTGTTCACAAGTAGGGATGTCAAGTTTAATGAGGGGTTTGAGGATATGAAAAAATCCTCTCCTATTCCACAAGTGGACATAAATAATGATGAATCCTACAATGCCTTTGAAACCAATGAAATTTTCCTAAGGCAACTTCCAATATAGTTGAAGAATCTAGTCCTCTTTAAATACTAAGAGTCTTTAAGAAATTTATCAAAAGACTCAACAAATTAATCATGCTCTTATACCCAACATAATAAAAATTAATGATCATCAAACCTATGATGATTCCATGGGAAAAAATGAATGGGAACAAGCTATGCAAAATGAAAATGACTCTTTGATGTAGAATAAAACTTGGGAATTAGTGTGCTTGCCCAAGGGTAAGAAGTAAAAAATAAGTGGTGTATAAGACTACTTTCAAGTCTAATGGAAGCATTAAAAAAAGGAAAGAATATTATAGAAAAGATCAATATTGTGAGGACTATTAATATAGTGAGGACTATTATAACATTGGTAACTCATTTCAAGTGGCCTCTTCACCAAATTGATGTTAAGAATATATTTTTGAATTGTGAAATTTGATGAAGAGATGTATATGACTCAACCATAGGGATTTGAAAGTTTAGGATAGGAACACTTAGTTTGTAGGTTAAGGAAGTCTCTCTATGGCTTAAAGTAAGCTCCAAGGGCTTGGTATGCTAAGATTGATTAATATTTCAAAACTCAAGGCTTCCATAATAGTCCTCATGATCCAAAATTATATGCGAAGGAATTTGATGAAGGTATTTGGTGAAGGTGGTATAATTATTATTTTACTTTATGTTGATGATCTTATCATCATAGGAAACAACATGAACAAAATTAGTTCCATTGTCACGTCTCAGACTTTGATGATGTTTGCTTTTACTTTATATAGAACTGAAGTATGAATGTGTGGTAGAATAAGTGTGTGATATTTGAATGAAAGAGTAAACAAATGCTATTTTATTTTAGAAAAATGAAATGTGATGATTATTATTTAAATTCAAATGATATAACATAGAAAATGATATATTAGAATGAAGAATTGTATTTCTTTGATTTATATTTTTGGACAGTAATCTACTAATGGGTGCCTGAGTTTACATGAGATGCAGGTTTGTCAAAGACCAAGAGTGTGGTTGAGGTAGAGGAGGTTAGCCACCTGGCAGGGTTAAGTTGGAATAGATTCTCTCGCACGCACACACCACTTAATAACACATAAATTGCATTTAGGATGTTATTTAATTAATTGTTTAAATTGTTTTACTTTGCAATATTTATTTAAATTAGTTAGTGGTAAATTAAAACATAAATATAGCAAATATAAGTGTATATATTTATGTGTATATGATAATTTATATATAAACATATACACATATGTTCATGTATTTATAATCTGAAAGAATGTTCTCAACCTGCATATGAATGAGTTTAACATACATGATGAATTTATGGTTTCAATTGAACAATAGAAAAACCATTGAAACACATTGGATCACCATCTTTTTATAAGAAACATATGAAGTAAATAGTTGGATTGTTAACTGCTTTGGACAATTATTTATTGGTTATTTCCTTGTCAATGAAATCGAAAACTTGATGATGAAACTATATTAGAAAGAGTTGATTGAATTAGAAAATGCTTGGAATATTATAAACTTGAGAAATTATGCTACATGTATTTCTTTTATGAAACCACTTCTAGGACAGGATGCCGAGTGTGGATTTCTAGAGATGATAGTTTTCCTTTTCAAAACTATCATTTTATTCTTTTATTTTCTTGTCCAAGCTAGATGCACCATTGAAATAGATGGATTAAAAAGCCTAGAATTTATATATATATGTCTCTGCCACATCCTGATAGCGAGTAATATGTCATTCAAGTAATAGGAATTGCATAGAGGCTACAGGATTGCATCGAGAGTTCCCTCCCACTTCTTAGTTCCAAGTTGCTAGGCTCCTCGCGCAGGGTCAGAGTTTTCTTCGAGCTAGGAAGAAATACAGGGAAGTATTATGCTTCGCGGTTGGGCGGAAAAGGCGCCTGGACCCACTCTTGGTCTCGACTTTGCGGAAGACAAAACAGTGTCATGGCGGTCGAGCATCGAGGATTTCTCATCATATGGATAGTTATATATATATATTTCTTGTATTACTTTGTATGGCTTGCATAGCCAATTGTAACTTAACTTGTGAACTCGAAGTAATCATTGATGTAGCTTATTTTTGGTAGCATTGAAATAGATGCTTGTAACACCCATGTTGGTGTGTGTGTAATTGTAATTGCCTTAGTGCATTTCTTCTTATAACTTATTTAATAAATAATGTTTCATTATCCTTGATTGGAAAGGTGTTTTGCTTTTGGACTACTATGTTTAGTAAGTAAGGTTGATTGCATCTTTACAACCATAAAGTTAAATTTGAAGGATAGATTTGAGATTACATATCTTGGTTTTCTGCACTACTTTATTGGCACCCAAGTATGGTAAAAAAGTAATGGAATTTATCTCTCTCAATCCAAGTATGCTTTAGAATTGTTGAGTAAGTTTATGATGGAAGATTGTAAAAGTGTTTCTACTCCACTTATTTTAGGATTGAAGTTGACTAAGGATATGGAAGGTGAGGATGTTGACCGCACCTTATACAAGCAATTTGTTGGTAGCCTTGTGCACTTGACTCATACTCAACCTAATATTTCTTTTGTAGTAGGTGTAGTTTCAAGGTTTTTGAGCTCTCTTAAGGTTCAACATTGAATGTCAGCAAAGATAATATTGAAATATGTACAAGGGACTTTGACTATGGGTGTTTATTACTCTTCTCTTGAAGATCTACAACTTGTAGGATATTATGATTTAGATTGGACGGCTTATGCAAATGATCAAAAATCTGCCATAAGCAATGATTTATCTCTTGACTCTAACCACATTCATGATGTAGTAAGAAGCAATCTACTATTTCTTTATCAACTACAAAAGTTGAATATGCAACACTGAATGATACAACTAAAAAAATAACTCTATTATAGACTATTCTTTTAGTATTAAAACAATACCTAGTTGAATCTTCTTTACTTCATTACTACAATCAAAATGTCATTTTGTTTGTCCAAAAATCCAATATTTCATGCTCAAACAAAGCATATCAAAATCTATCACTATTACATCAGACGTCTCATTTAACAAGTCATCTTCAATATTATAAAATAGAAGACCAAATATACAATCTTTTTACCAAGACTTTATATAAGACCACGTTTATATATCTTAGAGATTACACGATACAAAATTCCCTCACTTCCTAACACATATTTTTAGACCAAGCAACAATGACGCAAATGAAACTGCGTAAGCCACCACATAATCATAGTTAATGCAATTAATTATTTAATTAATATAATTACTAATACGCTCGAAGAATTCAGATTTTATGTAAAGTAAACAAAGTTTAATGAATTGATTTTAGTGGGCCTTTCACTGTTATGTGCATGTGGGATTTTCTAATGATTACAACTTCCATGTTTTAATGATGTTATTATGTGTGAGATGAAATGACAACACTAATTCTATGGCAAGTGAAAAATTACATTCTAATTTTTTAATCAACATATGTTTAATACAACTAAAAAGTTGTTATAATACTAATTTGAGTGATTAAGGACTCTCTTAAGAAGTGTTATTCATATATTATAATTTATATTAATAGAAAAAAATTCTTTGAGTTTCAATATGTTGGAATTTTTTATTATAAAATTGATTTTTGTTTACTGAAAATATTATCATGATGGAACATCAAGTTTATTTGTATATTATTAAATTGCTCACATATTTTTATACAATATTTAATTTAGTATAATTCACAAATTTAGTAATATATAGAAGATGTAACTATTTTGAAATGTGATTATAATGTTATTTATTTTTTTGGAGTTGAATATTTTTTCTAAATACGAGTTGTCATTTATAATTAAATATATCAATATTGACATGCAATGGATATACATATGTTTTGTATTAGATGATCATAATATGTGATGAAGACATGCATATATTGTAATGACATAGATTTTGATTTTGTATATTAAAATGACTTGATTAGAGGTCTTTTGTATTCCTTGGATAGACAAATTATTAAGAATCATTTAATAATTGTAGAAGTTAATTTCTATTCATTTTACTAATAACTCATATGTTTGTTTTAGTTATTAGAGGAGAATTCTAAAAGTTACATGATAATGCTATTATGTTGTATAAGATGTGTATAGAGAGCTCCAATATGTATCCTTATTACAACCTATAATAACTCAATTAGAGGGACCAATGACATCATTGTGTTTTTAGCGTTCATACATGTCGTTAATAACTACCTATTTAGTGTTTCTTAAAAGTTTAGCATGTGTTTTGTGTGATTAATTTTTATTTATAATTTTACTTGTCTATGTATTTGGTGTAGGACATGAAAAATGTCCAAAATATCAAATGTTGGTGTGAATAAATTATGTCTATAACCACAAGAGATACTCATGTGATTTCTATGCAACTGACAACACAAAGGTCTCACTATAGGGTCATAACTTTTTACTCTCATCATTTTTTATAAAAATTGTTCCTTAGCTCTTATTGAAGGACAATAGCCAAGACCTCTTGTTGTTCCTTGCATGCTAAGCTATACAGGGACACATATACCTCATTCTTTTACACCACATCCTTTTTCATTATAGCCAAACATTGGCAGATGGTCAGAGCTCCCCTTAGGATTCGTGACATGGACTAACCGCCTCTCGTGGATCCGTTAACTCTTGTTGTTGTATCAAGCATTAAAAGGTCAATCTTTTGGTGCAATGACAGTTGTGGGCCAACAAGTGGTATCAAATCCAAAGGTGTCAGGTTTGAATCCCCTCGGGTAACGTTGAGGGGGAGTTTGTTGGCAGATGGTCAACGCTCCCCTCAGGATTTGTGACATGGACTAACTGCCTCCCATGGATCCGTTAATTCTTGCAGTTGTATCAGGCATTAAAGGGTTGATCTTTTGGTGCAACGACAATTGTGGGCCAACATCAAATTGTTTCAAAAGTTGATAAACTCTTCCATTTCTTTCGAAGAAGGTGTTTTTTCATAATCACTTTCACCATTTATGTTTTCCTCATTGTTAGCAGTTATCAAATTGGGTATTCTTGATGATTCACCAATGTGTTACATGCATATATCACCATAAATTCTTTCTCTTTTTTCTGATTTTGATGGTGAAATCTTATATATTCCCCCATTAATGTAGGTGTGAAATATAATGATCCCCAATCATCATCTAGTAGCTTTGTTATAGATGAAATATACTCATCCTCGTCTTCAATTTGTAAAGGTTCCACTTTTGAAGTTGGTATCAATTTGCTAAAAGGATTCTTCATTCCTATTTTAGTTTGCAAACAATTATCAGATTTAGGATCAACTTTGACTGTGTAAACCTTATTGTTGTATGTGCATTTCATTAAATGAAGTGTTAAAGGCACTCCTTTCATCTCATGAATCCATGGTCTACCCAAGAGAAGATTATATGGAAAATTCTTGTGCATGACATGGATAGGAGTTTGTAACACCACCGGACTTACTTTAATTGGTAATGTTATTACACCCATCGGTTGTCTTCCCACATTATCAAAACCTTTGATTGACAAAGCTACTGGTTGGATTAAGGTTTTTCTGCTCCAATTCTATCTAATAGATGAACTCTACAAACATTAAGCCTTGAACTATTATCGATGAGGGTATGCTTAATCCCAGTATTATTAATAACAACCATTAGATCATAAAGGCATCATTTTGTTTTTACATTTCTAAAAGGGGGTAATTTATTTTGATGAAAAAAAAATCCAAATTAGCTTCATTCATAGCTTCAAGAAAAATTTTCATGTCATTTGGTTGCACACTAGGAGTGACAACAACTTTTTGCAAAGCATCTTGAAGTATGCCATGATAAACATGTGATGTTTGAATAAAATCCCACAAAGAAATCTTGGTTGGGGTATTACAAAGTTATTTGACAAGATCATATTCTTTACCACTACATTGAAGAATATTAGGTGTAGGTGGGAGGTATGGTTGAGGCAATGGGATGGATGATGGTATTTTTTTTGGTTGCTTATTGTTCCTAGTGTTTTATGTGTGAGTAACTATGTGATAACTTGGTTGTTGCAACACATCATTACTAGTAAGTTTTTTTACAAAGTTAAGGATATCACCATGTGTTTTAGGAGGTCCAATAATTAAAGGAGATCTAATAGCCAATTGTGCATTCATAACCTCAATTGAGTTACCTACTTGTTGATGATCTTCTATCGAGGGGGATCTAATGTCACCTTAGCATCTTCATCTATGCAATCCATATTATTTTATTTTGAAAGAATGTATCAATGATTTCATCCTCTTGTCCAATAATATCTTCCCAAGTAGGAGAGGCAGGTGGAGATAAACAAACAAGATTCTCATGACACTTAATGATTGGATCTTCTAACACCAAGATACCTTCTTCACAAGTAGGTGAGGTATTGGGAGAAGAACAAACATGATTGTCATGATTATCAATGATTTCATTCTCTTGCATTAAACTGACCTCACACATAGGAGAGCTAGTGCAAGAGGGATTAGTAAAAATAACAAAATAGGATAAATAAACTCATTTTGATATGCTTGTAATAAAATTCCTTTAAATGCTTAACAAGATCTGAAAATAGAACATGAATCATGATAATACAAGATTTTTGCAATGAGAACATTATGTTATGTCGTATTGATCAAGCTAACAATGTTTTTAACAAAACAAACAATTAAAGGATTGATATTTAGAAATTGAGGCTAGATATGAGTAGAGACTAGATACAAGATTCTACACATTAAATTTGGGCTCAATTTGGTTAGACAAGGTTGCCCAAGACGACTATGTCTTGCATAAATTTTTGCAAAATTCAAAATTTGACTATCTATGATACAATTTTAGGTTTTTGTGTCTATGTGCACGCACAAGTATGATAGTGAATATTTTTCCAAATTTTCCCAGTTTATGATTATGTAATTCAAAATGTAAGTGTGCAACAATTTTTAGAATGTTCTAGTAATAAAAGATAATTGTATATGCAATCTCCATAGGGTGATCCCACAATAGTGGTTTGCACAAGTATTGGGACATTTTGATTTTTGCTAAAATCACATATTTTTAGAAAATATAATGATTTAAGCCTTCAAAATTTCCATTCAAAGGATTCCAATTGAAGAGGGTTTGATCAAACCACCTTAGATCAAACACCCTTGGATAGAACCCCATTAGTTTTAAACCATACCTATAACAGAGTCTCCTTTATGTTAGTATAATTAATTAATTAATTATTACACTAGCATAAGTTAACTTAGGTCATGCATCATTTAGTCCTAGGTTAGATTTTAATAAATTATTTAATAAATGGGATAATATCCCCTTCTTTGTTTGTAGGGATAAGATTCCTTCTAGAAGATGAGTTGCCTTCTAGAACTTATATCAACATTTAATAATTTCCTAGATAAGGTTCACATGTTGTTAGATCATGACACATGGCAACATCTCATGCATCTTAGGTTTTCTTTCTTGCCTATATAATCAAGCAACTTGTATATTTGTATTCAATCCAATATAATCATATCATATCATCAATATAGAATCTCCATTGTGCATGCCTAGTTGCAACACTTTCTTTGTGGTTGATTATCTTTCCTAGCAAAGGTCCGCCATTGAAGACTGTAGCTTCAAGGACCCTGTGCATCCATAATCTCAACACTTTACACTTATCAAAATGTTGATAAAAAACCACTTTTGATTTACCTTTTGGCGGATCAATTGAATTAATTTAAAATTTATTTTTGTAAGTATGCAGTCCTTATTATAAGCTTCCCAAAAAGTATTATTTTAAATATATTTAATTTAATTATTATATTTATTTTTTATTTCTTGTCGATGTAGGGTTTTCACCGAAAATCAAGCTCTTTGTTCTGCACATGTGGAAAAATAGAAGATTATAAAAAAAATCTAAAAAATATTTATGCACTAGATATTGATGTCCTTGATCCAACAAAAAAAAGACAATTGAATTTTGATACATACAAAAAAAGTTGTGTTAGCAAGTAAACCTATGTTTGAATTGTAACTCGTCTGACTTCAAAACTTAATTAAGAAAAAAATATTCAATAAAACACTATGAAACCAATTGCATGCACTAGATATCATAGTTACAAATCTAAATTAGAAAAATAAAATAAAATCCTTCATAGAAAAAAAGTTGTGTTAACTAGTACCACCACTCTTTAAAAATAGTGTTTACTATTAAAAACTAGTTTTCAAAGGAGATGGAAAAAGAAATGCAATTTGATTCCAATTTTTTTAAAAATATATATATTTAGAATCTATAGACAACATGTCACAAATCACTAGTTTGCATCATTTGTAAATTCCTCATGGTTTAGCAGCTATAGGTGCCTGAAAATGAAGATTTAGTTTAAAAAAATTAGTTCAATATCCAGTTTGGAAAAAAAATTGTAAACCAATATTGTGGGATCACCCCAAATCTAAGATGCAACAATTGACTAATCCTAATATGCCAAAATCTGAAAATGATGATGTTGATGCCTTTTTTGAAACAAAACAATGCAATTTTTCACTTTTTTGAGCTATATGCAAGATGCAATAATTAGAATGTAGATATGACCTAGAAGATGACTAAAATTATCCCTATTGTAACCTATAATACATTTTTTTGAATTTTATACCTTTTATGATGTAAAAATGAATGCCTAAATGAATAATATAAAATAATGTAATGCTAAAACTAGATCTAGGATGATTTTCTTCACATTTCATAAGGTATATAATGTTAACAAGCTAGGTTCACCAAAATGAAATAAAGAAAAATGGAAAACTATAGGATTTGACTCTAGGGTTTAGACGCCTTTCCTAACATTTCATTTAGAGGGTTGACGTACTGGGGATTTGAGGAAATTGACAAGATATAGGACCGACTTACAACTTGAAAGGTGATTCAACTTGACCTTGACCAAATATGAAATGAACTTAAGGATGAAATACAATTATTTGACTAGCCTTTTAATGCAAATATAATAGACATAAAATCACAAAAAAAATTCAACTATAAAAATGGACTGAGCAAAGTACTATTCACCTGGCATATGAATCTAGGGCTAAAAATTAAGGACCAAGTCACCTAGGGTGACTATGTCCTAGTTGAGAAACTTAAAATCTATTTTTATAGTCCTTTGGTGTTAGATCAGAGCCTTCGTTTCTCACTTGTCACATTGTCAAATCACTACCGAATATTGTTGTAATTGAGTTTTCATTTATTGTCAAGATGTAGGGTTTTAATGCAACAATGAACAATTAACCTTCAAACTTCTCCCAATCTTCTTCAGATCTTCTTCAGATTTGAAACTTGCACATTCAAAGAGAGAGTGTCATAACCCAATTTTATTGCATATTTATTATATTATGGTAACTTGAATTATTGAAGAAATTCAATATATATTAACTGGAAATTTTGGAATTTTCAAAAATTGAATGAAAGAAGTTGACTAATGTTGATTTTATGAACTTTTAGAAATTATCTTATATGTTTCAAGAATTGAACGCTACTGATAAATTTTCTAGTGCAAGTGTGTGTAGTTGTAGGGGTGATAGGTTGAAGTAGGATTGTTTAGCCAGATCAAACGGTAAGCTAGTTGGAACCTATGTGTACTGTTGAGATGATGGATTGCACAGCCCCTGAAGCTCCAGAATCTTCAATGAAGGACTTTAGCCATGAAAGATAATCAACCACAAAGAGAAGTGTTGCAACAATGGAATGCTGATTAAAGATTCTATTGATAATATGATTGATATGATATTGATATGATATCTGATTGATATATTACAAATGAACAAGATGCCTGATTATATAGGCAAGAAGTAAAACCTAATATGCATGAGATGTTGCCAAGTGTTATAATCTAACAACATGTGACAACATGTGAACCCTATGGTGATGATCATTAAATGATGAGATAAGTTCTAGAAGGAATCTTATCCCACAACTAGGAAAGGGAATATTATCCCATTTATTAAATAATTGCAACCTAGGACTAAATGATTAAATGCAAGACCTAAGTTAACTTATGCTAGTGTAATAATTAATTAATTAATTACACCAACACCCCCCATAAGTGCAACTTAGGGAGGAAAATGCAATGATTATGCAAGATGATGATGATGATGGGTCCCGACTACGAGGCCATGTTAGGTACCCATGTACATGAAGATGTAGAAAATCTCCCACAACTGGAGAAAAGGGGAAAACCCAGTAGGAACAAAACCCCTCTCCAAAAAGGAGATGAAAAAGAAGAAAAATGTGAGATAGGATGGGAAGGATGGAGGACTCCCAAATACCCCCCAAGTACACCATCCGTCACATGGATACAATAAAATCAATGCCCCCCCATAGGAGGGAAAGAGAGAGACAATATATCCCCCCAGAAGATATGATCACCTGCAAAGATGGTAAGTGGTTGAAGACAAAATAGAATCCAATGTCGACAAATAACTTGTCTCCCTTTCGGAAGAAACAAAACCAACTGCAAGTGTAGAGATGCTTCCCATTCCAGATAGGAATTAAAGGAAGGAAGAATGAACATGGATGATGATGTCTTTGAACTCTGCTCAAGTGTCTCCTTGCCTGATGAAGATGCCACAATCAATGAAGAGGGTGACAAACCAAGACGATGCAGAAACTGATGTTGAACAATATCCAAAGATTGAGATAGAATGGATATGATGGATGTGATGGAGACTTGATTGCCCCCCCTGAATGAAGTGTCCTCAAAACCACTGAAAGAAGTCTGAAGCAAATCCAATGGTAGATGCTGAAGAAACGTCAAATCCTAAATGGAATGACAATGAAGAAGTCTCAGATATGAAATCGCTGAAGAGAAACCAAGCGCCTCCAAGATGGTCTCTGGATTCCCAATCAAGGTTGAGACAAAGGAATGAGGAGACTCAAAACAACTCTCCAAAGTGTGATCTGAATAGAGGAGTGATATCCCCTCAAGAATGTCCTCCAAACCTGTAGAAGTAGCCAAGTCAGTGATACCTAAAATGAAGCCATCATGTGATATCAAGTTTGGAAAACTGAATGTGTCTTGATGGATAGAGATGATGGTGGAAGCCTCAATCAATGATTCTGGACAAGGAATCATTGAACGTGAAGGGATACCAATAGTCTCTGATGAAGAAGAAGCACCGAAAGGAACCTTGTCAACCTCTTCAGAAGGATCAAGGTAATCAACTTCCTGCACAACAATAGCATCATGGGGAACTTGATATGAAGAATGACATTCAGAATCATGATCATTGGGGAATAGTGGAGTATCTAAATCTCCATAGATCTCCCAAAGCTTAATCCAAAGAATGCGAGGACAATCACAATGATCAATAGATCTCAAAACATCACAATCAACTTGCATAGCAATGATTTCCAAAATAGTGTACCTGCTGCAACTCCAAGCAAATTTCTGAACACCTTCACTTGGGCGGGGAACTATACCATACAGATGAGGCAACAAATCAAGTGACTGAAGATGGTACCAGATCCCATCTCGCCATTGTGAATAGTTACCCTTGTGCAACATAACCAAAGGAGAATAATATGCAAGCCCCATAATGAAAATTTCTCCAAGAAAACAAAGACATGGACCTTCAACAAAAAATAGAAGACTTCCAAATAGATATGCAACTGAGAATATGCCTCTGAGATCAAGAAATTCTTCTTCAATCTTCAGGATGTCTCAAGAATCAAAAAACCAAAAAAAAGATACCTGGAGCTGAAACCAAAGAAGATGACTGGACTGATGAAAAAAATGCACTGAAATATCTCTCGAATGCCGCTGGAATCTCTGAAATATGACAATCTGATGCGAAGATAGGCACTGTTGAGTCCAGAATGGAGGGTTGACTTCAGTTGAATTTTGAATTTTATAGCAGAAAAATACTGCAAAATGGATGGCACCACTAGATAGTGCTCTGAATTCTCTTTCCGTTGATATCTCGTTTGTGAATTTTTGATATCGTGGCGCGAAGATATGGCCCTTGAAAAAAAAACTGCAATTTGAATTGTCACTGGCTAAACAGGCACAAAAATGTAGCACCCTAGGGAAAAAAAATTCGGCCCCCGGTCGCTCATATGACTGCGGGGCAAGCTGGTAGTAAAAAAAACTCCTGCCACCAGATAGGGTGGCTGGCGGGTGGAGTTCGGGCGGCGCGGCCGGTAGAGACGGTGGCACCGCTCAAAGTAGCGGAGCCCTCGAACTTCCACAGAACCACGAGCCTGGGCTGTCGGAGAACCTTCGGCGGGTATGGAGAGCCCACGGGCGGTGGCCGTAGAACGGGAAGTCTCCGGTGATGTGAACGGCCAATGGTCGGTGCCGATGGGTAACGCCGGGAACGATGTGACAGGGGCCAATGGCGAAGGACAACGATCAGATGACGCAGATGATGTCGCGTGATGGGACAGGGCCGATGGGAGTCTGCAGTGGTCGGTAAAATACTGACCAAAATTTGAATATTGCAATTTGATTTGCAATTCAAATTTAATGAAAATGCCGATAGAAATTTTTAATTCTGCAGAAAAAATATTATGGCCGACCGATGCAAAAATATAAACCCCACCAACTATAAGTGCTGAAAAAATATTTATGCCGACTGCTTAATTTAATGGCAGGTCACCCGCAGAAAAGGAAATTTTTGCCAATACTATAGAAAAAAATGCTCGAAAAATAGCCAAATATTTTTTTTATTTTTCTAAGAAAAAATTTCCTTGATGGAGGACTGAAAGGGAAGATTTTTTTCTACAAAACTGTACGGATAGTACAAAAAATTGCAAACCCTAGATAATACCTCACAGGCTCCCGGTTGAATCTACTCCGATTTTGGCAAATGAACAGGCGACTATGGGTTTTGAGGCCTTCTGGACGCAATGGAGAGGTCCTAATCTGCACCAGAAATCAGCTTGGCTCTCGGGTAGAGCCAACTAGCCTGCAACATAAAACTCCAAGCCTGCTTGAATCTTGCACTCCAAACTTCCTAGATCAAGGGTTGATGTTTCAATGGACTAGCTCTGATACCATGTTGAGATGATGGATTGCACAGCCCTTGAAGCTCCAGAATCTTCAATGAAGGACTTTAGCCATGAAAGATAATCAACCACAAAGAGAAGTGTTGCAACAATGGAATGCTGATTAAAGATTCTATTGATAATATGATTGATATGATATTGATATGATATTTGATTGATATATTACAAATGAACAAGATGCCTGATTATATAGGCAAGAAGTAAAACCTAATATGCATGAGATGTTGCCAAGTGTTATAATCTAACAACATGTGACAACATGTGAACCCTATGGTGATGATGATTAAATGATGAGATAAGTTCTAGAAGGAATCTTATCCCACAACTAGGAAAGGGAATATTATCCCATTTATTAAATGATTGCAACCTAGGACTAAATGATTAAATGCAAGACCTAAGTTAACTTATGCTAGTGTAATAATTAATTAATTAATTACACCAACATGTACACACCACAAATGGCATGATGACTTGCATTTGAACTATTTTACATATATAAAAGAATGTAATTTCATGACTTGAATTATTTCAATGATTGAAAAATGAATGGCTTGTAGATTAAATTGTCAACTCAAACTCTGTGTTTTGAAGAAAACAAAAGAAACTATTGAAAATAATGATTAAAAAGGATAAGATATTTCATTATGTGAAAATTAAATGAAAATAAACTCTTTTATTTTATATATATGGATGTTCGAGATGAAATTAAAGTTCCTTACTTAATTTAAAAGATGGCATATTGAACTTATAATCTCTCCCAAACAAACAATTTATACAAGAATATATATATATATATATATATATATATATATATATATATATATATGTATATGTATATGTATGTATATGTATATGTATATGTATATGTATATGTATATGCATATGTATGTATGTATATGCATATGTATGTATGTTTATATGTAAATAAATGTGAATACATACATACATATATTGAAATGAATAATGAACATGATAAATATGAAATAAATCATATAAATACACACACACACATATATACATATACATATACATATATATGTATGCACATATTCTTATTCTCATCAAAATTTAAATCAATAATCAATAATATTCTAATATCAAACTGTTGAAATCAAATAAGATCATGAAGGACATGGTCTAGCACAAGATTAATGGTAATATTCAAACAAGTAGTGGCTGATAGTAAGGCAATAATGCCATCGCTAGTGACATGCAAAAGAATAATGTTGTTTCCATTTTTTAATACACAACGCAGTGGGCGAAAAAGCACGACGAAGAAAGTTGTTGGTTTGAAGGAAAAAGTAGATAGAGCTTGTGGTGAGGGAAAAATTAAAGGTTGACTCACACAAAGCTAGATTTATTAGGTAAACTGATTACTTTAGAAAGAAAAATTGATTTTCTTTTATTATTTTTCCTCATCATTTGAAATGGTATTCTTCCATTTTGTCAATTGCATCATTTAAACTGTAAAATGTATTCATGTTGAATAACTAGCCTTGAGCTAAGTAATGTGGTGTTGACCATTGTTTTGGGTCTCCCAACCTACAACTAGTATTGTATGAGTTTCATTTAGAAGCCTTACAACTAGCTTTCATAGCTAGACCAAGCCTTAGAGCTACTAAAATATGATTGCTCTTTAAGTTCACACTTTTGTGCTAGTTATTCAATGGATATTTCGAATCTCTATTCTAATTCATTGTATTTTTATGATGATTAAAAAATATTGTGGATTGACCATCAATCCCCTGAAAAGGGTATCAACCTTGTGTTTTGTTTTTATATGTATTGTATTCTCCATATGGGTTGGGCCGATAAATAACTGCTAAAACAAATGCTCAATTTGTATTGTATGTATTATAATGCCAACATATTATAGTGGGAAAGGTGGTGAAATCCTAGTTTAAATTCAGTAAACCCAAGTAGGGTTTGATCTATAAGATCGAACGACTATTCCCTTGTAACTAAGATTCATGCATGTCGATTTTGAGTGGTGAAACTAGCACGTCTTTAAGGTCGAATCTGTGTATGTTATTGTTTCTAAGAAAGAAATGCACCAGAACAATATGAATGGTCAATTTAGAGTGACCTATGAATGTTTGTTGAAACTTGAAAAGGCATGAGTTCTGTTAGAACTCAAAAATTCCACGTCTTTCTATTGACTGAAATACTTGTTTAAGTTTTACCTCGACAAGCATGTCCAACTTAGATTCTTTATATTATTAAGTTTCACAATGAATTTTAGAGATGAAAGCTATTCAAGATCTGAATATTAGACATTCTATTTTTATGTATGAAACTGGGCTATTTGATTTGTTAGAGAAGTCTCTTGGCTTGCTTGAAAATTGACAAATGAGAAGGTGTAGATAATATTGTTACTAGCAAAAAAAAATTGTTTATTTTTAGTTCATTGTGGAAAAACCTGTTATGTTTTAAAACAGTGAATAATTAAATGTAATGTTTCCATTTAACTTCTAAATAGCTTGAAACAACAATAAGAAATTGCAAATAGTGAATGTTTTGTTGGAAAATGATATCTTCTGTCATTAAATGCAACTGTTTTGTTTGAAATAGTATTGCAATGATGTAAACTATGAATAATCTTTTGTAAATGACACTATTTTGTTGTTATCTTTGTAGCTAAAAACAACCTTGCTCATTAAACTGTTTAGTTGGAACAACTTTTGAATAGTTGTAAATAGTGAATGTTCATATGTAAAAAGTTTGTCGTATAACTATTTAGGAGGAAACAATACTTGTTTTGTTAAAACAATGAATGTTCATATGTAAACAACTTGTCTTATAACTATTTAGTAGGAAAAAATACTTGTTTTGTTTAAATGATGAATATTCATATGTAAGCAACAATTTTAGAGTATCACAGTTGTGAGAATGCAATAATAGTATGTGTGAAACTGTTAACATAGCTTGTTTTGATTCCTTATTTTTGACAAAAGAAATGTCAAATGGAATACTATTTTATTATTGCAATCCGATTTAATGTTTTATTTTAGAATGTATGCACAAATCTAAAACTTAAGTAGGCACATATATGTGTATGCACATAGCCTTCGTCTATGTACATACACGTACTTGTGACATACCTTCTTTTGTTCTTAGTTCATTTTTAAATGGAAAATGCTTATGAGGAAAACAATATAATAGTCATAAGAATGATATGACTAATTGTTGAATTACTCTATTGAATCAAAAATCCAATTTTTGTTTAGAGAGTAAATTGGTAATCTGATTCTTCTTTTGAAGAAATATGTGAAAGACTATTCTAATTCTTTAATAGAATAGTGATACCTTAGTTGAGTAGAGCACCTCGGGGTAGATGCTGCTAGAGGGTAGATAGCTATTATGAGATGTATAGTAGAAAGTTACCTTTTGGGATGGGTACCGAAATGGTGTTCAAAGAATATAGGTTTGATTTACCAGAACCTATTGTTTTTTGTTGTTGCAACACATTTAATTATGCTTGGCCAAGCAAGACAGTTCATTTTGTATGTATGAACTTTGTGACTTCACTCTCTACCATTGCTAGCATAGATCTTGCATTTTATTTTTTAACTTGTAGATACAAATTGCATGTTGATGTAGGGGAACACAACATATTCCACCTTGTAGATTGTTCTCTTGCTAAAAATTTTGTGCAGGTTCAAGCATTCTTCAAGTCGTAAGAATATCGAGGAAGTGTAAGCTTTGTGGTTGGGAAGTAAAGCACTTCAACCATGTTCTCATCCACCAGTGGAGGTGAGTGTCAAAGAAGAAACTTAGTTGTTCAGAAGACTATTTAGTCTAAGATGTAACTTGATGTAATGCATTCATGTATTTGATGTAAAGTGTTCAATGTAATGACTTTGTGGCCTTAGGAGCCAAGTCAAACCTGATATTGTAATTTGACTTTTGAAGTGAATATATGGATCATTGACTCATTTTAAATGGAAACATGTACCTATGATTGAATTTAGCCACTAGTTATGTCTTTTTAATTTGGAATATATGCATGTGTCAAATGTAATAATGTTAATTAAGTAATAATTTAGGATGGGTTATTACATTTGGTATCAGAGCTTAAGGTTCAACTCTAGGCCTTTGAGTCTACCATAGTTGACTAGGGGTAGTTGAACCTTGACCCAAATTTTGTTGTCCTAAGAATTGACTGAAGCTGGATTGGGAAGGTCAAAGGAAAGATGAAGGAAAGGGAAAATTGTTAGAACCTCACCTAAGAATGACATAAAGGAAGGAAATGCCAAGACGGAGGTTCAATCAGAAATTTTTGATGACGAAACTCTAGCTCAGGCTCTTATACGACTCAAGCTAGAGAGAGGCTTGAAGATTGAGGAGAAGTGAACACTTAAGATCAAAAAGATTTCCGCAATATGGGACTGGCCTCTAGGGTGTGGACCCAATGCATGCTTGTTGACTAAAGAGGAAAAGGAGAGCCTATGTGCTCAACCATCCTCTTCTATAAAGTTTGATGTAAATTCAGATGAGGAACCAGAGGAATGTCCTCTTTTTGAAGTCAAGAAATTAGAATGATGTATCAAGAAGCCTATTGTAAATAAATGTCTATTGACTCACCTTAAATATAAATAAAATTAGATTATAATATCATGGTGTGTTCAAAGGACTCTAAAATGTGTGTATTATGCATGAATGTGTATGTATTCTAGAATGAGGGATATATGCATATGAAAAAAGTTATGTGATGTAGCATAAGAACGTTTATTCATAGAACTTTGTGTTGAGATGTGATAAACATGAATGTGCTGCAAGATAAGTGTGAGACAACATGGTGACCACCATGCAAGATGAGGGTGGTAGTGGTTTCGATAACAGACGTAACAAGAGGCTGGAGAAAATTCTAGAGCTTCTGAATCAACAAGAGTCTCACATGAATCATATAGAGCAAGAATTCAGAGTGGCATGCAAGGATCGATACCACAGGAATGCATAAGGAAATCAAGGAGACACTGGTCCAAGGGTAGGTCCACCAGGATGAATTGAGGAAGAGCTTGGGAAAGACCTCAAAAGAGTAGCACCACCCAAGTTCGATGGTAAGGCTATCAGAGCTAGAGCTGAGGCTTGGATTATAGAGATGGAAAAATACTTTGGGCTCCATAACCTTTCTAAATATACTAAGGCGACATGTGCTACGTATTAGCTCTCAGGTGAAGCAACAAATTGGTGGGATAATGAGAAGTTAGACTAGAATCTTTAGCCTGCTGAGATTACTTGGGAACTCTTCCTCCAAGCTTTTAGGAAGAGGTGGTTATTGCAACTTTTCTTTGACAAGAAAGCAATAGAATTTCATAACCTAACCTAGGGAAATATGACTATGATTCAGTATTGGGAAAAGTTCACCAACCTGTTGAAGTATGTGCCCTAGTATTAGGGAGATGAATGGTTTTGAATTCAAAATTTTATAATGGGACTCAAACCTCACATAGGAGCTGAAGTGGATATGCATGAATCTCAAACCATGAATGAAGTCTTCCAAAAAGCCACCAAACAAGAACAAAAACTACAACAACTATCCAATCTTCGTAGTGACTCAAATTCTAAGTTGCAGTATGTGAAAAAGAAATTTCATAAAGGAGACAAGAGCCATTAGATCCATAATCTCAAGAGGGAAAGTGAGTTGTAGGAGAAGGGTGAAGATGGTAATGGTGGAAAGAACAAGAAAGAAAACAAAGGCAAGTGTAAAGACGACCATAAGCAGAAGGGCTTTAGAGAGGACAAGACAGGAGGTCACAAAGGGCCTCGTGATGGATGTTATACTTTTGGAGGAAATCATTATGCCTCAAATTGTCCTCAATGGTTGAAATCACAGAAGGAAGGAAGCTATCAACAGACTCAACACCACCAGTTTCATGTTGCAGTGGATAACATACAGGTAGAGTATCAGGCTTCACCAATTCAACTGATGGGTAAGCTCTATGGCCAATCTATCTCTAACTTAATTAATACTAGAGCTTCTAAATGCTTTATAGATCCTAGAATAATATCCAAGATACTCATTAGACCTAGATACATGGAAAATTCATGGATAGTCTAGTATGGTAATCAAGCAGAGAAAAGGGTAGATACCTATCCCTTTTGCAATGAGTTAGAGCTTCCAACATTTCAAACTCAGGTCAACTTTTATGTGGCACCTTTAGGCTCATATGATGTAATTTTGGGAAAAAAATGGCTAACTGAGCATAAGGCTATAGTGAACTATGATGATAAGGCAGTCAACTATTTGGATGAGTATGGAAACTTAGTTGAGGTTTGTGAAATGCAGAGACCCTTAAATCTAAGATAGATTTCTATGATGCAACTCAAGAAGGCTCGTCGAAAGGGGTGTGCAATTTATGTGGTGCATGTTAGTAATCCTAATAGAAAGGAACCATATTTAGATTATTATCCTATTCTCAAGGAGTTCCAAGATGTATTGCCTAATGAACTGATAGAGTTTCCTTTGAAGTGGGAATTTTATTTTTCAATCGAATTGGTTCTAGGAGCCGAGCCTCAATCCAAGACACCTTATTGGATGACCACCATAGAACTTTATGAGTTGAAGGCCTAGTTAATGGAATTGTTGGATAAGGGACTTATAAGATCCAGTGTGTCTCCTTTGGGAGCACCAGTTATTTTTGTGAAAAAGAAGGATGGAACTTTACATATGTGTATAGATTATCAGATGTTGAACAAGGTGACCATCAAGAACTGGTATCCACTCTTGAGGATTGATGATTTGTTTGACCAAATTAAAGGAGCAATGGTGTTCTCCAAAATTGATCTTAGGTCAGGGTACCATTAGTTGAGAATTAAGGAAGAAGACATCTTGAAGACTACATTTAGAACCCACTATGGACATTATGAGTTCACGGTGGTACCTTTCAGTTTAACTAATGCACCAACAACCTTTATGAACCTCATGAATAGTGTGTACATAGATCACTTGGATGAATTTTTTATTATCTTTATTGATGACATTCTAGTCTACTCAAAGACTTTCGAAGAGCACGATAGAAATTTGAGGATAGTTTTTCAATGATTGAGAGAAAAGAAACTCTTTGGGAAGTTGTCCAAGTGCTCATTCTATCAGGATAAAGTGCACTATCTAGGCCATATCATTTCAGCTGAAGGAGTCTTTGTAGACCCTGAGAAGATCAAAGCGATCATGGAATGGCCAATTCCTCAAAATGTGTCAGAAGTTTGTAGCTTTATGGGCCTCATGGGATACTATAGGAAGTTTGTGCAAGGGTTCTCCTGAATTGCATCTCCTATTACCTCACTTCAAAGGAAGGGAACACAGATTCAATGGACTGAGAAATGTGAACATACATTCCAACTCCTAAAGGAGAGGCTCATGAAAACATTGGTGCTAACCATCCTTGATCCCAATGGGAGATTCATAGTAATCATAGATGCATCAAGAGAGGGATTGGGACCAATATTAATGCAAGATGAACAAGTGGTAGCATATGAATCAAGGAAGCTCAAGCAACATGAAGTGAACTATGTGCCCCATAATTTGGAATTAGTGGCCATAGTTCATGCCTTACAAATGTGGAGACATTATCTTTTGGGAAAGTCATTTGAACTCTAGGCAGGCCACTTAGGATTGAGATACATATTTATCTAGCCAAACCTTAATGTGCGATAGAGAAGGTGGTTGGAATTCCTTAGTGAGTATGAATTTGGAATTGAATATGTAAAAGGAAAAGAGAATAGAGTGGCTGATGCTCTTAGTAGATGAAGACATATGGCATCCATGATCTCAACAAGGTCTAACTTGATACAATAGGTGATTCAAAATATGCCAAGAGATAAACACTATGAGAGAGTGAAGAGTGCCCTAGTAATAAATCCTTCAGATCATCGGTTCGATGGGTATGAGATCAAACCAAATGGTATATTGAGATATCAGAGAATGATGTATATTCTTGACTTTGGAGAACTGAGGAAGTTGGTTTTAGAAGAAGTTCACAATGCACCTTATTTAGGACACCTCAGAGTATCCAAGATGATCACAGAGTTGAAGAATTTGTATTTTCACCCTAAACTCAAGAAGGATGTAGTGGAGTACGTAGCCAGATGCTTGGAGTACTAGTGAGTCAAGGCTGAGCATGCACATCCATCTAGGTTATTGTATCCTCATGACATACTTGAGTATAAATGGCAGGTGATCAGTATGGATTTTGTACAAGGGTTTCCATTGAGCAAGAACAAGCAGGATGTTATCCTGGTCATGATTGATAAGTTGACTAAAGTTGTGCACTTCATTCTAGGAAACCTTAAGGATGGATCATTGACCTTGGCTAAGAAATTTGTCTAGGAGATCTTCTGCTTGTTGGATAGGACAACTGAGAGGGGGAGTGAATCAATTGTCACAGATTGTAACCTTAAATTCAATTATTAGAAATAACACATAAATTGATTAAGTGATTAACCATCAAATGCAAATGCACAAACACAATAACACTAGATTTACATGGAAAACCCACTGAGGGAAAAACTGCGGTGAAGATTAAATCACACCATAGAGAATATCAAAATTGATTACAAAAAGGCTCACTACTTGAAATAAGGACTCACTGTCCACAAGGATACAACCCAGAGGGCTCACTACCACATAGATACAAAGAAGACAAAGAAGACTTGTTACAGAGAGACAACAATCCCAATGCAACAAATATTCCACCACAATCACTGATCAACTACATGAATGATAGAGTTCTCCTTCTACTCATTGCATGTAGAAACTCAACGTTAAGCTTCACATTGATCAACCAAACACATAACTCACACACTTTCAAAATAGCATCAAAGTCAGGTCCGCTATTTCACTTATCTTCCTTCTTTTCTTATGTACAATTTTCATTGTTAGCACATTCTGTATTTATACAATCTCCAACCTTGAAAAGATACAAATTCGACCATCCAACTTCAAATTGAAATTAGGTTAGTGCCAAACATCCTAGGGTGGAATTAGAATGAGAGTGACCCAAACACACGCTTCATTGAGAACCATAATAGATCCAACACACTTTATCAACTTTGAAGATTGTGCTTGACACATGGTTGGCCAAACTAGTGTAAAACACATAGATCAATTAAGCTTGATACTTCCAAATTCCAAAACCATCTTCAATACACGCCATAAGACTTCAACAAAGAGAAATTTGAACTAACAACAATTCTACTAGACCTCAACCAGAACACAAAACATTGTTCACAAGCAATAGATTGACATCCTTAACAACTGAATACCTGTAACTTTCTTTTAATACAATTTTCTCAATATTCTCAACATATACAGTCAACAAAAACTAGTAGATAACTAGTTGACCAGTTGACATCAATGACAACACTTTCATTCCTCTTCCATTCTTGCAAAAATCTCTCCCTTTCTCATTGATGGCAACACATGATGTGAAAAACCATCAAAGACACCATATCGATTCTGAAAAATATTTCTAAAGATTTTTCTTTTGCTTCTCCCCCTTAGAAGATCATCTTCCTCATTACCTACTTTCTCTTATTAGCTTTCTTTTCCTTTTCACATGCTCTCTCTCTCTTTTCTTTTTTTTTACATGCCCTCTCTCTCTCTTTTTCACATGCTCTCTCTCTCCTTTGTTTTCACATTCTCTCTCTCTCTCTCCCCCTTTGAAATCAATGAAAAAGGAAAAAAATATGTTCATTGAATCTTCCTTTGGCATGAAAATAGAATACTCATAATGACAAGACTTAAAAAAATATGCCTACTCCCTCTGAGGGGTAGCCACCAAAAACATCAGTCCAAAAAGATAGAACCATGAATCCACTAGACTAATGCATCTCCAAATGCATCTTAGTTTGTAAAAGAAGGGGCAATAATCCCTAACTTATCTCGGAGATACTCAAAAGTATCTTTAGGAAGAGCCTTTGTAAATATATCTACAATCTAATCCTTTGTCGAAACATACTCAAGCTTGACTTCATTCTCCACAACCTTCTCTCTTAAGAAATGATATCTGATAGATATATGCTTCATTCTCAAGTGCATCACAAGATTCTTTGAAATGTTAATTTCACTTGTATTATCATAGAAGATAGAAATAGAATCATCATGTAGCATTGCGATATCCTTCAATGTTTGTTTCATCCATAAAACTTTTGTACAACAAGAAGCAATAGCAATATACTCAACTTCAATAGTAGACAAAGAGACTAAATCTTGCTTCTTACTCAACCATGCCACTAATCTACATCCAAGAAAGAATGCACCACCACTTGTACTATTTTTATCATCTATACTTACGACCCAATCTACATCTGTATAAGCACTAAGTGTAAAATCAATATCTTTAATATACCATAATCCATAATTTAGAGTGCCATTCAAATATCTGAATATTCTTTTAACTGCAGTAACATGTGTTTTCTTTGGATCTTCTTGAAATCTAGCTACAAGACAAACCACATGCATAATATTCAGTCTAGTAGCAGTCAAATATAGTAGTCCACCAATCATAGATCTATACTTGCTTTGATCAGTCTTAGGTGAATCATCACCTTTTCCTAACTTGCAAACAGTCACCATAGGAGTACTTATCGGTTTGGAACTGTTCATCCCAAATTTTTTCAACATCTCTCTCACATACCTAGATTGTGAAATGAAAATTCCTTTCTCTATTTGATTAATCTATAGCCCAAGAAGGAAATTCATCTCACCAAACATAGAAATTTCAAATTATTTTTGTATCTCTTCCACATACATCTTGCACATCTTTTCATTTCCTCCAAAGATAATGTCATCAACATATACAACTACATTCAATATTTTGTCATTTTCAGTCTTGAAATACATATTATTGTCTGTCGTACCTCTGTTAAATCCTTGCTGACTCAAATACTTATCTACCCTTGCATACCAGGCTCTAGGAGCTTGCTTCAATCCATATAAATCTTTCTTCAATCTAATCACTATATCCAATTGATCCATTAACTGAAATCCTTCTAGTTGTTCCATGTAGACCTCTTCATCTAGTTCACCATTCAAAAAAGCTGACTTGACATCCATATGATAGACTTTGAAATATTTATAAGCAACTAATGCCAAGAATATCCTTATAGCTTCAATTCTTGCTACCAAGGAAAGAGTTTCCTAAAAATATATACCTTCCACTTGTGAGTAGCCTTTACACACAAGCCTTGCTTTGTTTCTGACAACTTTCCAATTCTCATTCATCTTATTTCTGAATACCCATTTTGATCCAATGATATTTTTATCTACCAATCTTGGGACTAATTCCCAAGTTTGCTTCTTTTCAGTTTGCAAAATTTCTTCTTTCATTGTTTCCTTCCAATGTTCATCCTTACAGGCTTCACTTCCTAACTTCAGATCAATATCAAAGAATAAGCACAAATTTACGTCAGCAACAAATTTTCTTCTACTTAACACACCTTTTTTCTTGTCTACAATAATTTGACTTTCTGAATGAGTCCTCTATACATATTTCGGTGTTCTAGGGGACATCACTGGAGCATCTTCTCTTTCATTCTGTTCATTTTTCCTTTTCTGCTCATCTTTATCCTATTCTTCCATAATTTCTTCTTTTCTTGCACAGTCATGTTCATCAGACACATATCCATCAATATCAATAGAATTCTTCAATGTTTCATCAACCTTCACATTGAAGCTTTCTATAATCTTCCTCAATATTTTGTTGAAACATCTATATGCCTTTCTTTTAGTAGAGTATCCAAGAAATATTCCTTCATCACTTGCATCAAACTTTCCCAAAGTTTCCTCATCTCTTCTAATATAACATTTGCTTCCGAATACCTTGAAATATTTAACTGTAGGAATTCTTTTGTGCCATAGCTCATAGGGAGTCTTTGTATTGTTTTCTCTTTCCTAAAATC
Source organism: Sequoia sempervirens (assembly GCA_007258455.2). Taxonomy (NCBI): domain Eukaryota; kingdom Viridiplantae; phylum Streptophyta; class Pinopsida; order Cupressales; family Cupressaceae; genus Sequoia; species Sequoia sempervirens. The sequence continues at coordinate 287,498,432 of VDFB02105785.1, read as the reverse complement.
TGTTGAATACATATACAACAGTGTGAATAGCTTCTTTCTAGTAAACTTCTGATAATCCGGCTTCATTGATCATTGACCAAGCAACTTCTTGAACTGTTTTGTTTTTCCTTTCAATAACTCCATTTTGTTGAGGGGTTCTCAGAGTAGATAACTATCTCTTTATTCCATGAACTTCACAAAATATATTGAACTCATGGGAGGTGAATTATCCTTCTCTATTAGATCTTAAGCATTTTATCTTCAAATTCACTTCATTTTCAACCATAGCCTTGAATGCCTTGAATCTATCTAATGCATCTTATTTCTCTCTTAGAAATGTAACCCATGTATATCTAGAATAGTCATCAATTAAAAGCATAAAGTACCTTTCACCAAGTAGAATTGGCACTCTCATGGGACCACAAAGATTTGTATGAACCAAATCCAGTAATCTAGTAGTAGATTGTTCTCTTGATCTATAATAATTTCTTGTTTGCTTTCTGAACTAGAAATTCCTATAGATAACATTTATAGGCTTTGTAATTCTTGATAGATCTCTCACGGCCTGAACAACACTAATCCTTGCCAAGTTATCAAAATTCATGTGACACATTCTCCTGTGCCATAACCAGCTATCATTTATCTAAGTCATAAAACATCGTCCATCAACACCTTTAAGTTGATAAATATTCTCTTCAGATTTCTTTCCTGTAGCAATCAATGTTTTGAATCCTTTCTGGATCTCACACTTCTCATCCTTAAACACAAGATACTATCCCTTTCTTCACATTTGACCAATGCTTAACAAATTATGCCTTAACCCTTAACATAGTAAACATCGTCAGTATGATGGTTTCCATCAAAACTTATTGAACCTATCCCACAAATTTTAGCACTAGTATCATCTCCAAACATAACCAGACCTCCATCATATTTCTCTAGTTTCAAAAACTTACTCTTGTCACCAGTCATGTGATGTGAGAAACCACTATCAACTACCCAAAAAATATTTTCCTGTTTAGCATGTAGGGAAGAGATAAATGTACCTTCATTTTTTCAAACTTCTCTTTCTCCTTCTCTTTCTCCTTCTCTAAAGGACTTTTCTTTGACTATTTTTCTAAATTAGTAGAAGTAGGTTCATCCTTAATCGCCAAGAACAAGCATTCATTATCATCTGGATCTTCATATTCTGAATCTTCATATGAAATACTAGCATTCTCATTAACATAGTAAGCTTTGTTAATCTTCTTTCCTTTCTCATATCTTTGTTTATACTTTTTATCTCTTTTCAGACACTTTGCAACATAGTGACCAATTTCTCCACAACTAAAGCACTTAAAGGGAAATTTACCTTCATACTTACCAGATCCTTTTCTCATTCTTCTTACAAAGTTAGCCTTGATTTCGTCAAATTTTTCTTCATCCGGATCTTCAATTTTTGTAGCTTTAAAAGAAGTTTCTATTTTGCTTCCACTTCTTAGATTCGACTTCCTAATCTCATAAGATGTCAAAAATCCTAGCAGCAAATCCTTAGTACAAGTCTTATAATCTAGTCTGTTGAATAGCACTCACCTTTTCACTATAAGCATTAGGAAGAGTTATGAGAATCTTCTTTACAATTTAGGTTTCATCTATAGTAGTGTCACTACCTCATCCAATATCTATACATAGGCTTTAACATTCTCATCTTCTGACATATGTATAAGATCAAATCGTGTTTCCAAATTCTATAATTTTTCCTCTTTTACCCTTTCATCACCATCGTGCACTCTTTCTAAAGCCTCCTAGACTTCCTTAGTTGTCTTCAAATTCTAAACCTTAATCAACTCAAAATGTACCAAACTATTCTTCAAGATGAACTTTACCTTGTTATTTGCTTCATGTGCTCTAATTTCTTCAGGTGTACTTGGACCATTAGCAGGAGGAGTGTAGGGATTCTTATAATCTTTCTCTACATCATATCCACAAATTTTCTAGATATTCTTCCATCAATACTTTCCAGATACAATAATTAGTTCCATCAAACCTCAGATAATCAATGACCATTTTACTAGCCATCATGGACCTTCCTCAAGCGGTTAAGCTCTTCACCAAGGCATCAAGCTTTGATACCAATTGTTGGATTGGAAAACTAAGAGGGGGGTGAATCAATTGTCATAGATTGTAACCTTAAATTCAATTACCGAAACTAACACATAAACTAATTAAGTGATTAACCATCAAATGCAAATGCACAAACACAATAACACCAGATTTATGTGGAAAACCTAATGAGGGAAAAACCACGGTGATGATTAACTCACACTATAGAGAATATCAAAATCAATTACAAAAATGCTCACTACTTGAAATAAGGACTCACTGTCCACAAGGCTACAACCCAGAGTGCTCACTGCCATAGAGATACAAAGAAGACAAAAAAGACTTGTTACAGAGAGACAACAATCCCAATGCAACAAAGATTCCACCTCAATCATTGATCAACTGCATAAATGATAGAGTTCACCTTCTTCTCACTGCATCCAAAAATTTAGCATTAAGCTTCACACTGATCGACCACACACATAACTCACACTTTCAAAATAGCATCAAAGTCACGTCTGCTCTTTCAATTATCTTCCTTCTTTTCTTATGTACAATTTTCATTGCTAGCACATTCTGCATTTATACTATCTCAAACCTTGAAACAAAACAAAGTCGGCGATCCAACTTCAAATTGAAATTAGGTCAGTGCAAAACATCCTAGGGTGGAATTAGAATGAGAGTGACCCAAACACACGCTTCACTAAAACCCATAATAGATCCAACACACTTTATCAACTTTGAAGATAGTGCTTGAAACACGGTCGACCAAACTAGTGTAAAAAACATAGATCAATTAAGCTCAATACTTCCAAATGCTGAAACCATCTTCAATACATGCCATAAGACTTCAACAAAGAGAAATCGGGACCAAAAACAATTCTCTCAGACCTCAACCAAAACACAAAACATAGTTCACAAGCACCAGATCAACATCCTCAACAGTTGAATACCTATAACCTTCTTTTAATACAATTTTCTCAATATCCTCAACATATACAATCAACAACAACTAATAGATAACTAGCTGACTAGTTGACATCAATGACAACACTTTCATTCCTCTTCCATTCTTGCAACACCACTTGCATGGAGTGAAAAATACCATCATTTTTGATAGGGACACATGGATGACCTCAAGGTTTTGGATGACCTTGAATGCTATATTAGGAACCAAACTGAATTTCAACTTAGCCTACCATCCTCAGACTGAGGGGTAGACATAGAGGGTGAATTAGGTAGTCGAAGACCTCCTTCGAATGTATTGTATAGACCAAAAGTATAGGTGGGAAGAATATTTTCCTTTGGTAGAGTTTTCTTACAACAACTGTTATTATACATCTTTAGGCATGGCATTGTTTGAAGCCTTGTATGGGTGAAAGTGTCATACCCCCATCAGTTGGGATTAATTGGAGGACAGGATCATAGTAGGACCTGAAATGCTTAAGGAAATGGAAGAACAAATGAGGCTCATTAAGAGTAGACTGAAAGAGGCAGTAGACTGATAGAAGAGTTATGCCAACAAGAATCAAACTCATATACAGTTCACAACAAGGGATAATTTTTTCTTGAGAGTTAAACCTCATAAAAGTTCTATTGCTTTTGGAAAGTGTTCTGAGCTGGTCCCCAAATATGTGGGATCGTTTAAAGTTTTGGAAGTGATTAACCCAGTTCCTTATAGACTAGCTCTACCACTTGCTTTGGCTCAACTTCATAATGTGTTTCATGTTTCCTTGCTTAAGCCATATCATCTTGATGTGACTCATGTGCTTGATTGGTAATCCTTGTAGGTACAGGATCCAGGAGTAGTGCTAGTGTATCCCTTTAAAATCCTGGATAGACACAACATTAAGTTGCAGAGTAGAGATATTGATCATTTTAAGGTCCAATGGGACCAGTGCTCAGAGGAAAGTGCTACTTGGGAGGATGTGGAAGAAATAGAACACTCCTTTCCACATTTTCTTTCTTCAGAAAGAAACTTCAATAATTTTGCTTGAATTTTTTTGGATTTAGATACTATGATATTCCATGCTTTAAATTCTGATGTGATGTTAGAAAATAGACATATATATTCTGATCTGATGTTGAAATATACATATATATTCTGATGTGATGTTGAAATAGACATATATTTTGATGTGATGCTAAAATAGACATATATATATATATATACATATTTATGTGATGTTGAAATAGACATGTATGTTCAAATTTGATATGATGCTCTTTTATTTCAACTTACTAGACATCGGGACGATGTCCCTTCCAAGAGGGGAAGGATGTCATAACCCAATTTTGTTGCATATTTATTATATTATGGTAAATTGAATTATTGAAGAAATTCAATATATTTAATAGAAATTTTGGAATTTTTAAAAATTGAATGAAAGAAGTTGACTGATGTTGACTTTATGAAATTTTGGAAATTATCTTATATGTTTTCAAGAGTTCAACGTTACTGATAAATTTTCAAGTGCAAGTGTGTGCAATTGCAGGGGTGATAGGTTGAAGGACAAGAACATGGTTGAAGTAGGATTATTTAGCCAGATCCAAAGGTAAGCCAGTTGGAATCTGGGTGCACACACCACAAATGGCATGATGACTTGCATTTGAACTATTTTTCATATATAAAAGAATGTAATTTCATGAATTGAATTCTTTTAGTGATTGAAAATGAATGGATTGTAGACTAAATTGTCTACTGAAACTTTGTGTTTTGAAGAAAACAAAAGAAAGTATTGAAAAAAATGATTAAGAAGGATAAGAGATTTAATTATGTGAAAATTAAGTGAAAATAAATTCTTTTAGTTTATATATATGGATCCTCGAGATGAAATTAAAGTTCCTTAATTAATTTAAAAGATGGCATGGAACTTATAAGCTCTCCCAATATATATATATGTATGTATGTATGTATGTATGTATGTATTTGCATTTATTTACATACATACATACATACATACATATACATACATATATATATATATATTGAAATGAAGAATGAACATGATAAATATGAAAGAAATCATATAAATACATATAGATATATGTATATATGAATATATATATATATATATATATATGTATGTATGTATGTATGTATGTATGTATATACATATACATATATATGTATACATATTCTTATTCTCAGCAAAATTTAAATTGATAATCGATAATATTCTAATATTAGACTGTTGAAATCAAATAAGATCATGAAGGACATGGTCTACCACAAGATTAATGGAAATATTCAAACAAGTAGTGGCTAATGGTAAGGCAATAATGACATCGCCAGTGACATGCAAAAGAATAATGTTGTTTCCATTTTTGAATTCATGTAATGTTGTAGGCAAAAAAGCACGACAAAGAAAGTTGTTGGTTTGAAGGAAAAAGTAGAGAGAGCTCGTGGGTGAGGGAAAAATCAAAGGTAGACTCACACAAAGCTTGATTTATCTGGTAAATTGATTACTTTAGAAAGAAAAATCGATTTTCTTTTATCATTTTTCCTCATCATTTGAAATGGTATTCTTCTATTTTGTTGATTGCATATTTTAAACTATAAATGTATTCATGTTGAATAACCATGGCCTTGAGCTGAGTAATGTGGCGTTGACCATTATTTTGGATCACCCAACCTATGGCCAGTATTGTATTATTTTCATTTAGAAGCCTTGTGCCTAGTTTTCATAGCTAGGCCGAGTCTTAGAGTTACTAAAATATGACTATTCTTTAAGTTTGCACTTTTGTGCTAGCCATTCGATGGTTATTCAAAATATCTATTCTGATTCTTTGTATTTTTATGATGATTAAAAATTATTGTACATCGACCATCAATCCCTTGAAAAAGGGTATCAACCCTATTTTTTTTTTTTATATGTATCATATTCTTCATATCGGCGGGGTCGATAAATAATTGCTAAAATAAATGCTCAAATTGTATTGTATGTATTCTAATGCCGCCACATTCTAGTGGTAAAGGTGGTGAAATCCTTGTTTAAATTCAATAGAACCAAGTAGGGTTCGATCTATAAGATCAAACGTCAGTTCTCTTGTAACTAAGATTCATGCATGTCAATTTTGAGTGGTGAAACCAACATGTCTTTAAAGTCAAATTTGTGCATGTTATTGTTGCTAAGAAAGAAATGCACTAGACAAATATGAATGGTTGATTTAGAGTGACCTACAAATTTTTTTGAGACTTGCAAAGGTATGAGTTCTGCTAGAACTTGAAACTTCCATGTCTTTCTATTGACTAAAATAGTTGTTTAAGTTTTACCTCGACAAGCTTGTCCAACTTAGATTCTTTATATTATTAAGTTGCATAATGAATTTTAGATATGAAAGCTATTCAAGATTTGAATATTAGACATTATGTTTTTATGTATGAAACTGAGCTATTTGATTTATTAGAGAAATCACTTGGCTTGCTTGAAAATTAAAAAATGAGAAGTTGTATAGATAATATTGTTACTGGAAAAACAACATTGTTTATTTTTAGTTCATTATGGAAAAAAAATTGTTTTGTTTTAAAACAATGAACAATTAAATGTAATATTTCCATTTAGCTTCTAAACAGCTTGAAACAACAATAAGTAATTGCAAATGTTGAATATTCTATTGGAAAACAATATTTTCTATCATTAAATGCAACTATTGAGTCTGAAACAGTTTGCAATGATGTAAATAGTGAATAATATTTTGTAAATGACACTGTTTTGTTAAGTTATCTTTGTAGCTGAAAACAACCTTGCTCATTAAATTTTTTAGTTGGAATAACTTTGAATAGTTGTAAACAGTGAATGTTCATAAGTAAAAATTTTGTCTTATAATTGTTTAGTAGGAAATAGTACTTGTTTTATTAAAATAATGAATGCCCATACGTAAACAACTTGTCTTATAACTGTTTAGTATGAAACAATACATGATTTGTTTAAACAATGAATGTTCATATGTAAACAACAATGTTAGAGTATCATAGTTGTGAGAATGCAATAACAGTATGTGTGAAACTCTTAACATATACTTGTTTTGATTATTTATTTTTGACAAAAGAAAAGAAACACCAAATGGAATACTATTTTATGATTGCAATCTAATTTAATGATTTATTTCAGAATGTATGAACAAATCTAAAACTTATATAGGCACATATATGTGTATGCACATAGACTTCTATGTACATACACATACTTGTGGCATACCTTCTTTTCTTCTTAGTTCATTTTTAAATGGAAAATGCTTACGATGAAAATTATATAATAGTCATAAGAATGATATGACTGATTATTGAATTACTCTATTGAATCATAAATCTTATTTATGTTTAGAGAGTAAATTAGTAATTTGATTATTCTTTTGAAGACATATGTGAAAGAATATTCTAATTCTTGAATGGAATAGTGATACCTTAGTTGACTAGAGAACCTAAGGGTAGATGCTGCTAGAGGGTAGATAGTTGTTATGAGATGTATAGTAGAAGGTTACCTTTGGGATGGGTGCCAAAATGGAGTTTAGAGAGTATAGGTTTGCTTTACCATAACCTATTCTTTGTTGTTGTTGCAAAAAAATTAATTATGCTTGGCCAAGAAATACCGTTCATTTTGTATGTATGAACTTTGTGATTTCACTATTTTCCATTCCTAGCATAGATCTTGCATTTTATTTTCTAACTTGTAGATAGAAATTGCATGTTGATGTATGGGAACACACCAGATTCCACCTTGTAGATTGTTCTCTTGTTAATATTTTTGTGCAAGGTTGGGCATTCTTCAAGTTGGAAGAATACCAGGGAAGTGTAAGCTTCATGGTTGGGTGGTAAAGCTCTTCAAACATGTTCTCATCCACTAGTGGAGGTGAGTGTCAAAGAAGAACCTTAATTGTTCACAAGGCTATTTAGTCTAAGATGTAACTTGATGTAATGCATTCATATATCTGATGTAAAGTGTACAATGTAATGACTTTGTTGCCTTAGGAACCAAGTCAAACCTGATATTGTAATTTGATTTTTGAAGTGAATATATGGATCATTGACTTATTTTAAATGGAAATGCACAACTATGATTGAATTTAGCCACTAGTTATGTCTTTTAAATTTGGAATATATTTATGTTTCAAATATAAGAATGTTAATTAAGTAATAATTTATGATGGGTTATTACAGATCTTCTCTTGGTTAAGCAATAATTGGTTATTGTAGATTGGTCCACCTTGGATACTATATTTCTCTCATGATTGTACATAGGTTTTAGTTTTAGTTATCTCTTCAAACCTTTACAATTTGATATTTCTTTGAAATATGAGTTAGAATAGGATTGAAAGCATCATTGAATTAATACATTTGATGAAAGTATTATTTTCATATCACAGATATGGGAAAATTGTTGCTAGGGTTTACATTCATTTTCAAGTCTTACAAAACCCTTACTATTTACTTAAGAGTTCCATATTTTTTTTTACCATAAATCCCCTTGTGATTACTAGAAAATCACATCATCACTGAGTTGTTTGTGCATTTTCAAGACCTGAAGTTAGAGATCTTGGGGTTGTTTCTTGAAGTTTGATGATAGAAATCACCTTTCAAGAGAGATAGAGTACTTGTACTTTGTCTATTTGAGCAATGCTAAAAACACCATCAACAAGGCTCACTATCCAAAGGACTTACTATCTATAATAGAAAAGGGAATAGAAGAATGGATCATTTCCAGATTTTGAATTGCTAACAATGCATCTACAACATGTTGAAGATACAATTCCAATTAAGCTTAGAAAATTTACTTTACACACTTCATACTTCACCACTATCACCCTTCACACTTCACTCTTCATGAAATCTCTCACACATTCTATACACCACTCACATTCTACATATCATCAATTAGGTCAGCCTAATTGCATGGACTATGTAACACCATCACACACACCTTGCTAAAGGAACCAAAATGTGTTCTTCACTAAAATAGTTTGGCATGACATATAATCACTCCCATGAATCTGTAACTTACACAATTCAACTCTACATGACCCCAAAACCCTTAGGTTGACACAACACAACAAAACAAGTGAAGTAACAACTGAATGAACCAACTGTTCATCCAAAAATTGATACACGAACCACTAAATCACTTTCCAATTGGATTGAATACAATTTTGACATCCTCAAATACTTCATCAAAACCACATAGCATCATAATCATCCGCAGTGGAATGTGAAGCATTCTAATATGCACTTTGCACCTATAACTCTACTTCTACTAAGCCCAATACTATTTCATTAATGTCTTTAGGTGTAGAAGATATACAACCTTGAAACTTTGGATGTAGAATCCTTCAACATGTACCATGAGTACCTCACAACCACATGACAAGATTCTCCAAACAAAACGATTGCAAGCCACAAAATTATTCCTTTGTTCCTTACTATTTCAGTTTGGGACTTAGATAATTTTCACCAAAAAAACTTTGTCTTCTCTAGACTATGTGCATACAGATGCACCATTACTTCTACAATCAGTTTCCATTAAGGAAAACACCATACACCATCATTCTCATGTTACCAACAAGATCAAACTCAAGGATATCGAACATAGGGATCAAAATTTGTGCCACCAAGAACTCGTATTGAGGCACGATATTAGGTATGTCCAAGAGAGATACTATGGTGTCCATTGCATCTGTTGCTTTGTCCTTGTAGTGATAGAAAATGTATCCCTTTACATTTTCTCACTTGTTCGGGCCCTCCTTATTTAAATTGGACTTAATTGTGCCTTAATTTAGTGTTGTAAAGTGTATCCCTTTACACTTTCGCACTTATTTAGGGAACCCTTAATTAATTGAGCTTAATTATGCCTTAATTGTCCTTTTAATTCATTTTCCAAGCCTATTTAATTACATTTTCCATAGGGGAAACCTAACATTCATTAATGCATTAATATAACACTTCATAATGAGCAATGTGTGTCCTAGGTTTATGAACCTACGACCCATTCACCCATGGGAAAATGGGTTCTCCCTAGACCTTAGGACCTAAATTAAATTTTTTTTTTTGGTGGTATTTTAACATATTCAAATCTGTGATTCAATGTTGGCTTGTGATATTTTAATTTTAGGAAATTAAGGATACATACCTATAAATATAAGGTTATTTCACCATGTTTCACCTAGCAATTTGAAGTGAGAAAGAGTATAATTTTTTTTTGTGATAAAAGGCATTCAAGAGAAGATTTATTAGATTTTTATTGTAGCATTCAAGATCCAACTGTCATATCAAAGTCTTCTTGCATCATGCATGATGTAGGTTTCATGATCAATTCAAGCATTCAAATCACTATTTCAAGCAAAATTCAAGAATCAAGATCCACATCCATTGAAGCCATTTCATACAAGTTGTAGATCTACATTCCAAAGTTTATTCAAGGGTTTGTTGAGTAGTAACATAACTTTGTTCATTCTTCATTCCCTCTTTCATGCTATTTCATTTTATTTCAAGGTTTTATTACCAAAATGGGGTTTGACCAAGGGAAAACTCCCATTCACCAAAAACAAACAATTTTTCCCTCTCATGTTGTGTTTGTAGATCTAGGTGGAAGAAAACTTGAAAATATCTTGATGAGAAAATTTGAAGAAGTTGATAAAGTTGCAAAAGTTGTCATCTCATGGAAACTCATCAATAGAATTTATTTTCGACATTCTGACACCACCACTTGGAAAAATTGAAAGATTCAAATCTATAGTAGAGGCTCTCACAAGTTGAAAAAAAACCCTGATAGTGGACCCATTCGCCCCTAGGTGAAAGAGTCCCATTCAACCTTTGAAAACTCACTTTTGGTAACTGGTAAACACAGTGCTTCCCTTCTCAAATCTGCAATCTAATTTCTGGTTCTTCTAATTTTGAGTTTAATATTGTTGTTTCAAGTTTAATTTGGCATAATTGGGTTGATTTTCTATTTTTAATCTTTCTCCCAAAATTTCCTGGTGAACCTGACCCCCGTCCTTCAGTCAAAGGAAATTTGTAGATTCACACTTTGAGTTGACTCACCTAAGGGTTGTAATTCAATTCTTTGTGTGGATCTCATTTCATAATGAAATGGGTGAAAATTAGGTCCCTAAGTGGTTCATCAATCCATTTTGATGCTCCCTCACCTACTTTTTCCACCTTTTCATTTTGGTAAACCCAAATTTTTTAGCATTGTATCTTTCTAATTTTGGAGTTTATTTCAGCCCTAGATCTAGGATTTGCATTCATTTGTATTGTATTACATTAAATTGAATCTTATCTAGGGTTTTTTAACTTGCATTAGTTTTCATCTCATTTAGGGTTTTAGGATTGCATTTTTGTATTCTTTAAAATCTAGAAAATACAAAAAAATTAGTCATTTTGCAAAGCATTTACATAACATTGTATCATAAAAAACTTAAAAACACAAAATTAAGTCAAAATTGCATATTAAATTAGGTCTCCTAGTTTTTCATTTAGCATTATTTTGCATTATTATTTGGACTTAATTTGACATAAAATTCAAACTGTAACCACCTGTCTTAGTCCAGAATATGAAAACCATAAGAATCAACTTAGAAATCTATAAATTCATTTTTCAAAACCTTGAGCTAGGACCCATTAGCCCATGGCAGAATGATTCCCTGATTAGGTATTTTTCTTTCATTTATGGGCATCAAAATCTTTGTTTTTCTATTATTTTTTGTTGTTATAGTTTGTAAAATTTTTGTTATCTCAAATTGATCATATTTAGCTTCATTTGATAAATTCAGTGCATTTTGTGAATTCAAAGTTTCATTCAAAAGAAATAATTTTTGGGATTTTTCATTACATAATCAGAAAATTATCTTGTTTAGAATCTAAAAAATTGCTTTTACATACTTGCATTGCACTTTACATTCTAGGTTATTTGATTGCATTTCACGTTCTATCCATTTTTGGTGCATATTAAGTTTGTGAAACTTGTATGAGCTTCACAACTTGGTGTCCTATTTCCAATAATGCCGTGAGACATAGTTTGAGACTCATGTCATCCCGTGATACACCATTCATTGTGGGTCTTTGGTTTTCTAACTCTTTCATTCATAGTGTTGACACTAGTCAACCCTCTATGGATCATACCTTTCACACTTCATTTCCCATGACTTCCCTACCCACAACTAATGTGCATGATGTCAAAACAATGGTTACCAATGTCCCACGAGAGAACATAAGAAGGATAGATGAAGAAATAGAGAAATTGCAAAACTTTGTGACTTATAAAACAATTGTTATAGTGCAATTCCTGCTTTAGATAATGTGAGGAAAATGCTTGAAAATGAACATGGAATAGAGATTGTGCAAATTCTAGCTCATATTTTTGATTAACATGCTCCTATATTGACTAGTTGTGCTCAAACTTTGGAGTATACTCAAATTCAAGGTGGAAATTAAATTTCTCCTTCCACAACCCTTACCTCTATTCCTACATATACCAATCCTCATTTTACTACAACCATCCAACCTACTAGCAATTTCAACGCTTAGGTATTTCCACTAGGAATCCCCTTAGCTTTGTGCATTCAAATCTCATATCTCCTCATCCATCTCCCCTCACAAACCTACAATCCACTTTCCCTCCACATACATACACAACTCCACCTTAGTCACCTCCATCTCACAACACCAACAATGATCCAGTCCTTAATACACTTTTACAAAATGTCTCATCCCTCCAACAAAAAATTACCACATTAAACCAAAACAACAATGGCCAACCTTCACAATACATCAAAACCAATCCATTATCATTGGAGAAATTGAGAACACAAATTCCACAAGGTATAGAGGTTCCTATATTTGAGAAATATGGTCAAAAAGGAGATCCTATTAGCCATGTTTTTGCATATACAACCTTATGTAGTGATTTCATTTTTGAAGATAAACTCTTGGCTAAACTCTTCCCTAGATCCTTGAAAGATACTACTTTAGAGTGGTTTTTCTCTTTATTGAAGAACTCAATATGTTCATTCAATGAAATTATTGATGCTTTCTACAACGAATTCCAAATAAACATGGGTGCCAAGATGAGCCTTGTTGACTTAATGACATGTAACCAAAAGGATGATAAAAGGGTACTGATTTCAAAGCATGATACCAAATGCTTTAATCACAAATAAACATTAAGATTCTTGATGTTGACCTTCAAAGAATGTTTATTTCCAATTTACAAGACAAAATCCAAGCCAAATTTGAGATGTTGAAATTCCCATCCTTAACCAACTTGTGTACTGCCCTTTGTGATTACCAAAATTCGATTAGTAGTCGTGAAGTGAAAACTCCCTCTAATCATCCTAAAAGGTCTAAATCCACACCTCAAACCAACCAGATCAACCTTTCAAGAAACAAAATAAGGGATTCCTACAACTTAATCCCCCTCAACCAACTCAACATGTTTATACCCAAGTGGCTGCTATAAACATGACAAATCCACATTCCTTTGGGATAGAAATAGAAAGTTCACCCCTCTACCTGATGCCCTTCATAATACCATGTTGTAACTCTTAAAAAATAATTCGATTTCCTTACCTCCTATTAGATCTCTTGATCCTACTAATCCTTTACCTTCAAACTATAGACCAAATTCCTATTGTCATTTTCATTAAAAAAATGGACATGATACAAAATATTGCAAGCATCTTAAACATCTTATATAAGACCTCATTGATTCTAATCATATTTAAATAAGAGGTGTCAATGATCAAGGTAATAAGTCTATAGCTCCTCCTAACCAAAACTTGTAAATCTTTACCAATCCTATGCCAAATCACAACATTTCCTTTGCCAAAGCTAGTGAAACAAAGAATGATGTGATGAATGTTGACACAGATGATGATAACACTAACGATAATGAGGAACACTCTATAAAATATTATTGAAGTTAAACATTGTAAGGGCCAAACTAATATTCCCCTTGACATTGCTTTCTCACAAAATGGCATAATAAAAAATGCACCCAATGGTCCTCTTTACATAGTTGGAAAAATCAATGAAAATCCTACCAATGGGATATTAATTGATCCTGTATTTGTAGAGAACATGATCATTGAAGAATTCTTATTTGTGCATGAGCTCTATCAAGATACATATGAAATATAGAAATCATGGATCAAAACACATAATGGTTTTGATTTCCCTACGATAGGTTCGATAAATCTCCCTTTAAAAGTTGGACCAAAACAATTAAATGTCTCATTCACCATCATCCCGACTTCGAACCAATTTCGTGTGAAGTTGGGCTACCCATGGCTTTTCTCCATGAATTTTGTCCCATCCGTTTTTGCATAAATGCTTAAAGTTTCCATTTGGTAATGAAATATTTACTATGCATCATAGTGGCTTTAACCATGTGTCTTCCTATGGGAACTTCTCATTGTATTTCTTTTGGAATGAGCCTATAGAGCCTATTAGACCCTATGAAGAATTCTTTTTCAAATCCTACCAAAATTTTAAGGAAAAATGAATAGAAAAATGATCGCTTAGTGATATGCCTCAACCCATGATTGAGACTCATATCCTTGATGAAACAATGATTGAACCAAAAGCCCTTCCAAGTAACCAAGACCAATCTATGAAAAATCCTTCCCCTATTTCCTATAAGAGACCATGAGATAATCAAATAATTCTTGTTGTGCCTCCTAAAATCAAACAAGTTTACAAAGCTAAAGAGAAAGTTTTTGAAAAACCTCCCATGGTTCCTTTCGTTCCTCCCTTAAGGGAAGAAAAGAAACCTATGATTGATAAACTCACTCCTACACAATCACAACTTTAAAACCAAACAAAAATAAACTAAAATTCTAGAGAGCATAGGCATAGACATTGTGCTATTGCTTGTTTGTTACAGGCAAAAGGAGAAACAAACAATATAGAAAATCAAAATCCAAACTTGTCTCAAGAAATGTGTGACGCCTCTCCACCTTTGCCACAACATAAACAACAACAACCTTCTATGGATATTATCATTATGCCTCCTGTTGTGATAAACTTGGCTAAAGATAATGAAACTACTAAAATTGATGAGGAATTGCATAAAAAATTAAATTTATTGTTTTCTTCTTCCATGAGCTTAAATAATGGTCTTCCTAAAGAGAGTGTTGAACTTGGTGCTTTTCCTAGTTTGGAACTTGATGTTGTCCCTTTGGATAGTTGTCTACCTTTCGCATATGATGAATAAGATTGGGATGCAGGTGACCTACTATAGGTTGACTCGCATGTGCCTTACTATTCTTGTCTTTATTGTCCCTTTCATGTTCTTTGTGTGATTGCATGTGCGTAATGTGATCTCCTGTACTATTTTGTTTGATGTACCTCTTCATGTGCATTCCTCTATTTGTATCTACTTTCTTCTATATGTCATAAACATTTATCTTTTCTTTTGTCTTGTGTTTTCCTTTTTGGGATGATGCAAGGTGTCGTGACATTTAGGTCTCTTCCATGTTAACCCAAAATATTTTTCTTTGTTTTCACTCTCTATGTGTCATTATTCTAGTTTTGTGAGTATTTGAGGAATGGTGACATTTTTGAGCTCTATAACAACATTGTAGCAAAGACATACTGACCCAAAATTCATAGATCCCTTATGTGTTTGGATTTCATTTTGGTGGAAACCCTTTATTTTTCATGACGTGGCTTCATTTGGGAACATATGAATTGGCATAGGGCTTTTTGAATAAGTTCTCATGTATCCTTTATTGTTTGGCATTGATTATTTTCTACTTTAAAGTAATTTCTCACATGGTGTTTAGAAATTTCTTTAAAGTGGGGGAATATATTGGCATTATTATTTTGAAAATTTTGGCATTCCTTATGTTTCATTGAGCAATCTTCTTACTTCTTGTGGCGTTTCTTCTTCTTGGTGGTGTCATTGGGTTTTATGTCCTCCAAGAGTGTGACCTTTCTTGGCATATGACTTTCCTCTTAGTGGTGATGCTACGTGTTGCATTCCCTAAGTTGTGCATCTTTTATCCTAGACTTGTCCTCTCTTGGAGACATTAGGCACAATTTTCCCTAAGAGGAAACCTTACATGAACTAAGAAAAATCCCTTTGAACATGTTTATTTTCTTTTTTTTTTCATAAGTGTCTAGCATAACATAGCTTGCTAACCTTGTGAAGCTCAAACCCTTTTCATGGCCACCAAGCATAACACACTTTTCTTGCATGTGGAGCCTTGCCTTATTTGTTCATAGGTTCTTAGCATAACATATCTTGTTAGGCCTTATGAATCTCAAAGTTTTTGTATTTTTTTGTGGTGCCTTATTGAAGTTATCAAAGATATAGATTTGGTATGGTATGGGAGCCTAATAAGATTCTCTCATTTTCCACCCTTTTGTGTTTTTTTTTGGCGCCTTATTGAAGTTATCAGAGGTATAACTTTGGTATAGGATGGGAGATTAATAATATTATCTCATTTTCCACCCTTGGGAGCTCACCTAGTGGACAGTCAGAATTCCATTAGCCCGTGTGAGTGTGTGTGTTGTTTGAATAGTGGACAGTGAGTTCCACTTGTGATTTTTTTTTTGGAAAAATAGTCAAGGTGTGTTCCACATCGTGTTGGATAGTTGAGGCTTGGTCCAACCTTTTTTTTTACCTTTTTCTTTAAGTCTTTGATGTTGTATTATTGAGTATCTTGTCACTATTGGATACATACATTTTGATTGTCTACTTTAGTGTGAGTTTGATGCAAGGTCATCCTCTCACTAAAGTGGGGGCTAAATGTAGTGATGGAAAATGTATCCCTTTACATTTTATCACTTGTTTGGGCCCTCATTTAAATTGGACTTAATTGTGCCTTAATTTAGCATTGTAAAGTGTATCCCTTTACATTTCCACACTTATTTAGGGCCCCCTTAAATAATTGAGCTTAATTATGCCTTAATTGGACCTTTAATTCATTTTCCAAGCCTATTTAATTACATTTTCTAAAGGGGAAACCATAAATTCATTAATGCCTTAACATAACACTTCACAATGAGAAATGTGTGTCCTAGGTTTATGGACCTAGCATCCATTCGCCCATGGGCGAATGGGTCCTCACTAGACCTTAGGACCTAAATTTAAATTATGTTTTTGGTGGTATTTTAACATATTCAAATTTTTTATTCAACTTTGGGTTGTGATATTTGAATTTCAGGAAATTAAGGATACATATCTATAAATATAAGGTTATTTCACTATGTTTCACCTAGCAATTTGAAGTGAGCAAGATTATAGAATTTTTTTTGATCAAATGCATTCAAGAGAAGATTTATTAAAGTTTTATTGTAGCATTCAAGATCCAATTGTCATATCAAAGTCTTCTTGCATCATGCATGTTTTTGGAGCTAACATTATGATGTAGGTTTCATGATCAATTCAAGCATTCAAAGCACTATTTCAAGAAAGATTCAAGAATCAAGATCCACATCCATTGACGTCATTTCATGCAAGTTGCAGATATACATTCCAAAGTTTATTCAAGGGTTTGTTGAGTAGTAACATAGCTTTGTTCATTCTCCATTCCCTCTTTCATGTTATTTCATTTCATTTCAAGGTTTTATTACCAAAACGGGGTTTGAACAAAGAAAACCCCCATTCACCAAAAATAAACAATTTCCCCTCTTTTGTTTTGTTTGTAGATCTAGGTGGAAGAAATCTTGAAAATATCTTGAAGAGAAAATTTGAAGTTGACAAAGTTGAAAAAGTTATCATCTCATGGAATCTAATCTACAAAATTTATTTCTGACATTCTAACACTACCACTTGAACAAATTGAAATATTTAGATCTATAGCAGAGGCTCCTGAAAGTTGCGAAAAAACCCCGAGAGTGGACCCATTCACCCCTGGGTGAATGAGTCCCAGTCAACCTTTGAAAAATCACTTTTGGTGACTGGTAAATGGAATTTTGTCCTTAAATTTTCAATCTAATTTCTAGTTCTAGTTATTTTGAGTTTAATATTGTTTTTGATTAAGGAATAAGTAGGTTTTGAAGGGACCCTGAAACCCTTAACAATAAACAAGAGAAAGATACAACAATAAAAGGATCATGGAAAGAAATAGACCACTTCCATCAAAGAAGAAAACAAGGAACCATCCCAGGAAGCACAACAAAAATCCAACAAAATTCTGACCACTAGGCCAAATTCTTGAGGATATTCACTGCCTCCTGCTCAAGTTTGTTCATATTTAAAGTAGCTTTCTTAATCTCTTGCATGTTAACAAGAGCTTGGTCAACTTTCCTCTTCAGGTTCACTCTGGTTCTTTTACTCAACCCCCCACCTTCCACCTGGCTTTCCTCTTTCTCAACATCCACATACTCAATAGTCCTGACCTAATAAGCATTTTCTAGATTATCCACCAATGTATTCATGGTCTTCGCAATAGACTTTAAAATTTTGTGGCTTATTTCTAGAACCCTATGGAGAGACTCTTTTATGTTCTTAATCTTTTCCTCTATTCCAGAAATCTTACCATCATGGTTACTCTTAAATTGCTACAAATCCTCAACTATTTTCTTGAGGAAATCCACCATGTATTTCTTTTCTTCCTCAGTCCATAAATCAGTAGCCTTTTCTCTATCTCTATTATTATTGTCATTCTTTTTAGACTTTTCAAGTTTATTGTTCATAGCCCCCTGATTCAACTTGAGTTCCTTAATCTCAAAAAACACCCATCTAATTACCCTGAAGAAATCCACAGACCCAAGAATTCCATCAGGATATTCACATTCATCTTTAAAGTAATGGTCATCCGCCTTGAGATCTTTGGGATAACAAGGTCTATCCTCTCTATCAGTGGAAAGGTAGTTGGAGTATTCTGACAAGGGGGTTGACTGAGAATCATCCTGATTAGTCTCATAAGAGGGATCCTCTAAGACCTTTCTTTTACCCTTCTCCTAGGGAGAGACACTAGATTTCCCTTTCCCCTTAATTTCAACCCTTCCCCTAGAAGAAGGGGTTTGGTGGGACAAAGTCGACATAGCTTTGAAATGTTCATAGATTAAAACAAGAAAACCCTCGTGGAGAATAGAATGCCTAATCGGATTCTCATTATAATTTTGAAGACTAGCATTCAAAGAGTTTAATATTTTTGTTTCAAGTTTAACTTGGCATAATTGGGTTGATTTTCTATTTTTAATATTTCTCCCAAAAGTTCCTAGTGAACTTGACCCCCGTCCTTCGGTCATAAGGAAGTTTGTAGATTCACACTTTGACTTGAATCACCTAAGGGTTGTAATTAAATTCTTTGTGTGGATCTCATTTCCTAATGAAATGAGTGAGAAGTAGGTCCCTATGTGGTTCATCAATCCATTTTGATGCTCTCTCACCTACTTTTTTCACCCTTTCAGTTTTGAATTTTGGGAATCTACTCAAATATAATGGCATTAAAGTATTCCTTGAAACTTTTGACCATTCTTTTGTATGACATAAGCTTTTCGTCTTTTGTGTCATAATCATCATTAAAATTTTATACAACTTACTGAGAATCACCATAGCCATGTAGGTTCTTGATTTTCCATTTAATAGCCATTTGAAGTCTTCTGAGAAATGCTTCATATTAGGCCATGTTATTGGTACAACTAAATGCTATCCTATGAGATTTAGGGATTGTATCCCCTTGTGGAATTATGAAAAGGATTCCATCCATAGAACCCATCAAAGTATAGCTTCCATGTTGTTGATGTTTCTAGTGTAAAAATTACCTCATGAAAATTTGATACTAGAGGTTGAAATGTAGGAGTGAGAGCATCAACTAGCTGATTTGTTATTATATGTCCCTTTATGGCTTTTCTTTCCACATACTCTATGTCAAAATCATTGAGGAGTATTACCCATTTGGATAATCTACTTGTTAGTGTTGCCTTACTGAGTAAGTAATTTAGAGGATCTATCTTTTCTATCAACTTAGTCTAGAGATTCATCATATAGTGCCATAGATTTTTTGTTGCAAAGACAACTGCTAGAAATTAGCGCTTAATAGGAGAATAATTATGCTCGTACCCTACAAGTGTATGAATAATATAGTATATTTCTCTTTCGTTTTCCTCTTCATCATTTTGTGCCAACAGGGCTCCCAAGGCTGATGATCTTGTTGATACATACAAAATAAGAAATTACCTATCAATAGGAGGCATTGATACCGGTGGTGAAAACAAGTAATCCTTGATTTGATAAAAGGATTACTGATAGTTTTCAATCCATTTGAATGGTACGTCCTTATGAATAAGATACTAAAAGGGATGACATTTTTTAGCTATTTGTGCAATGAATTTATAGATTGACCATAATTTACCTTGTAGGATTCTTAATTATGACAAAATAAAAAGGTTGAGGCATGCCAATAATAGCTATCACCTTTGCAAGATCGACCTTAATACCTTTGTGAGAAACAATGTACCCATGGAGCTTCCTAGAAGTTACTCCAAAGAAACACATTTTTGGATTTATCCTGACTTTATATTCTTCTAATCTAGTGAAGATCTTGTCTAGCACATTTAGATGACTATCTCTTGTGATGGATTTAACTAGTAAGCCATTAACATAGTCCTCAGTGAGTGTAGGTATCATGTCATGAAAAATTATAGTCATAGCCCTTTGATATGTTTCTCCAAAGTTTTAAAGGCTGAAGCACATGACATTCCAACAGTAAGTACCTCATGGATAAGTAAAAGCAGTTTTGATTATAACTAAAGAAGTCATCCATCAGTGATAGCATCTAGTATCCTATTGTGATATCTTCAATCATGCCAATGTTTGGTAAAGGAAAACCATCTTTTAGACAATCATTATTTAGATTCCTAAAGTATGTATAGATGCATATTCCCTCAGTTAGTTTTTTGATTGGTACAAGATTTAAAATCCATTCTACATATTCTTGAAAGGTGGAAATTGTTGCTTTTCTAGAGTTTAGGACCTAGAATTACTATCTTCACTCTCTCTCATTCAAGAACAAACCCTAGAGATCTCAATGCAAAATAGAAGGAGATTTTGCAATATGGTTGTCCTAGGGGTTGAATATAAACTAATGAGGGGTTCACCACCAAGTTAAGACTTGGAAAGACAAATGAAGTGCAATACGTAATGCTTAAATCTAGTTTGATGCAAAGCTTCACTAAATGACCTAAAAATGCAAATGAAACAAAATAAAAAGATATAGGGTTGAATGTGTGCACCTAGAAATATGAAGATGACTGAATGAGGTTCTGAGATGGTAGAAATTTTTTCTTTAATGCTGAGTGGGACTCATTCGCAAAGTTGGGTGAATCAGTCCAAAATATGGGTTTCTATGCGGAATAGGAATATGGCAAATGGGTATCTGAATCTACAAAAATATAAATTTAGACAAAAATTGGGACTCATTCACTAGAAGTGGTGAATCAGTCTAGTTAGGGTTTTCTGGAACTTCAAGATCTGAATATACTCTTCTCAGTCTTCTCAATCTACTTTAGGTTTCTAGATCTAAATCTCTATAAATCAACCTATGGGTGTTCTCCAATGTTCTTGAATGCTTGATGACAACTTTGACAACTTTGGGCACTTTGAGAACTTTCTCCAACCTTGCTCTTCAATGTTTTTTCAATCTAAACCGATAAATCACACACTAAATAGAGGGGAAAATGTTGTTTTGTTAGTGGATAGGGATTTTCCCTCGTCAAACCCCATTTTGGTAGTCAAACCTTGAAATAGAATAAAATAGGAATGGAGAATGATGAATGAACAAAATATGATGTTGCAACTCACCAAACCCTAGCAATAAGAGGTTGAAAACATGTATGAGATGGCTCCAATGGATGTATATCTTGACTCTTTCTTGAAGGTGATAGATCTTGAATAAAGTGCTAGCCTAAATCATAAAACCCTACATCACAATTGTTAGCTCAAAAAAAAAATGGTGCATGAAATCTTTGAAATTATGATTGATGCTTGAATAATGCTCTTGAATGCTTGATAATCTACCCTTGAAGACTCTTTAATGCTCTTGTGAACTCAAAATTTCTATTATGAATTCTCTCACAAAAGTATTAGGTGAAAATGAATGAAAGAACCTTGTATTTATACTTAATTATGCAAGAATCCCCGAAATTACAACACTACAAGCCAACATCAGATCTAGGAGGATAAAATCCCACCAAAAATTTGAATTAATTTTGATTTTGGGCCACAAAATACTCATTTTTCCAAAGTGGTGAATGAGTCCCATTAGGCATAATTTATGGAACCATTTTCAAAAATGCTTAGAAAGGTGTGAAACCAGATTCGGGACCCAAAAACCTAGGTGGGACTCATTCTCCCAAGGTGGAAAATGAGTCCTAGATCACTAAATCTAGGGCCATTCAACCTAAAACACCTGAATTATGATTGGGTATTGATATGTGTCAAGATCATCCTCGAAAAGATGCATAAATGAGGCTTGTGGATACAAAATAAGTCCAATTAAAGCATAATAAAGCCCAATTATTAATGCCAACCCTAAAAAAGTGTGAAAATATGTTACAACACTTTACAACACTTCAAATAAGGCAATAATAAGGTTTATTTTTTATTAAAAAGAGGTTTATTAGGTTTAGTTAATTGATAAAACCTTAGAAAAGTGTGAAAGTGTGTTACAAAACTTCACAACACTTTAGCAAGGTACCATTTAAATTCATTAGTTCACAAGGTCCCAAGACCTAATGTGAATGTTTCAAACACATTACAACACTAAATCAAGGCATCATTAGGCTCAATTCTGCAAGGAGGGCCCAAGTGTGAAAATTTCCCTACGACATTTTTTGACACTAAAATTCTATTGGCCTTATGAAACCAACATCTAACAATTTCTTCAATTTAGCTTTGACTAGTACGGTGATCTGTGGGTGCATTTTCCTCAGCTTTTGCTTGAAAGGTTTTACATTAAGAAAAATGGGAAGATGATGTAAAACTAGCTCAAGATCCAATCCAAGCTTGTCAACATAAGACTAGGAAAATTTGATCTATCTTGCATAAAAGAAGCTCATGAACTCTGGTTTTTCAATCTTAGTTAATGATGTTACAAAGCGTATGATTCTAGGATTATTAGTTGTGTTGATGTTAACTTCCTTTGATTTCTTGGCTAACAATGGTGATCTCTCTTGAATTATGGGTAGTACATTTAATCGTCCATTCTTGGGTGCCTGAAAGAGGTTTTCACCCTTAGATATGTCCATTTTTTACTTTTTTGAGGTCTAGAGGCACCTTCCGATTTTCACCTATAGACCTATTCTTTTTTATTTTGTCATTGTTGCAAGTAGAGGATGGGATGGACTCCCCAAAGTAATTTGTGGCATCAAGATCCATGTTGAATCCAAATTTGTGATCCCCACTAGGTATACCTTCTCAAAGTCTCATGAACTCATCTATTGCTTCATCATTTTTGAATATATCTAATATTGGGGGTCCTTGTTTGTCCCAATTGATTAATTATGGGTGTACTAGAGGCAAGTCATCATCAGTATTGACATAATTCAAGGACAAGGTAGATATTGTAAATAATGAGGTATATTAGGGTCCCAAAAGGTTTCAATCCAAGCTCAACCATCAGTCTCTTCATCTTCAAGAGGGTTGGTCTCAATATTTTCCTTAGAAGTATCGACATCATTAGAAATTTTAACGTTTTCACCTAATAGTAACTTAGTACGAGGAGCAAACACTTTTAAGGATTTATACCCTAATCCTTTATTCTTCAGTAACTTTCTAATCAGCATGGGCTCCATCATTCCTTGTTTATGTGCATAAATTCCACTCTATCCATCATAGCCCTTTTGTTTCATAATCTTAAAACCTTTCCCATATTGTTCAATTT
This sequence comes from Sequoia sempervirens, assembly GCA_007258455.2. Taxonomy (NCBI): domain Eukaryota; kingdom Viridiplantae; phylum Streptophyta; class Pinopsida; order Cupressales; family Cupressaceae; genus Sequoia; species Sequoia sempervirens. Next base: position 287,474,543 of record VDFB02105785.1, on the reverse strand, counting down.
CTATCTATGTAGGTTCAATGTCTTCCATAATTGATGTAGAGGATGTAGTTTTCCATAAGACTTCAATGATGCAGATAGTTTCCCAATGCAAAAGTAACTCTCAATGTTATACTCTCCACATTCTTGGTCATGCATTTGGACCTTAACTTTAGTATGGGGAGTGGATGGAGTGGAAGAGGTGGATAATGATGCGATATTGATGTAATGTGATGAGGTGGATGGTGAATCAAGATCACCTACTATTGTGATTTTGGTACCATTATAAGGGAATTTCAGGCACTAGTGGTAGTTGAGGGAATGACCTTCATGGCATGAATCCATGGATGATCAAGGAGAATGTTAAACGGTAAGTCCAAATCTAGAACTTGGAACATAATGTCTTGCATGACCATACCAAATCTTATATGAAGTGTGATTACGCCCTTGGAAGATTGCTTTACATCATCATAAGCCTTTTATTATAATCCTCTTAGATATGTCTATATAAGCCTGAAAAAATCCTAATGCTTTAACCAGTTTCAAAGTACAAATGTTTAGACCTGCTCCACCATCTATCAAGACTCATTTGATTTTATCTTTGTTAATGAATATTTAAGGTGTATTGGATCATTATGATGGGGTCTTTGCAATGGAATGCCATGCTTGATAAATGTGACATGATTTGTGGTAGATAAATACCCTTTCGTGGCTTGGAATTGATCAACATCAAGGTGTGTGGGGACCAAATAATCTTGTAAGGCTTTATCAAGGATAACTTTTTGTGTGGGAGACATGTGAAGTAGCTCAAGAATATATATCTATGCAGAGGTTTTCCCTAGATTATTTGAGTTTATATTTACTCTTTGGTTGTGGATTAGAATGGTGTAGGGGCACCTAGTCTTCATAATGGAAAAGGGGGGTAAATGTTAGGTTTTTTTGCTTGAGTCATGTTTTTTTTTGTAATAAGGTCCATTGAGACCATGTTTCAAGTTTTAAGTCATGTGGGGTTAGTTTTAGGTTTAGTTGTCAAGTTTTGCAAAAAGTTTTAGGTTTTTCAAGAAACTTTTGCATTTTTGGTCTTTTGTGGAAGTTGAACCATTGGAGATTTAAATGGAAGTTAGAAAATAGTTTTTTTTTTGGTTGTAAATGTTTAAATATTCCTTGGGATGGTTGAGGAAAATTTTTGGTGATGCTTTTGGTCTTAAAACAATAAAATATACTATGTTTTTTGTGTTTTCCATTGTGTTTTTGTTGCTACAAAAGATAGTATGGCCCCATATAACCTACAAATGATTAAATTGCATTGGAATTGATGTAGGGTTGAATATAATATCATTATCCTTTTATTTCATCTATTCTCATTAAGTTTGAAGGGATTTAGAGCATTTTTACTGAAAACAGTCAAAAACCCTAGTTAGTGAGGGTTTGATTGAAGAAAATGAGTTTTTGACCCATTCCACTAGTGAAAAGGTCTGATAATTAGTGGAATGGAGGTAGATAATATTTTTTCAAGATTTTTGGTGTTTGTAGAAGCAGGGGATGGAGTTATGGAAAGTTTGAGGTTACCCTAGCCTAATATCACCATGTATTAGGCTTAGGTGATTAGGTAGACTTAGGGTTTTGTAGAAAAATGATTTGGTGATTGTTCCAATTGATGAAATTGCTTGTACAAACCGCATGTGACATGATGGAAGCCCTGGAGTGAAGTTTGGTAGTTTGAGATAGAATATCACATTGTTGCTTTGTAAAACAAGCCTAATTGGCCTAATTGTAGCGTAGTAGTCAAAATTTGAGGGTTTTGTTCCAAAGTAACCCTATATAAAAATTTGATATGTCTTCAAGTGGAATAAAGGGCATCTTGAATGGTGTTCAATTTTTTGGTTTGAAGTCTTCTCTAAAAGCTATGATGAAAAACCCCTATTTGGAGTACTACTAAGGGAATTGAAGGATTTGAGAGAAAACCACCAAGCTGGGGCCCTTGAATTGAAAACTTTGTTCAATTGAGTTTTTTTTATTACCTCCACCCTACTCTACATCAAATTGATATAAAAGCATAGGTTTTGATCAATAAGTGGAAAAGGTTGAAGTTTGAAAGAAGCAACAATTCCTCCTAAAGTAAATCCAACTGCTAGAGAAATGCGAGAGTTGAAGGAAAAGTGTGCCAAGGAGTTGAGACAGGTAAAGGAGTCTCAAGAAGCTATCCTAGCTAGACTTGCAGCACTTGAATCAAACCAAAGGAGAGGTGTGGTCACCAGAGACCAGAGTGATCTAGAGGATGAGGAAGAAGGTGAGAATGAAAACCCTCAAGAAGGATTCCAAGAGGAAGGGTTGGATCCTATTGAATTGAGAATGGAAAAGTTGTTGAAGGCTATCAAAGAAGTCACTCCTAAGGTGAAGATGGAATTACCCATGTATGGTGGGAAGTTGGATAGTGAAGAGGTGCTAGGTTGGATTGATGCACTTGATAACTATTTTGAGTATGAAGAGGTAGCAGAAGACTAAAGGGTGAAATTTTCCAAAACAAAATTGAAAGGCCCTGCCTTAACTTGGTGGAATTATGTGCAGAAAGAAAGGTTGAAGAAGGGAAAGACAAAAATCAATTACTGGGATAGAATGGTGGCTAAAATCAAAATCCAATTTCTACCCGGTGATTATGCAATTCAAACATTTAGAAGGCTAAAAAACCTCAAACAAAAGGAGATGGATGTCATGGCTTATTTGAGGAGTTTCATAAGTTAAGTATAAGAGAAGGTCATGTTGAGGATGAGGTGGAGAAAGTAGCAAGGTACATAAATGGGTTGAGGTTCAATATACAAGATGAGGTAAGTCTTACCACCCCTAAAATGGTGGAAGAATTCTTTCAATTGGTTGTTAGGGTAGCAGAAAAGTTGAAGAGAAGGAAAGAGAAACAAAGTAGAGGTAGAGGAACCTTTGGAGGAAGAGGATAATCTCAAAAGCCACAAGGAGAGACAAGTAGTCATCAAGAACAAAGCTCAGAATCAAGAGATAGTTTCAAAGGTAGAAGATCAAATAGTAGAGGTGGATTTGGAAGTCATGGAAGAGGATCAAATACATTCATAGGAAGGTGTTATTAGTGTAACAAGATTGTCCACCGAGCTTGGAAATGTCCAGATAAGCAACCTTCAACTTCACATGGAGGAGAAAGGACTCAGTTGGTGCAAGAGGAAGACATTGAGAGTGTAAAATCTCCATCACAACATGCTGCTCTTGAAATTGGTGAAACTCTAATGGTAAGAAGAATGTTGATCAAGGTTCCTATGGTGAAAGAGCCTCCACAAAGAAAATCCTTCTTTAGAACCACCTACAAATCTTAAGGTAAGGTTTGTAAGGTTGTTGATTTCGGTAGCACAAATAACTTAGTTTCTTTTGAGATGGTAGAAAAGTTGAAAATGAAAATGATACCACATACCACTCCTTACAAGGCCTCCTGGTTGAATAAGGGATAGTAGGTCCTAGTTAATGAGAAAACTCTGGTGGAATTTAACATAGGAGGGTATAAAGACAAAATATTGTGTGACATCATCCCAATGGATGTTTTTCATATGCTTTTAGGGAGACCTTGGAAATATGATAGGAAGGCTAAGCATGATGGGAAAAAGAAGACTTATGTGATAGAAAAGGATGGAATCTCATTCACTCTTACTCCATTGCAATATGAAGGTCTAGATACACAAGTTGGGTGTAGTGTAATTCTGGTTGGGGAAAAGGATTTTTTGAAAACCATGAAGGAAGAGGGTGGAGAAGGTTATGCCATTGTAATCAAACCAAATTATGTCATGACAACAACAAAGTTTGATGATGTTCCTAGAGAGGTCCAAGCCTTGTTGAACAAGTATAAGGACATTGTGGTAGATGAACTCCCTAGATCTTTACCACCAATAAGAGATGTGAGTCACCATATAGATTTTATACCAAGAGAAAACCTACCTAACAAAGCTGCATATAAAATGACTCCAAAACAAAATGAAGAGATTAGGAAAGAAATTCAAGAGCTTCTTGAGAAAGGCCTAATAAGAGAGAGTCTTAGCCCATGTGTTGTTCCCACTGTTTTTGCACCAAAAAAAGGAGGAGATTGGAGAATGTGCACTGACTCAAGGGCTATTAACAAGATTACCATAAGGTATAGGTTCCCCATACCAAGAATGGAAGATTTGATGGATTGTTTAGGAGGGGCTTGTTATTTTTCTAAGATTGACCTCAAAAGTGGCTACCACCAAATCAAAATTAGAGAGGGGGATGAGTGGAAAAATTCCTTCAAAAAAAATGAGGGGTTGTATGAATGGATTGTCATGCCATGATTTCAAATGCACCAAGAATTTTTATGAGATTAATAAATGAAGTTCTAAAACCCTTCATAGGTAAGTTTGTGGTTGTCTATTTGGATGATATTCTTTTTTTTAGTAAGACTAAAGAGGAACACTTGCAACATTTAAACTTGGTTTTGAATCTGTGATCTCAAAAGGATCTTTGAAGATGGACCCTAGCAAGGTGGAAGAAATTCTCAATTGGCCTACTCCAACATCAGTAAGTGAGGTAAGAAGTTTCCATGACCTAGCCAGTTTTTACAAAAAAATTGTGAAGAATTTCAGTCATATATGCTCTCCAATCATTGACACAATCAAAGGGGATAAAATAAAGAAATTTGTAAGGTATGATGAGGCAAAAAAAGTTTTCAATATCTGAAATAAATGGTAGCACAACAACCTATCTTAGCATTGCCTGACTTTAACAAGGTTTTAACCATTGAATGTGATGCAAGTGGGTATGCAATTGGGGCAATATTGAGTCGAGAGGAAAGTCATATTGAATTCTTCAGTGAGAAGCTTAATGAGGAAAAGAAAAAGTATTCCTCTTATGACTTGGAGTTATATGGTATGGTGTAATCATTGGAGAAGTGGAGACACTATCTCCTACCTAAGGAATTAATTGTTTTTACTGAAAATCATGCTTTACAGTTCTTAAATAGCCAAGAAAAACTCAACCACATACATGTGAAGTGGGTGGAGTACCTACAAAGATTCACCTTCACCATCAAACATAAAAAGGGGTAGTCAAACAAGATGGCAGATGCTTTGAGCAGGAGAACATTGTTGGTTCAAGAAGTGTAGTTACAAAGTGTAGGGATTGATGCTTTGAAAGGTATGTATGTAGAGGATGATGATTTCAAAGAAATTAATGCTTCTTGTAGTCAATTCAATGGTACTTTTCATGAAGACAATTCTGATTTCTTGATTCAAGAAGGTTTAATGTTTAAGGGTGCTCAACTTTGTATTCCCAAATTCTATATGAGAGATAATTTGATTAAGGAGAAGCACAGTGGAAACTTAGCAAGTCACTTTGGTGTGGACTAGACTTTGGAATAGGTAAGAAGGTATTACTATTGGCCCAAGATGCAAGGTGATGTGAGAAGATTTGTAGACGTGAGAAGATTTGTAGAAAAGTGTGTTGTTTGTCAAAAAGACAAGGGTTGTAGTACTAATGCAGTTCTTTATCAACCATTTCCAATCCAAAATAGACCATGGGAGTCCATATGTATAGATTTTGTGTTGGGGTTTCCCAAAAATCAAAGAGGCTTTGATTTAGTGCTTGTCGTAGTAGAAAGGTTTAGTAAAATGGCACACTTTATACCATGTAAAAGTACAAATGATGCCTCATACATTGCAAGGTTGTTTTTCAAGGTGGTGGTTAGGATCCATGGATTACCATTAACCATTGTTTTAGACAATGAAAATTAATTTTTGGGTTACTTTTAGAGAACCCTTTGGAAGAAGCTAGGCACAAATTTGACTTTTAACTTTTCCTATCAGCCCCAAATAGATGGGAAAAATGAAGTAGTCAATAGAAGCCTTGGAAATTTCCTTAGATGCTTGAGAAAATAACACTCGACACAATGGGATCTAATCCTTCCCCAAGTTGAGTTTGCATACAATGATTTTGTGAATAGAAATGTTGGTAAAAGCCCATTTGAGATTGTGTATGGATTTCCGCCTAAGGGGGTGCTTGAACTTAGAGATTTGAGTGGAATGGAGAGGAGTGCTGAAGGAGAAGAGTTTATAGTTTCCATGAAAGAAATACATCAACAGGTTAGAGAGAACCTTCAAAGGAATGTTGATAAATATAAACATGCAGACTTGAAAAGGAGAGAGGTTCTTTTCAAAGTGGGGGACTTGGTATTAACTCATTTGAGTAAGGAAAGGATACATAAAGGGAAGTATTCAAAGCTCCAGATGAAGAAG
>VDFB02105785.1:287270423-287468207 GCA_007258455.2 Sequoia sempervirens | reverse complement strand
AGAATGAGAGAGGGAGAGATGAAGGGATATAAAGATAGAGATAGGAAGTTATATAGAGAGAGCTAGGGAGAGGTACATATGGGGAGATATATATAGAGAGATATGTGAAGAGAAAGAGAGATAGATCTCTTTATATCTCTGTCTCCCTCTCTATCTTTATGTTTCTTATTATCTCTCAATCTCTCTCTTCCTCTCTCTCCCCCATTTCCCTGGGTGATCCCACAATATTGGTTTACAATTTTTGGCCAAACTGGACATTGAACTATTTTTTTTTAACTAAATCTTCACTTCTAAGCACCTATAGCTGCTAAACCATGAGGAATTTGAAGATGATGCAAAATAGTGATTTGTGACATTTTATCTATAGATTCTAAATATATATATTTTTTAAAAAATGGAATCAGATTGCATTTCTTTTTCCATCTCCTTCAAAAACTAATTTTTAACAGTAAACACCATTTTTAAAGAGTGGTGTTCACTGTATACAACATAAAAATTTTTCTATGAAGGATAAAATTCTAATTTTTTCGAATTTACCTTTGTAACTATGATATCTAGCACGATCATTTGGTTTCATAGTGTTTTATTGATTTTTTTTTTTAATTAAGTTTTGAAGTCAAACCAATTACAATTTAGACATAGGTGGGCCGTATACAACATAACTCTTTTTGTAGGTATCAAAATTCATTTTTTTTATTGGATCAAGGACATCAATACCTAGCATGAAAAGATTTTTCATTTTTTTTTGATAATCTACTATTTTTCCACATGTGCAAAATAGAGAGTTTGATTTTCGATGAAAAACCTATGTTTAATTAAACTAAAAAAATACATAATAAAACCAAAATATATTAAAATTATATTTGATGGATAGCTCATTTTGAGGACTACCATCATCTAGTTGGGTATGTGAAGTTTCCTCCATTTTCATCCTCAACCCGAGCTTCGAAAGGAATTTTTTTGTAAAAGTTTGGTAGAAGAGGGGGAGAAGGGAAAAAAAGGGGGGTTCACTCTCACCCTTTCAAGCGAAGGGGGGTTTCCTTGAACCCCTTTTTTTAATTTTCCTTTGTTTTCATTTTAAAAAACATGGCAACAAGGGGTCACATGAAAAAGGGCCCTGTTCGCTCGAAGGGGGGTTTGAGCGAACCCCTTTTTGGGTTCATGCAAACTCGCCCCTTCATGTGAACCCTAAAAACCCAAAATTTGTTTCATGGGAGCATTTTTGCAATTTTCCTTCCTCAACAGAATTGTAAATCAGTTTTGTGGGATCACCCCTCTCTATATTTGTCTTTGCTTCTCTCTTCCTCTATCTATCTTTCTCTCATTTCTTCTCTCTATCTATTTCCCTCTCCCTATCTTTCTCCCCTTACTATTTTTTACTATCTCTATCTCTTTGTCTCTCCATATTTATTCTTTTATATCTATACCTCTATTTTTGTATCTCTATCTCTCATTTTATCTCTTTGTGTCTCTTTGTCTCCCTCTCATTTCTCCATTTCTCTATCTATTTTCCTCCTAAGTGTGCACTAGGTACACTAAAGAGGTTTTAAAGGAAAATTATATCCTTAATCAAATGACATGCTACCTTGAGCATAACTCCTTAGGGATATGCTATGCTTGGATTGTTGGCATGAAACAACTAATCAAAAGTTACCTTCTCTCTCTCACTTTATAGATTGTAATTTATATTTCAAGTTTGAAATTCATTTTATTATATAAATTATAACAAAAATCCAAAACATAATTATTCTACAATGATTAAAGTTTTTAAAAAAAAAATAATTATAAATAAAAATAATTCTAATATTTTTTAATTATTATTTATAATGTTATAAGAAGGCATAAATAATAAAAATAAATTTCAAATTTAAATCTAAATTTAAAACTAAATAGAAAGTCAATATATATATATATATATATATATATATATATATATAATTAAATATTAATAAACATAATAATTTTAAAAAATTAATAACAAATAATAAATTTATTAAGTTAATAAATGATTAAATAAAAAAGTAAAACTATTATTTAATTTATTAGAATTAAAATATTAATAAAATATGTACCTACAAAATATAATTAATATATTACCAACAATATTAACAAATAAAAAATATTATTAAATCAATTAAATTTTAAAAACTAAAACTATATTTCAAATAAAATATTAAAAATAAAAATAAACTATATTAAAATTGGAAAAAAAGTGAAATTCTAAATTTTATATTAAAATTACAAGTAACACCAAACTTAGTGAAAAATAAAATGAAATTTATTAAAAACAAAAATTCAATTCGTAATTTATTGATTTATTATTATTAATGTTATTATTTGAAATCTAAATATATATTTATTAAGAAATTATTATTATTTATCTAAAAATTGAAGTTTAAAAAGTTTAAAAGAAAAAAGTTAGTTTGTAATTTATTGATTTATTATTATTTGAAAAATATATATTTATTAAAAACTTATTATTATTTATCTAAAAATCTAAGTTTGAAAGTTTAAAAGAAAAAAACAATTCTTATCTTTTCTTAATTTAAAGGTAAGACTTGATAAAAATGTAGTTTTTTCTTTAATTATAATTTATATTTTTTTTTATTTTAGAAAATTTGATGAATCATTTCGATGGTCTTGCATCCTTCTCTATAATTTCCAACTGTTGATTTTCAAAAGCAAGTCATTCACTTCATATAGGAATGCCTTCGACATAATTATAACATATCAATAATACTTCTCAAAGTAATTGACATTTAAAATATAACATTTTAATAGTACATTCAAAATAATAATTAATATATTTTTATTAAATAAAAGAGAAAGTGAGATCCCATCCATATTACAAACAAACTAAAAGACAATATCAAATAAAATTCTTTTAAAAAATAACAAAATCACATAAACACAAAAAATAATCCAATTGTCTTAGCACATGTTGATTAAATGGTTAGAATATAATTTTTAGTGGAAAACCTCTATCCAACTTGGAAATTGCACCTTTGATCGTATTTATTAATTAATTGAAAATAAAACATTGGTTCTATTATAATTTTTAATTAATTAATTAGTCGACGGGCTATATATTGTGGGCACAGCCCACCAGAATTGTCTCATGCCAGAAATGTGCACGCTTGAAAATAATCTCTGAACACTTATTCAGATTTTGACTCCTAGTTTCTTTTGACTGAGTCCACACCAATTTGATCTGATTCTGTTTTATCTTATCTCTTCTGCAATCTAATCTAATCTAATCTAATCACTGCAATCTTATCTTAATAGCACTGACATTTCAAATCGGATTTATAAAATAATATAATTCCTAAAAACTCTTCATTTTTTCCCATCAACATCGTTGAAATCTTCAGGTAAGACCCATGCCATGGTTTCAATGAGTTTTTTTTGGAGGGAATCCATAAACGATGGATATTTTTTTGTCAATCGGGAAATCCATTTTTCTGTCCTGCGACCATTTCTTAAGGTAAGTCACTTGCCATGGTTTTGGTGAGTCTTTTCTTTTTGGGAATCTATACGTGGCGAGTTCATTTGTTGTGTTTTATTTCATTCTAGAACATTTCTCTTGTTTTCAAAGCATTTGGTGTTCAAGAGAAAATATTTCTGATTTTTTTGAAGGATTTTTGGGGTTTTTTCTCAAAGACTTAGCGAACAATCTAGACCACAAATATAATTAACTATATTGTATTCAATTGTATGTAAGGAGGGTCTCCAACATCTCTACCCACATATTCTCATCCTCATCCCCTCGATTTCTTCTTCATTCACCACGAGTTTTGGCAATGATGACTTCTCCACCGCAAAACCCTCATGAGAGATTGGAAGGATTTTGGAGTGGGAGATCGGATTCTATTTGTTCTTGTACTGGTGAATACATTGGTGAATTGTACCCATGTTTGACTCGCTCAATACATAGCACAATTTGTGTAAGGGGAGAAGAACATGTGTATTTCCCCGCTCTATTTCTTCTTCCGCATGGAGCGTTAAAACATGATGCCTTACTTGCAGACTACCCAAATTGCAGACAAATTGGTTGGGATTATCGAGCATTAATTATGCAACCTTCATTCCCATTTTTATTTTAATTCTTTCCATGTTGCCATTAGATTGGATGAGTTTGGCTATTTTGGAGGGGTCTTTGAATGACCACAACCAATTTTTCATTGATTCGAATGCCTTTGTCGAAGAGAGGAATTTAAAGGAATATGGAAATGGAGGGAAGTGTGGATTAGGATGAGAATAGGTGGGTAGAGATGTTGGAAACCCTCCTTATACATGATTGAATACAATATAGTTACTTATAATTTTGGTTTGTTTTTCTATAATATCTTCAGTTAGTTTTTGATCCTTTGAGGATTGTCTTATATTGGTTGATCCTATATTTAAACTGTTATTGGGTGCTGCCACAATAGTGGTTTACAATTTCTGGGAGGAACTGATTTTTGCTGAAATCACATATTTTTAGAAAATATAATGATTTAAGCCTTGAAAAGTTCCATTTAAAGAATTCCAATTGAAGAGGGTTTGATCAAACTACCTTAAATCAAACCCCCTTGGATAGAACCCCGCTAGTCTTAAACCATACCTATAACAGACTCTCCTTTACACCTATCAAAATGCTGATAAAAAACCATTTTTGATTTACCTTTTGGAGGATCAAATGAATTCATTTAAAATTTATTTTTTGCAAGTATGTAGTCCTTATTATAAGCTTCCCAAAAAGTATAATTTTAAATAAATTTAATTTGATTATTATATTTATTTTTTATTTCTCATGAATGTAGGTTTTTCACGAAAATCAAGCTCTGCATGTGGAAAAATAGAAGATTATTAAAAACAAAATTAAAAATATTAGTGCACTATATATTGAATTCCTTTGATCCAACAAAGAAAAAAATGAATTTTGATACATACAAAAAGTTATGCATTATCCGCTATGTCGAATTATAATTGGTTTGAATTCAAAACTTGATTAAAGAAAAAAATATTCAATAAAAAACTATCTAACCAAGTGGAAGCACTAGATATTAGAGTTTCAAATCTAAATTTGAAGAATTAGAATTTTATCCTTCATAGAAAAAAAGTTATGCATTATACGGTGAGCGTCACTTTTTAAAAATGTTGTTTTCTGAAAAAAAATAGTTTTCGAGGGAGATGGAAAAAGAAGTGCAATCTGATTCCAAAATTTTTGAAAAAAATATATTTAGAATCTATAGACAAAATGTCACGAAACTCTAGTTTGCATCATCTTCAAATTCCCCATGGTTTAGCTGCTATAGGAGCCCAAAAGTGAAGATTTAGTTAACAAAATATATTTCAGTGTCCAGTTTGGCCAAAAATTGTAAACCACTATTGTGGGATCACCCTATTGTCCAAATCATTTGTCAATGGAGTTGATTTGAGATTCTTACACCTGGATTGATTGTTGTTCTTTCTAGATAGATCATTTAATTCAACTCTCGCATTTGAATCAAGGCAGTTTTCTCCTATCTCAACATTTGAGGGGATAAGTATTTCTGTAGAGCTTTCCAGAATCATTTTTTTTTAACCACAAGCAACCCTTTTTCCCCTCATTTTCGGTCTCTGCTATTTGATTTATCATTGTGTTGGTCACCCTAATCATTTCCTGTAGCAAGGTCTACTGATGCCAAAGGCCTTTTTGCATTTGGATGAAAGCAATTGTTAGTTTCCAAAATCTCCTGGGACATTTTTATGAAATCATGGACAACCTTTTTATCTTTATTTTTCTCCATTGTTTTCAGTTTCAGATGTAGTAATCTATTTTTGTTCTAGAGATATATTTAATAAAAAGGAAAGGGAATCTACCCATCTACTTCATGTCCAAAGATGCATGGAAAAATAGGGGTTTGGCCCTGCAATAGAGGAGGAGCAATTTGGACTTTTTCAATCTTAAGGGGATCCCTTGTTTCCCATACAATGACAACTACTCATGGAACAAATTTTCATTTTCTTAAAAAAGATAAACCTTTGGTATTCAAACAAAATTGAGAATGACACCAACCTACAAATCCTCAATCCTCATAAATAGGATCAGGTTCAATTTTATTTAGTTGATTCCATTAAATAACGAAATGGAAAGAGGGGTTTTCAACTTACCAGATTTAAAGAGCTTTGAGTTTAAAGAGCTTTGAGTAATAAAGGAAAGGGAAAGACACTTATTACAATTGTTGTGCCTACCACAAAGACTTGCATTCTTGATTATAGAGCTTCACATCACATGGCTACAACACAATTTATGTTTTCCACATTACAACCATGTTTTATACCAAAAATATTGATATGTATATACAATTGTCATAATGATTGGTGCAATCTCATAACACTTCACTCTATATGTAGGATTGCAAGAATTCAACATCACAACATGACTTTGACTTCCACCCATTCTATGAGGGTTTCTGTCAGAACACAACAACCTACCCTGCTTACATATGTACTTTGATTGCTCTTGAGCCTATCAAGCATTTCAAGTTTGATCAGAGCCTAGATAACTTAAAAAAAATGTAGGTTTTGTGACTCAACTTTCTTTCTATAGCTATGTGCCATGTAAACACATTGGAAAGCAGTGTTGTATTGTCAATATATTTGTCTTTGATTCTTAATAAGCATCCTTGTCTATTGCTTTGTATTTAAGTACCCTTTTCTTTTGCGCCTTTTTATTGTACATGGTATTGAACAACACATACAGTTTGGTTAAGCGGAAATATAAATTAATTTAATTTTTTTTCCAAGGTTAGGATGGTTTACATACATTAATTTAACTAAAACCACTTATCTATTTGAATGAGAAGAAATAATGAGAGATTTTTTCTACCCAATGAAACCCAAGATGGGGTGAAATAGAAATCTTAGAAATGTGAGGAGATTGGACACAAGAAGCTAAGAATGTAGTCAAACAGATTTCATTTATCCAAATCTTCACTTTCATTGGATATTAAGATTGCATAGTGGTAAAGATTTATGTTGTTCTTAATGAAGGAAAGTGCTTGTTTAAACCACAAATTACAATTAAAGCACTTCTTTAGAGTAGAAAAATTGCTAGACAGATAAAACAAACAAATATGACAAAGTTCTTTGCTCGCAGTAGTGCTCGACATTTTTGTGGTTGTTAGATCTCCTTTGCACAAATCTAATAAATATTAAACTGAATTGAATTTTAGGAAACACAACCTCCCTTATAAGGCAATGGTTTGCTAGTCCAAAGATATGTATAGCCATTTGAAAGAGAAAATAGCAGTGGGCATTATCAGTTCTCAAGAAGGTGTCTTGTGTTTGCATTTATTTAGCAATTATTGTATTTGTTCTGTTATGCTAAGAATGGTATGCAAATATCTTTCTTTGTTGCAAGCAATGCCCACATAATAAGTTCAAACTTATTTTCAATAATGCCCAAAGCAGGCTAGCCATGCAGGCTAGGTAGAGGTTACTAAACAAGCTCATTAAGTAATGCCTTGTATCTTTTGTTGAGGTATAACTAAATTAAAGGGAAACTGAAAAATAAAGAATCGTTTTCCTGTACATAAACTAGATGGACAGATCCAATTTGCATCATTGTGCAAAGAGAAAGTGTAGAATGGTCACTACCTACTAATCATTTCCACAATACAAGTCTCCATGTGAAACAACAAATATGCATTAAATGTGAATGCTAAATGAAAGGCAACAAATGTGTGTAGTGAAGATCCCAAGGTGGGAAAATTCACTAGCTCACAATAGAGCCATGCTGTAGTTGCAGTGTTTACCTCTTTCAACTTAGTTGACTACAAATAAAAATAGATGTCCACTTGAAGATTGGAATCCACTTGTCTTCATGGCCACATATGAAGCATATTGCTTCTCTTCGTTGTTACTGTAACTAAATGCTTTAGGCATGTACATCTTGTGATGGGTTGAGGGGTAATTCTCCAAAGATTGCAACGAGGAAATTTTTTAGTCTAACTTGACTTGTATGGGCATTATTTATATCACTCAAAACAACAATATCATCCTTCTTTGAAGGATCCACATCCAATTTCTAGCCACAACTTTTGTTGGTGATGGTGAACGTTTCTTCCAAACAACTATTCTACCCACCCTCTTCCATGACTAGGAAAAGAAGTCTGGGTGTCTCCCAACTTATTCAAGAAGACAAATCAATTCAAGGAAACAAACTCCCTATACTCTACTTAGGGAAATTTTATTACAATCGTTCCTACCACAGTGGAATTGTTGTATGTATGGATGTAACCAGGCAAAAAACAACTGTGCAATTATAGAGCAAGAGTCATGGTTTATTGAATTGACAATTTAGCATTGTGCCATTTTCATCATATCCAATGATCATTACGTTCCATGTCTTTACATCTTTTTGAGTTGTTATGTCAAATAGTTCACATGTCTTGTCTATTTTTCCACACTTCACATACATTGGTTTTCATCTTTTTGAGGCATACTATCGAATCATTCATGTGCCTTATCTATGCTTCCTCATTTTGGAAGCATGTCAATCAAAGCACTTGTATTCTTTTATGCTTTAATGGCTATCCATATTTCGAGGCTCCCATATTTACATAGATCATGTTGTAAAAGTTGTGGAATTTTGATTTTAATAGTGTTTGCTTCAAAGTTTCTTTTATAGATCCATCTTGTCTATAGCTTGCAATCATTGCATATTTCTTGAGGCATTTAACCAAATAATTTGTGTACCATATTTGTGTCCCCTCGTTTTGTAGTGCAACGTAAGGGAAGTTTGGGATGTATTCATGTAATGATTCATGCTGAGTGAAAAGCAAAAGAAAAATAATTGATAATATTGGAAAATGTGTATGTTATAGTTGTAAAATGATTACAAGTGAAGATCATAAAATGGAGGAGGCTAAGAAATATAAAATAGAAAGTACATTATAATTGGGGATGCACATATAAAATATATTAAAGGTTGGACAAGAACATAGATATTTTTTAAAGATAGGAATAAGAATAAATAGTAGAGGGCATAAATATAGGTAAAAGTAGTAATAAGATATATATATATATATATATCATAGATATTTTTTAAAGATAAGAATAAGAATAAATAGTAGAGGGCATAAATATAGTTAAAAGTATATATATAGAAATTGAATATACAACATATATAAGAAATGAAATAGCTAGAGTTGTCAAGGATATTGAGAAAAATATTTTTTCAATTGGACTTATATGTGGTGAGTGCAAATTTATTTTTAATTTGATATCAATATCATTTGATGAAGAAGTTACATGACGTTTTGAAGATTCTTATTAATTAAAATATTATTAAAAATATAAGATATTTTATAAAATACTAATTAAAATCATAAGATATTTTATAGAATACTATTCAAAATCATAAGATATTTGAATTTGAATTTAATAAATAACGGAAACGCATTCAGCAAGGGGGATGGGACCGCATTCAGAGTACTGGATAGACGTTGCTGACGTAATGGTTGAGGCGTCCTGATTTATTTTGACTGAATAGTATTTCGTTCTTTATCGCATCGCCACCCCACCACAGATCTCCGTGTCTGCTGCATCCAACTTTTAAGGGAAACAAGGCGTGCTTTAGTTACGTTCCTGAGGCGGCGCAATTAGGTTTTTGCATTTTGCGTCATTGCTGACCTCGCCTTCAAACGGGAAAGCTAAATGCATTAACGTCAGCGCTGAGCGTCTCCTGATTGGCTTGGGCTTTAAATATGTGTTAGGGAGAGAAGGAATTTTGATCTTGTGTGAGAGATGGCCGTGTCATTGGATTTGGAAGGGGTGCTGGGTAGAACAAGCAATGCATGGACGAGGGAAGACAATGCGTTCTCCAGATCGTTCAGCAACCGCAGAAGCAGCGGCGTGGAGAATGACGAAGAGGCTCTCAAATGGGCTGCTCTTGAAAAGCTGCCAACTTATGACCGTCTCAGGAAGTCCGTTCTTAGCGAAGTTGCTGCGACTGGAAGTTTCAAATACCAGAATGTTGATGTCACAACACTTTCTACTGAAACGCGGAGGAGGTTCATTGAGAGAGTTCTGCAGGTAGCCGAAGTGGACAACGAGCACTTTCTTTCAAAATTCAGGGAAAGAATTAAGAGGTAAATAAAAATACAACTTTTCTCCAGTAATGATGTTCAAACAAGAGTAGGGTGCTGATAATGAGTGTAACTACAGAGTGGGGATTGAGTTGCCAACGATAGAAGTTCGGTTCGACCACTGGACTGTCGATGCGGATGTGCATGTTGGAAGCAGAGCTCTTCCTACTGCTATCAATTTTGTTTCAAACTTGGTTGAGGTAAATTACGAGCCCGTTCCAGTTCCTTTATGGTATTGTGATAAAAGCATGTACAGGGTAGTTCCAGTTATTTGAGGAGTATAAGATCAACCAGACTGTCAGTCTTCTAGTCAAAATTAATAGCAGGAGATTTTGGAAAAGAGCATGAAAACAAATTAAATTGTATGTCTCCGTCCCATAGACTGTTTAGTCTCGTGAACGTTATTAAAATCTTTCTTTCATTCATTCAACTAATGTACCTAGGAAACAGTATTTTGGTGAAAAAACCCATTCGAAAAAGATAAATAAAAACTAAAAAAAAGACCAAACCGATGAGCTGCTAAGAATTTTTAAAATTTAAGCATCCGACGATATGAAAAAATACGAAAAATCGCAGACAAGGTAACAACTAATAAAGTAAGAAAATAAAATATCAAAGAAAAATCAGCAGATGGAGGAAATGGGTTGTTGTAATTTTTATGATTAATATTAAACATAAGATTAATCAAATATAAAATATAAAATTATTTTTCTTGTCTATTTTTCTTATCCTCAAGTCTTCTCTAGGGGAGAGGGGCCAATAGTTGTGCAGTCAATTGTGATTATGCATATTAGTACTAAAATGGATTAATATTATATCTTGTATATATTCATTTCACATATTAATCAAAATATTACCAAATATGTGACATTATGGGATCAATAGTGGTTCACTTCAGAACTCTCAAATAAAAAAAAACATAAATACATTCATGAACAAGTGAAATACATATTTTTTTCTCTCAAATAAAAAATCATAACTATCCACTATAAGTGTATCATTTATAAAATTAAATGCCCATTTAATAAAATAAGACACTCATTTAAACAAGTATTGTTATCATATTGAAACAATATTATTCTTATGTGTACAACTATTAGGGTAGCAATGTACAAGCTTTGGAGTATTTTTGTCCTATCACAAATATAAAAGGCAAGCACAATAATTTAGTTTGATATAAGTTGTATCTTAAATAATTATGTGTTGTTTTTATAACAAATAGTTTTTATGTGTTCAACTATTGGTCCAATTGTGTTGAATATAAAAGCTAAACATACCAAAGATTTATAGTTACCAATAGGTGATTGGTCCATTCAAGTTGCATATAAGTTCTATTTTAAATAACAATATGATATTATACAAACAACAAATGATATTTTTTGTTCAACTACTATGAGTACAATGATTAAGTTTTGGTCTAATCTTTAAAAAGTCAAATTTTGGACACTTTACAATAGATGTGCTATTGTGGCAAGTTGCATGATGAGTCACACCTCCAAACCTTAGTTATAAATAGATAAGAAGCCAGTCCACATTTTAAAAAAAAATCAAAAATTCTACGCTACATATTGACAAAGTTAGCCCACACGACTAGTGGCCCCTCTCCCCTACACCTTGCCTCTTCTTCTTAATCCAAATTTACTTCCCATTCTTTCACTTTTCTCTTTCACATAATGATCACTAATGTGATCTGAAACATCTATCAGAAAAACACGCACAGAAAATCCAAAAGTGACTATTCAAAGAATAACAATTAAACCAACATAAAAGCAATTATTTAGCAATTGTAATAACAGTAACAATCTTCAATCTAAGCTAAGTTTGTTCTGCTTATTTGTTATTACTGGCCTCTTGAAATGAGAAAAGGGGCTTTCGATTCGTGGGGTTCCTCAGTAATCTGATGCATTGCAAATGTTCACCTCTGTTTGTGGCGTAAAGTCGTATTTATTGGCCAGCTTTTGTAAATTGTATATGATTGCATGAAAGTTTTGAACTAGTATTTGATAAAAGGAAGGAACCAGGAACCCAAATCTGATGGTAGCTTGCCTGGTTTTAGGATTTTGTTTACTGCCCCTGGTAGTGGGATGAGAATGTAATTGAATTTGAGGAGCTTTCAATTTAACCGCATTCTAACAAAATGTTGTTGTGCAGGGGTTTCTCAACTCCCTGCATATATTGCGGTCAAAGAGGAAAACTCTTACTATCCTTCATGACGTAAGTGGCATCATTAAACCTTCACGGTAAGTTTATTCTACCATATTTGAATATGAAGCTGTCCAAATATATAAACGGAGGACTGCAGGTTTTTTTTGTCTTGTAATTAACCATTCATTGATCTATTCAGGATGATGCTTCTTCTTGGTCCACCTGGAGCTGGGAAGACTACATTGCTAACAGCTTTGGCTGGAAAACCTGACCGCAATCTCAGGGTAGGTTGAACTTCTATTTATTTTATCCTACATAGAGACAGTATTTGTTGTTTAGAGAAGCTGAGCTTGTTCGTGTCTGTTGAAATGTTTGTATACATTTGTTGTCTTTATTTCGTCCCACGCCCCTAAGTTGATCTTGTTGATTACATCAAATTATTTCTTATAGTCTGTTTGTCATAGAGAAAACACTAATGTGATTACATGCCTTTCCACAGATTACCGGAAATGTGACCTACAATGGACACTCGTTGACAGAATTTGTGCCACAAAGAACATCCGCTTACATTAGCCAACATGATTTGCACTATCCGGAGATGACTGTAAGGGAAACACTGGATTTCTCTGGCCAATGTCAAGGTGTTGGGTCAAGATATGGTGAGTTTTTTGTGCATGCATTGCTCTCAACTGCATCGTTTTCTCAATTTTGTGACCATGCTGATATTTGTATTGCTTACAGACCTACTGCAAGAACTTTTGAAACGTGAGAAGCAAGCAGGTATTAAACCAGATCCAGATGTTGACGTCTATATGAAGGTAGGTACTTCTCTTAGAGGGTTGTTTTTGATTAAAAGTTCCTCAATGAAATCTTTGCTTTATGATTACTGCCATTTATTCCACACTGAGATACACTATGGCCACAGGAAACGGCAATTGAAGGCCAGAAGACCAGTCTTGTCACAGACTATATGTTGAAGGTTTGTTTTCATAAACTCCATATTAATAGGTACAAATTCTTCATAGATTTTGAATATTAAGATTATTCACCTAGGTAACTGCACCCTTATGTGTTCTAGATTCTGGGACTAGACATTTGTGCTGACATGAAAATAGGAGATCAAATGCTCCGTGGAATCTCTGGAGGTCAAAGGAAAAGAGTCACCACAGGTGGGATATCCAAGGAAAGCTCCTTGATGACAAAGTTGAAGCAATTAAACTTGAATTTGCATTACTGAAACATTACAATTTTGTGATTGTTATCGAACATTTCTTGCAGGGGAAATGCTAGTTGCTCGTCCAAAAGCTCTTTTTATGGATGAAATTTCAACTGGATTGGACAGCGCTACAACTTTTCAGATTATCAAGTGTCTGCGCCAAATTGTCCATGTCCTGGACGGTACAATGTTGATAGCTCTTCTGCAACCTGCTCCTGAAACATAAGAACTATTTGATGACATCCTCTTATTGTGTGAAGGAGAGATTGTGTATCAAGGACCTCGGGAATATGTGCTTGAATTTTTCGAGTCCATGGGTTTCAAATGCCCGGATAGAAAAGGGGTTGCAGATTTCTTGCAGGAAGTATGTTTTTTGATCCATTATGTAGGACTTGGTGATATTTAGGTGGCAACTTCAAAGCATAGATATTCATTTCATTTGCACATAAGATATGGTACTTGGATGTAGATTGATTGGCAAGTTCAAGTTTACTATTGACCTTGGTCACAATGTCAGAATCCAGAAGCACAAAACTTGAACATGATAGGGAAAAGTATCTCCTTGTGGAATTCCAAAGGGGGATTTCATATACCAGATGTATGTCTTGCTTGCTAGTGACCTAAAATACCAGCCTTACCATTATTCTAGCTAGAGTGGACCCTGTACTCCATTCTCTTTAAGAAATCTGGCATACAACTATCCCTTTTTAGTACGTCTTCATGTGTCAATAGTGATCAAATACTATACTTCAATCCTTTTAGATAAGTTTTCTGTTATATCTTATTTACTAACTATATTTTTGTGTTGAGCTGCTTGAATTTGACAGGTGACCTCAAGAAAGGATCAAGAGCAATATTGGGTGGATAGAAGTCAGCCATATCAATACATACCTGTCAAGGAATTTGCAGAGGCTTTCAAATCATTTCATGTTGGCAAGCGTCTCACAGAAGAGTTATCACATTCATATGACAGAACAAAGAACCATCCTGCTGCTCTTACATCCACCAACTATGGTGTTAGTAAAATGAACATGCTCAAAGCTTGCTTCTCTCGAGAAGTGCTGCTTATGAAGAGAAACTCTTTTGTCTACATATTTAAAACAGGACAGGTGAGTCATTTGGATCCCAAATTTGGAGAGCTCAATCATTCCTTTTTTTCATCTTATCGGAGAAAGGAGAATGAATCCTGACAAACAGATAATACAGATTGCAGTTGTTGGGGCAATCACAATGACTCTTTTTTTGCGCACGGAAATGCACCAGCAGAGCATTACAGATGGAAATCTGTATATGGGAGCTATGTTCTTTGGTCTAATCCATATGATGTTTAATGGATTTCCAGAAATGTCAATGACAGTTGGCCGCCTTCCAGTTTTCTACAAGCAAAGAGACCTCCTATTCTATCCAGCTTGGGCTTATGCATTACCAACATGGGTAGTGAAAATTCCACTATCTTTTCTAGAAGCATTGATTTTGGTTTCTGTTACGTACTACGTTATTGGCTTTGCACCAGAAGCTGAGAGGTAACTCTTGTAATTCTCTATTTTTGCTCCATAGGCAATGTTAGATGCATAGAAATCATACCGATCCACTTACAAGAGGTTTGATAGTTCTTTGTGAATAATAATGTTTCATAGATGTGGCAGAAATAATAAGAAATATAATGATATAAATCTTAAGGATTACTTTATAAATCACTCGCTACATTCATAATACTGTATTGAAGTGATTCTTTTCACCACAAACATTCCATCTATAGTTAAGAGATGTAGACAGAATCATTAGATCTCCAAATTACTTAAGCTTATTCAGTTGTAAGTTTGTGTCTCCTTAATCTGAACAGAGCACTTGGTAATGATCTTCATGATGATTTAAGGAACTGTATAGAACAAAAGGTGACCTGCCATTGTGGCAGATAATTTGGAAGCTCACAATCTATTTTTAGCAGCTTAATCATACCCATATATCTACCCACTTTTTACCAATTCCCATGAGCATGTGATGCCTGTGCTTATTTGTTAGAAATTGAGTTTATATGAGGTTACACATTGAAGAAAATAGATTCATGCTATCCCATATGTAGCTAATGTGTCTGATGCTTTGTAGCCTGGTATCTAATCAAATTTGTATCCCCCACAGTGGTTGGTACTTGGTTTTTGTAATTCTTTCATATTAATTTCCTTTTAGTTACATAATTAGCAACATGTGAGATGAGCAAAGAGACCTATAAAGTTTTCAACTCCTCACTCTTTTGTATTAGTGCAAACATAGCTCAGTTTGTTAGGTAGAGATGCGGAATCAATCTTGACCCTTAGTAGATTCTTCTTACAAATTACCATCTGCTAAATCTTATCAAACGTATTAGAGACTTGAACTCTCAAGTGTCCTAGTTTTTCTCAAAGCATTGATTCTTCCCTGCACCCAGCAACGATCAACTTAATGCAAACTCATTTCGCTCTATGTTGTCTGTAAGCATTTTCATGTTCTTTGAGAAAACAATTTTACTTTTTTCCCCCCCCAAAATGTCATTTACAACAAGTAAATTAACTTGTAGAAACCTGTCAGCTAAAGGATCTTTGGTCTACAATTTAGGAAGGTAGATGAGTGGTGATATTTTTATTTTTTCAAAACCCTCAACAAATCCCTATAAGAATTAAATATTCACTCCATCAAATCGACAGTCTCCTTGAACAACTACAATGGGCCAGAGACTTCACAAAGATTGTTCGTCTTGGAATGCCATCAAGTTTGCACACAGCTTTCTGATGTATGATTAACATCTTACACACTAACCATGTTAATGATATTTTAGTTTTAGCACTAGCTGAGAAGATTGTATAATGTGCACAAGCCATCCTTAAATTTCTTTGATAACATTTTCCCCAGTTGGAGACTCGTTTTTTTCATCAGACAAAAATCAGTTAATTATTGGGATTTACACTTGATTCATGTAGGGTTCATGTGGATGCCATAAAATCTGGATCCTCAGAGAATTGCCCACTTCAACAAATGTGATTGTTGTTAAAAGCTGCTTGGATAACATGAAAGTCCTTTAAAATTTTGTCCATCACTATTCTGCTATAGCTCACCCCTCTAATTAAATCTTCAAAAACAACAAAGCATTTCAATGGGATCCTAGGCCAGAATAAAATTTCTAACGCCCATAAATATGTTATTTTCTCAACACAAGTGCTTATGCTTATTTGATGTACAATATCCTGTTGAACTAGGAACATGCCCCTCAATTTTTCTTATGGTCCATCCTGAAGCAGAATTGAATCACCTTGCTTACCACCTGAAATCTGCATCACATGCCAAACTAAATTACATCCACAATTAAAATAAATTGTATTCCCTAGTAGAGGCACCGAAGAACTGGCAAATCTCTACATCTTCTAATTCTCGACCTGTAACCGAATATTGCCATTACAATTAGGCATCTTATTTTCAGCAATTTCATCTAATAATTAAGTACAAGAAGTGAGCCACCAACAAGGTAGAAAACCTCTCCAATCATTACTCAACACCTTTACTTACTAACATATTAGATGTTAGGTGCAGTAATCATGATGTTTGTATAAAATTAAATTAATAGTTATCAACCAGCTAACCTTCTTGGACTATGACCTTTAAGATGGGATTTTGTTAAAGCTTAACTAGTTCTGTTCATAAACTGATACTGCTTAAATAGGCACATTCCTCTGCCTATGGGGAACATTTTGAAGCAGAGAAAGCCCTTCAAAACCATTAATGCTACAGATTTTCGCTGGTTAGGTACATAAGCACCTTCAACACCTTTGGAGATACTTATAATGGCCGACCGCATAGAAGAATGAGTATGCTTATATTCCGTTCTATGGTGCATGTAGCCAATCTAACTAAGCCCTTCTATTAGAAGCTTTGCTTGTATTGGCATTTTCCAATGCCTTATTGACCATGGGAATTTATTCTATGCATTTGATAAGTGATTTGCCTATGATTCAGTGTTAGCATGATTTTATATTTATACAAAAGTTAGTTTTTCAATCTGGTTGTCTTCATTACCTGTGAGTCTGTGACAATACATTGATGCAATTACAGATACAGAGTTGTTCTTCTATCCCCTTTAGACACATTATGGATTTCACTTACCATTATTCTGGATTGGAGCTCTCAATTGCATAACTACTATTGCAAATTACTTTTGATATTGCTTGGTTTAAGTTGCCATTTTCTATGGCTTTTTACCTTAGATTGGTGAACAAAAAGGGATTCATCAATATAACCATGTGCCTTGAGCATGCTTACCTGCACATTGTTTGACACTGATAAGGCACCACATATCTCTTCTATCGCTCACTTATTCAGGTTGTCTATGGATTCCAATCCCTTATACTATTTGGACTTGAACTTGCCTTAACTGCTCCATGAATCTTTTATGAGCAAAATGAACAGGAAAAAGACATTTCTTTTGTGTAGCACTTGGCACAAGTGCATGTTGAATCTATAGACTTTGAAAAACATAAACCTCTAAAGGACAGACATTGGGTCCAACATCATTTTCAATTCGGATATAAAGTCCCCTACAGTTAGGGCATTAAGGGCTCAAGAGCCAACATAGCAACATATTAAATCCTATCAGATATGGTCATATAAAATCCTATTTAGTATCGATCATTGGATCAATTGCTTTTTGCCTTGACCTTCCAACTCAAATACATGAACATGATGTGATTTAATATCAACAAACTCAAATAATACAAATCAGTGTATTTAAATGAGGGTGTACAAGCTTTCCACACTTAGGCTGTTGTTTCAAATTTGAAGTCCCCTGATTCAGTATGGGAGACTAGGAACCAGTTCACCCAAAATAAACAACCTATGACTTACATTATGGTAGAAAATAAATCTTACCTCTGCAAGATAATGAATCTCCTACTTCACATTCAAACAATATTTTCAGCATCTGTACCAGAAATTGAGAAAATGTCCTTGTTAATACGGACAAAATAATGAGTAATCTGTTTTAGCTATATTTATTGTCCTCATCTTTTTTCAAACAATCTTACATGTATGCAAAATGTGGAAGCATAGACAAGGGGTATGAAATATTTGACAGAATACCTGAAAGAAATGTAGTCTTATGGATTACCGTGATTGCAGGATACGCAAAATATATAGATAAGTTTAACAGAATGCTTCGAATAAATGCATTCCCATGGAATGCCCTGATTGCAGATTATTCAGTCATTTTATAGAAAAAAAAGGCTTTAGAAAATTTCAAACAAATGCAATTGGCAGATGTAATGACCGACTCTGCAACCTTTGCCAGCATCCTCCTAGCTTGTGCCAAAATGGGAGCTTTGGAAGAGGATATAGACATCCATCAAAGCATGAAAGATAGAGCAATTTTGTCAGATGTTGTAGTTGCAACTGCTGTGGTAGACATGTATGCAAAATGTGGAAGCACAGACAATGGGAATTTACTGGCATTTCTTATTCTATTCTTCATTTCTCTAAAATCTTAGCACTTTTTTGTTTGTTGTTATTTATTTTTTCTTCAAGAATTGCATGAAATAATGGAATTGCACTCTATAGGTGTGCCAACATCCTTATATCAAAACTGGTATTCGTTCCTCCTACCTGCAACTTGAGTTTTAAAAAAAACCTTCTTATTGTTTTCCATCAGCTAGCTTATCTAGTTTCAATCTTTCATTCTTTTTACCTTTTAAATGTCTTTAAACAATCTTGTCATTCATAAATTTAGTTTGTAGTAAATCAACCAATTTCTTGTTTGTTATCATTTCCGAACAAAATCCCATCAAGATTAAGAATTTATTTTAAGTAAGGCATGTTAAGCAATCTAACTAGATAGAAAAATAATTTGTTATTTAATTGGTAGAGAATTTTTTTGTGCTTGCATTAACTTAAGTAAACCCTTTTATGATAGATTGTTTGTTGAATCCTAAAAGATAAACAATTGAAAAGGCTTTCCTACATTTAAATTATTTAGGCTATCTATTTTCGATCTATATTTTTAGTGAACTTGATGTGAATCCTAAACTTTATTATTTATTCCTTCATCTTCAAAATAATTTTTCTTTCTAAACAACACTCTTTCTAATGTCCGAAAATTGGTTAATTCTACTTTACTTTTTTAATTTTGTCAGCATTTAACAAAACTTTATTTTTGAGTAGACATATAAACCTTATCACAATTAGGTTAGTGTCCATTTACTACATTGTTATCTTTGTCTTTTATTTTCACCAAAAATTAAAAAATCTACATTTTTTCTGCTCAATTTTTTTATAATATATAAGGAAGAATCATTTTTTGTTGTTCTTTGATAGAAATTATTATCCTTCCTTCTTTGATTATCCCTTCCTCATACATTATCTCTTATAGGAACCCTCATCTAAACCTATCCATGTTTTTTCCTTCATCTTCCTTCTTTCATTACCCTTCCTTCCCTCCATTGTCATCCACCCCATATGATGTCTCACAATGATGAAAATTTTGCTAATGAACCCCTATTAGATTATGCTAAGTTTGTCACTCACCAAAGTTTACCACCACTTGTCTCTCCTCCAAAGTAGCTTACCTGATAATGTCACCTAATCCTAAATCTCTTCACTTGCATAATCCTTAACAAATATAATCATCACCCATCTTGAGGGACTAGAGATATTGTAAGTTAGAGGATATATTATCCACATTCATGTCACTTTATTATCTAATTCTCCTATCTTCATCCCTTTCTTCTAGCCAACCTCTTTTCTTTTTCCTCCCACTGGATATTCCTTCACCTAAATTTGCATGCCTATTCCTTCTCATCCAACCCACATTCTTACCTTTTCGTGTTTATCTCTCCATTCCTCCTTTTAAAATATGATCATCCCTTTAGATAACTACTTTACCTCCTATACACCTATTTGCCACCCTTTCAACCCTTACCCTTCACTTATCTTGTTTGATTATCTCTTACCACTATTGTCACTTTCTCTCCTATCCAACCATTAACCTCACAATCCTTGCCACATTCTTATCAAAACTTGAAAAAAATTGCACCTCTTCCCTCAATTTCCCAATCGATGCCCCTAACCCTATCATTTACTACCTAGTTCAAGAAATGTCAATAATGTAATGCTAGCTATCTATTCTCCCATCATCTAATACCCTATTAGATGGAACCTTAAACCTTCTCCACAATAAGATATGTTTGGCTATAATAAATCACCCACGAGAGCCATAGTTCTTCATGCTAAAGATTGACATACATTTATAACTAGATAAGCAATCCTAAGGTACATCTTCAATTCTTTATAGATCAATGTGCATTGATTATTACTTTGATTATCAATTCATGGCTAATATTTTCTCTATTTATTAAGGAAAAATCCTCAAAATGCTTCTTCTCTTTATCTACATATTTTATCAATTCTTTCCTTTGTCTCACTTATATTTTCATGGAACACATTCAAGTCAACATAGAATTTCTGGTGAGTTTCATCAATATTATAAAATACAATCAAGGTGTACAAATGACAAGGTAATTAATTGTATCTTCTATTATCAATGCAGTCTTTCATAGATCTCCTAACTTCTTCTCGACTCTAATATCAAGATCTGGTATTTATTAGGAATCTTTTTCCAAAGCTTCACAATCTCTTGCATATCTATCCAAATTTTATAGCACTTTGTACCACCTTATAGTATTATTATACATAGATGATAGATCATTTCAAGGCCATCTCCTCTTTGACCTATGATGCCTCTATTTCTTTAACCCCGTCCTCTTCTCAAGAAACTGATAATTCTACAAAGAATAACACCAATAACTTATAATTTTTCTTTAACCCAAGCCTTATCAAATAATTAACTAAACTAACCAAAACTATCTTACTCCTCATCATCTAAACTTACTATCTCCCTTTGTTCACAAGCTAACTCTAATTGGATGAAGCCGGAAAGCCCATGAATTTCATCTTTCATGAGTTTCTTTATATAAACCTTATCCAATTTCATCCTATCCAACCCTTTAACCCTAAACTATTCTTATTCTACCATATTTGTCAATTCTTTTAGTCTATAGACCTATTTTTGTAGGAAACATGTCTTACTATCACCTTCTTCTTTTTTCTTTATTAGATCTTTGGACTTCCTTTCACCAAATCATGTTCCCCCTTACCCTCTTTTTTGTTCTTCACTTTCATAAGATTTTTCTAAGATATGCTTCTATTAACCCAACCCTAGATAAATATTGAAGTTCTCTTTCTTTAAGTTTTTGCATGACCTTTTTCTTGAGTTTTTCCCTTTTTCCTTTGTATTATTTTTTCAATTTCTCTTTTGTTAATGAGGATTGTCCTATTTTATATTTGTTTCCTATTTTTGATTTCTTACATTGTTTAACATTTTCTCCTCCACTTTAGTTATTCATTACTACTTTAGCACAGTAGATAAATACTTAAACTAGATAATTATTCACTTTTCCATCATGGTGCCAACACATTCTTATATAGAACTAGTAAATTTAGGACATCTAGAATTATCATGTGATTTATCACAACAATTTAATGTGTGGAATTTCCTCCTTTTTTTCCCTTTTGTGCTCATTAGCATAATGTCCTAGTTTACTATAGTTGTAACATTGTGGCCTTTTGGTCCTTCATCCTTCTTTCATACCTCTATCCTTATTGTGGTAGCCTAGACCTTATCACCTCCTTCTCAATAGTTATCATGACAACTCATGGAGGGTCCTACATCATGAATTTTTGGTACCACATACTGTACATTGTTGTGTTATACTTTCTCTCAATTGAAGTTCCCACTAGCCATGTGCCAAATAAGCATTCAATGCTCTTATAGATAAGCCCTATGCTCCACCCATACATATATCCAAAAAATACTTCCCTAATCAATCCATGAACCATTGGTTCATATTCATATTCTTCATGAAGTAACATTGTCCACACCTATTTATGCCATTTTTGTCCCACTTTATATTTTACAGTATATACTTACTATGTTTCTAGGGGATTTATCAAGTCTCCCTCTTAGTGTGGTAGCCCTCTTGGTGCCTTTGATTATCAAACATTCATTCCTTAGATATTATTCCCTACTATAATTTTTAAACCCATTTTTTACTTCTAGGTGGGGGAAAGTCTCAACCTTCTCACCTTTCATTAGAATTTCTTACTTCAACATTATTTTCTAGCTTTAATTTTGAAATTATCAATTTTATCATTTCCTACTTAATTGCTTTCACATATATTTGACTAGGATTCTATTATGGTAATCAATTCTACCACATTCTTATATGAAGAGGAAATATTTTCATCTACTTCCACTATAATGTAAGGGGTTAGCCCTAAAACAAACTACTCAATTCATTTCTCTTATATGAAGGTTTCTTCTAGTTTTTTAACCGCACTTTTAAATAAATTTTCATCATACTTTATTGATTCCTCAGATTTTTTCATCTTCCATATTTCATTTATGTTTTTGTTCATACATTAGGTGAGTAGAAATTTTTAAAAAATAAGTCACTCAATTCTTTCCATGTTTTATCATTATTAAAGTGCAATCTTTAATGCATCATCTTAGTACCTCATCATTGAGGTTCTCCATAAAATTATATAATTGAGCCTACTCATCATTAGTTCTAACCCCACTCTAATGAAAGTTCAAGGTAAAGAGATTTTTGCTAGTATCCTTAATGTATTTACCAAAAAATGAGAGCTTAATCATATGTGCATCCATATTTGGTGGTGTAATATCGCAAAATTGCACCTTAGGGGTAATTTCACATTTTAGCACTTTGCCTTGCATTTATTACACCTAAATGCATTTATGATAAGAACCTTATGGGTCGGAATTTCGTGATTATAACTCCACAAGGTCCAATGACAAAGCGACAACAGTCTATTACCCTGTTTTTTGAAAACTGACATGTTAGACACCTGCGTGGCGCGTGAACATCTACGTGGCACGCTAGCGTCCTGGCAATTTTTTGAATTTGAAACAAGGAATCTCAGAATCTTGACTCGCGACATGTGTCCCTGCAATCATATTTTCGAGTGTAACGACTCCTTATGCCCTTGCATGCAACAATATTCCCTTTCTTGCCCTCAATTTGGGGGTTCTCTCTCATTCTAGGACTTCACCTCTCCAATCTCACTCTATTCTTTGTTCTTCTTGCTTGCAATATCACTTCTATGAGCGAAGCTTTGCTGAATTAAGGTCCCTCCAACAGCCAAAGCTCTCTTCCAAGAATTCAACGGTGCATATGTGCTTTCAAGAGGGAGTCAAGGACTGTTGGTAACGCTCTCTTGCTCTTATCTATTTGCGAATAGATTAGATCACTTTATTCATTTGCTATTTTGTGGTGTGGGTTCTCCTCCTCAAGCAAGGATTGTTTTCACCACTTCTTATTTGTCCATTTTGTTTATTCTCTCTATCTATCTGGTTGTCCGTGGAGGTGGGAACACCAAAATGGGGGTTTGACTGCAGCAAGCCCCAAAACAACCCCAACATTTTTCCTCGTTCGCATTGTGTGTAGGATGTTGGAGTGGAGCTTGGAGAAAGGTTTCAAGCAGTCGATCGTTTGTAAGTTCTCTCTTGACTCTTCTTTGTGCTTTACATCGTTTCCTACTTTCTGTTCATTTACTTTGTTGAATAGACCTCAGATCTGTGTACGATAGTAGGATATTAGCCTTTCTGTCCAAGGTTTGAGTTCTTTGTTTGCCTTGGATGCCAGCGCGTCCTTTGGACTCCAGCGAGCTACGTTGGCATCCTAATACCACGTTGTAGTCCTTTGGCTGAGAGCTATCCCTTCTAAGGCAGAAATCTTGAAACCCTACTTGCTCGGATTTTGGAGTAGTCTTTTGGAATAATGAGTCTGTATACTATCTTCTTTGCAATTTCTTATTCAACAACGTTTTGAGGTGGTTAAGGGCAGTTCACTCCCTAGGATTCTCTTGAGAACGAAGAGACTCATGAGCAGCGAATCCCCCTTATTTCACAGGTGGAGGTAAATGTGTTCCTGATTTATTTTGTATGGTTAGGGATTATCCTTTCCCCTAATATATTCTATCTCTTGGAGTTATTTCTCTCTTTTTATCATGGCTTCTTTGTCTAGTTTCACTCCTTTTCTACATGACTAAAGTCCTTTCTCTATCATTATCTATTAGAAACTAAACATATAAGAATTCACTTCCTAATATTTGTCACAAATCTCATACACAATTGCTTCTTAATATTCTTTTCTCTTACCCAATTAAAGATTCAAGTCTACATATATCGACTCTTTAGAAACCTTTCTTGATTTTGACAACATGGGAGGTCACTCTTAGTCCATGAGGTTCATCTCCTCATAGTGCTCTTTATCTTAGGGAATATGTTGGTTGATAACACATCATTATTAATTGGCTTTATCTTAAATTTTATTTGAGTTGTTTTCTTCCTCAACTTAGTAATTGCTCTCATCTATCATCTACAAAGTTTCCTTGGAAAAATCTAATTTTTTTATTACTTCTTTTATTCTATTGCTAAGTATTATAGCCTCTTCATCACCAATTAACAAATTATTTACTTCCTCTTCTTACCCGTAGCAACCACACCTATAGTATTCATGCAAATAAGGTCAAAATTCTCTAAGTTCATTGTTGTCTTGTATTCTTTCAACTTTCTTATCATTTTAGTTAGATGTTTCTCTATGGTTCTAATTTATATTATAAACCACTCTATTTATTTAATATTTACGAATAACTCTTAAACAATTTGTTTTCTAGGGGTGTGAAAAGGAACATATTTTGTTTGGATATGGATAGAGGTTGCTTGGATATGGAGTCATTTTGATTGGTCGCTATTTTTATTTTTAGAAAGGAATTCATAGGGAAATAATTGCTTGGATAGGGAGGTTTTCAAATTTAATCACATCAAAATTAACTTTCCCACTTGCTTTGTGTGGTTATGTGCATGTAATACATGTATCATGTTGTGATTGGTCCAAGAAAGTGACTAGGTGAAACATAGGAAAATATCACTATTAGCATATGGCATTGGCTTGGTCATTAATGGATTATCTTATGGTGGGTTTTAATTGGTTGGTAGAATTTATAGAAGTCTAAGTTACATAGAGTAGTTGTGAACTATGGTTTAGGCTTACCACATGCTACCTCACTTTTAGGGAGGTTGTATAAAGAATCTTAGGAGTTTAAAAGGAAAAGATGTAAAGAGAAGTGAAGATCAAGGAAAGGGATACCCAATATCGATGGAAGAAGTGGGATTAGGGTGAGGGAAAATTTGATACCACTAAATAATATGGACAAAAGGGTAAAGGAAAGGGATCGGGGATTAGGGATATAGAGTGAGAGATGCATTCTTTGGTAAAGGAAAATTCAAAATATAGAAACTTACAAGCGTCTATGACTCAAGAGAAATGGGTTGGGGATCATTAATGTGGTGTGCCTAATGCTAGAAGAGAAGAGAGCAAATGAAATAGAGTGAAAGAGTTTCAAGGTTCAGTGTGGTTATTTTCGCACAAAAGTGTTATCACGATATAGATCATCTTGTCATGGTATGATCTTCTTTGTGTAATATATTTCCTATAAGTATAAGACCATTTTTCTTGCACATGCCTCTTAGTATATGAATTATTTCTACACCATTTCTTCCTTTCATGGTATCAAACATTAATCACCTTAGGTTCTTCATGTTAATGGTAGGAGTTTTTGTACCAACCTTGGATTGAGAGAGATCTTGAGAAAAGGGAATCTTGATGTGGGGAAAATGGAAAGCACATCAAGTATAGAAATAGAGAAGTTCATGGTCACTTAAATTTATCTTTAATCCTATATAGATATAGAGATAGATGGAATCATGTTTGGATCAAATTATATTTTATAGACACAAAGATAAGGATATTTAGGTATTTTCTAGGCTAATAAAATTTCTCCTTTGTTTTAGTCTCCTATGATATCAATTTAATAATATGATTAAAATAGCAAAGACAATAATCAATCATTAAATATACCTATGATTTTATGAATATATTAATTCTCTTATGGTGATGTAAAGGCTAATGAATATTATTTCTAAACACTTGTGATGTGTATTGCATGCTTACTATTGTTTTAATAAATTAGGGTTCAACCTTCAATAAAACACTCTAGAGTGTATTTTGAATGTTTTAGACTTCATGTCAACTCATAATGGCTACATGTGTTGCTAATGAGGCTCAAAGTTTGAAACTTGACATAGGACATGTAGGTTCATTTTTTAAATTATGTAACTAACCTAGGTCAATTTTATTATTCAAAGATCAACACAAACATAATAGATGTATTAGCTTTGATCAATTTTTTCAAATTCTTCTCAAAATACATCATTTTTCAAAACCAATCATTGTATTAGGGATAACTAAATTATCAAAATGAACCAAAATAAATGAGAGAAGTGAAGGATATCCAATTTATATTTATAAATATTATGTTAACATTTGAATAAAAAAAACATATCCTTAATATTTTAGGTAATAAGTAAGATCATTATCCATTAAAACTATTTTTTGCCAATATTATAATTTTTTAGAAGGTCTACTAGATTGAGCATACATTTTTATGAATGCCTTAACATTTATGTCAAGATTGAGTTTGATTTGCTTCCAATTTTACCCTTCAAAAATCTAATGTAGTTGTAGTGAAATGGTTTTTTTTGTGAATTATTAAAATTTAAGAGATATTTTAGATTCATTAGTTATTTTGTCTATAAGGAGTTAGTAACATTGTTTTTGTGATTCTTTCAATTAATAATATTCATAGCGTATAATATTTTATATAGATTCAACTATGTAGTTTTCAATAAAATTATATCGACCCATATTTAATGAGTATTTTTATTCACAAGAACAATGTCATAAGCATAGAGATTCCCCCAAGGTCATATTCACATAGTTTACTATTTCTATGCAGTTTTCATAATCTATCCAATCATATGATATCGTGATTCAACTACATAATTTTTAATCAATCTTTACTAACCTATATTTCATGAGTGTTTATTTACAAGAGCCCATATCTTATTTGAAAACAATGGTCTACTTAGAAGTAATTACATTTAGGTGATGATTAAAAGGATAAAAGATCATCCTTCCCAATACTAGTCCAACTCAAGTGTGCTCAACCATGGAGTTTCTCCAAAGATAAAACCTATACTCTTCCCATACATATATCCAAAAGAGTGCTAAAATTTCAGAGAAATGAAGAGTAGAATAAGAAATGCCAGCAAATTCCCATTGTTTGTGCTTCCACATTTTGCATACATGTCTACCACAACAGTTGCAACAACATCTGACAAAATTGCTCTATCTTTCATGCTTTGATGGATGTCTATATCCTCTTCCAAAGCTCCCATTTTGGCACAGACTAGGAGGATGCTGGCAAAGGTTGCAGAGTCTGTCTTTACATCTGCCAATTGCATTTGTTTGAAATTTTCTAAAGCCTTTTTTTTAATAAAATGACTTTGTGAATAATCTGCGATCAGGGCATTCCATGGGAACGCATTTATTCGAAGCATTCTGTTAAACTTACCTATATAATTTGTGTATCCTGCAATCATGGTAATCCATGAGACCACATTTCTTTTAAGTATTCTGTCAAATATTTCATACCCCTTGTCTATGCTTCCACATTTTGCATACAAGTCTACCAGGTTAGTTGCAATTACATCTACAAAATTCCTGTCCTTTATCCTTTGACGGATTCCATACCCTATTCCAAACCTCCCATTTTGGCACAGGCAGGGAGGCTACTGGCAAAGGTTGCGAAGTAAGGCTTTACACCTGCCAATTGCATCTGCTTGAAAATTTCTGAAGCATTTTTAACAAATCCATTTTGTGTATATCTTACAATCATGGCATTCCATGAGACCACATTTCTTTGAGGCGTTCAGTCAAACAGTTCACGTGCCTTGTCTATGCTTCCATATTTTGCATACATGTCTATCAGAATATTTACATCTGAAAAAATTCCTCTCTCCTTTATGCTTCTATGGATACTCTGTTCCAAAGCTCCCATTTCAGAACAGGCTGGAAGTACGCTGGCAGATGTGAGCTGATGCGGTTGGAAACCTGTTTGCTGGATATGGTGACACAGTGCGACTGCCTTCTGAAGATAGCCATGGCTTTCGTTCACTGCAATAACCATATTCCAGGAGAGGCTCTTTTTCAATTAATCCATTCAAACTTCCGCAGCGCGGCAACCATGATTTGAATTTGGTTCGGGTTAAATTCAACGGTGATTTGACTGCTCACTGTGACGTTTGCGGGACAGTTTAGGAAAACAGAAAACAGTTTGAATGGGCCCCACAAGAGCCACCTAATGCAGTCAACCCTTACAGTGTGATCTTTAAGCCCGGCTGTTAAATGGGGCTTTAAAAAATTAAAATGCATTTCAGGCATATATATTATAGATTTAATATTTATAATTTATAGTTTTACATCACATCATTCATCAATAATGCCGTGTAAACATTGTTTCAAGTTCAACCTAAATTTAAAGTATTTAGTTTAATAATGATTTCAGATTTAGTAATTTATGGATTTACTGTAATTTAAATTTACAGATGGAAGATTGAATAGTTAAAAATTTCAAACCTACCTGGGTCAACATTTTCCTCGCCTGGTTGCCAGTTGCACACAAAAATCTTGAAATCTCGTCCTGCATCTGCTCCTGTGTGGCAGCCAAACTAGCATGGGAAACAAGTCCCGGTCCCTAAGACGCTTCCCAGGGGGTCAGAGACGCGTCTCGTTGCAACTCTGATTTCACTATATCATTAGCTTTTTTATTCCATAATTCCTAAAAATAACAGTAATGCGCCATGAATGGGACATTTTACTTTTTTGGTTGGGGATATAAGCACCCTTCCCTTGAACTAAAAACAGCCTATGTTATCATTGTCCTTGAACTAAAAACAGCCTATGTTATCATTGTTCAAGGCTCCTTACATCAAACTTTACCTCGTTATGCTTGATGTCTAGATTATTGGTCTATGAATGAAATCGCCACTTATAAAAATTTATCTCTTCTAAATGAAGCTATATGAGACAAAAATTAATAGGACTTACATCAAAACTATAATAACAGTCATAATGACATTCAAATAGTAGCTAGAGATTGTTCTTAGAGATCCCTTCTTTTGTTTGCAGATTTTTTAGGCAAATACTTGTCTTTTTTACGCTCCATCAAATGGCACTGGGGCTCTTCAAACTCATAGCATCACTGGGTCGGAATATGATCATCTCACAAACATTTGGTTCATTTGCTTTACTTCTTGTGTTTGTTCTTGGAGGATTTGTGATTTCTCGAGGTATAGTATACACTTTACGGCATTATATGCATGCAGTAATTTAAATTGAAGAAAATGACTAGTAGCAATCTTGAACTTTTTAAACATAATAGAAGTGCTTGATTTTATCATGTTTCTTTAACAGAGAATGTACCCAGCTGGTGGATTTGGGCATATTGGTGCTCCCCAATGTCTTACAGCCAAAATGCTCTTGCTGTAAATGAGTTTTTGGCTCCCAGATGGAATAAAGTAAGGGAATTCCTGGATTGATCATCAAAGGCTAGCAAGCATTGGCAACCATATTGTATACTTAATTTCATTTACATATTTCACTTACAGGCTGTCAAGTAGTACTACTCATATTATGTGCATTATTTCATCTAAATATTTCACTTATTTGCAGCCCAGTAGTACTACCTCAAATGAGACTTTGGGGCATGCAATAATAGAAGCTCGTGGTTTATTTGCTGAAGCTAAATTTTATTGGATTGGTATTGGAGCACTGATTGGGTTCTGCGTAATTTTCAATATTCTGTGGCTTTAACTTGCCTCAATCGTAAGTCTATGATGTTATTAAAAGGTTAAATGCACTACTGTTTTCTCACTTATTCTTTATTTTTATGGTGAGATGGGAGATCTAATAGAAGTTAGAACCCTTTCCATTTACAGCTTTTGGAAAATCACAGGCTGTACTATCTGAAGATGTAATTGAAGAGAAACATGCAAACAGAACTGGAGAAAGTAGTCATGGAGGGAAACTTACATCTGTAGATGCATCTGGAAAACATTCAAGAGGTATGTCATGAGCTTTCCTGAAAAGTTTTTACTGCTTGTGAATGTCCAAATCTATTACTCCTCAAAGCTAAATTTATTTGTTTTAGCCAAGGATAGAAACACATATAAAGTTGGTAGTTTCGAGAGCTTCTGGATTTAACTGTGTATTTTTATTTAGATCGAAGGACAAAAACAGATTGTAATATTTTTGTCAGGCCATGCATACTCCCTAGAGAGAAGATAAAGTTCAGACTCTGAATTCCATTCTACCCATGATAGAGAACTTTCTGATCTCCAAGCCTCGGTATCTCACAAGAAAGTTAGAAAGTTTAGAAAGTTAACCAGTGATAAACCAAGAGATTTTTTGAAATTCTTTTACTGCTTGTGAATGTCCAAATCTACTCCTCAAAGCCGAATTTCTTTGTTTTTAGCCAAGTACAGAAACATATATAAAGTTTAGAAAGTTAAGCAGTGATAACACGAGATTTCTTGAAATACATTTACTTCTTGTGAATGTGTGGGTCTGCCATAAAAGATAAAATGCCTTGTCTCGGATAAGAACTAAAACGTGTTTCAAACTGAGATGGTAGTGTTTACTATCTATTGTAAATATTGAAATGGAAAATAATTATCTTGTTAAATGTAATTTTTTTTTTTTTCTGTATCTTGATAAAGAGAACACTACGACAAAAAACAAAATAGAATCAGAGCTTAGAAAGTGTTTTGAACTGTATCTGAAAGTATTCTATTGCTCAGAAAGAAAGATAACATATAAACTAAAAAGTATGCTATAGAGAAAAGTTTCTTATATGCTCAAATGAAAAGATCATGAGCTATATCAATTGAAGTTGAACAGTTCCAGAACCATCTGAAAAAGCTAGCAATGTTCATTCACAGATTGTAATACTTTTGTCAGGCCATGCATACTCGCTAGAGAGAAGAGAAAATTCAAACTCTGAATTCCATTCTACCCATGATAGAGAACTTTCTGATCTCCAAGCCTCGGTATCTCACAAGAAAGGAATGGTCCTTCCTTTCCAGCCATTATCAATTGCTTTTGAAAACATCAACTACTATGTTGACATGCCAGAGGTTGGTGCAGCTAGATTTTGTTTGATTTAAGGCTTTTTTTTTTGGCAATAGTTTAAGATGCCTAGCTTCTCACCAATAGGAAATCTGGAGCTAATAGCTAGTTCTGTATCAGGAAATGAAAAATGAAGGTGTGGATCAAAACAGGTTACAACTCCTTTCCAACATAAGTGGATCCTTCAGGCCAGGGGTGCTTACAGCCTTGGTTGGAGTTAGTGGAGCTGGAAAAACCACATTGATGGATGTCTTGGCTGGGAGAAAAACAGGAGGCTACATAGAAGGAAGTATAAGCATCTCTGGATACCCTAAGAAACAAGAAACCTTTGCTCGCATCTCAGGGTACTGCGAACAAAATGACATCCACTCCCCGAATGTCACAGTCTATGAATCACTTGTGTACTCTGCATGGCTTCGTCTTCCACAAGATGTTGATGAGAGAACTAGAATGGTTTGATCTCAAGTTCCTCTCTTTACATGCAATGGTTTCGATAGACAGTCTTTCCTTTTAATGAAACTAAGCTCACAGGTATTTTTGGTGGTCTTTGTTGTAATGACTACAGATGTTTGTGCAAGAAGTGATGGAACTTGTTGAGCTTACTCCTCTTAGGGATGCTCTAGTAGGGCTTCCTGGGTTGACAGGTCTTTCTACAGAGCAAAGTAAAAGGCTTACCATTGCAGTGGAACTTGTTGCTAACCCTTCCATAATCTTCATGGATGAGCCAACTTCCGGATTAGATGCCCGTGCTGCAGCTATAGTAATGCGTACTGTGCGCAACACAGTGGATACTGGTCGCACTGTTGTCTGTACCATCCACCAACCCAGCATTGATATCTTTGAATCTTTTGATGAGGTAAATTCAAGTATTTTCATGATTCAGAGACATCATAAATAACAATATTTCATATTGGATTCAATAAACTTAATAGCTTTGCTTCCAAAAAAAGAATTGGAGTGCAAACGTATGAAATAAGGCAGGTCTATTCTAATCAATGGTGAAGGTTCACTTCTTTGTCTTGCTGAATGCAGCTGCTACTTCTGAAAAGGGGCGGCCAAGTGATCTATGCAGGACCATTGGGTCAGCATTCTAATAAACTTATTGAATATTTTGAGGTACATTTGGCCTTTTTATTCAACTTTATGGTTTCTTCGGACAGCTACTGATTAATACATGGTGCATGCCATTGTCAACACGTAGCAGAAAGGAATAATGTTGTTTGTTTCTTGTGTTATTGATTAGTCTGTGGAAGGTGTTCCACCAATTACAGAAGGATACAATCCGGCAACATGGGTGCTGGAAGTCAGTGCCATATCTGTTGAGCAAAGTCTAGGCGTAGACTTTGCTGATATCTACACAAAATCTTCACTTTATGGGTAATTACTTATGATTGGACTTTTCTTGAGCAAAAACTGTAGTCATCCTTATTTCATTTAGAGGACTCCTTTAAGGATGGAGAAACATCATGCCTTTGCTTAAAATCTTTTCTGTTTGTCAGATGGAATCAACGACTTATTAAAGAACTAAGCACCCCTGCTCCGGGCTCAAAGGATCTAAATTTTCCAACACAATATGCACAGTCCTTCCCAGTTCAGTGCATGGCATGCCTTTGGAAGCAACATTGGTCATATTGGCGTAATCCACACTATGTTGTTGTGCGGTTTTTCTTCAGCACAATGGTTGCCCTACTCTTTGGGAGCATCTTTTGGGACCTTGGGACAAAGAGGTTAGATGCTCTTTTCACTGGCACAATATTGTAGATTTTCCAATATGCACTTACAGCCACCAGATTTGTGTTTTACACCTTTGCTGTGTTTTATCAGAGTTATTCTGCAAGACTACATGTTTCAATTCAGCTGTCACCTATCATACTGGCAATTCATTTTTTTAACATTCTACAATTTGTTTTTGTAGAGGCAATCAACAAGATTTATTGAATATTTTGGGAGCAATGTATTGCTCTGTACTTTTTCTTGGAGTAAGCAATGCATCTAGTGTACAACCTGTGGTTGATGTGGAACGGACT
This sequence comes from Sequoia sempervirens, assembly GCA_007258455.2. NCBI lineage: Eukaryota > Viridiplantae > Streptophyta > Pinopsida > Cupressales > Cupressaceae > Sequoia > Sequoia sempervirens. Next base: position 287,434,522 of record VDFB02105785.1, on the reverse strand, counting down.
GTCTTCTATAGAGAAAGAGCTGCTGGAATGTACTCGGCATTCCCTTACGCCTTTGGACAGGTACTCTAAATCCTGCCACTGTCATCTTCACAAATGATGTTCAACCATGCAACCTCAGATTAATTAGATGATCCACTTGTTATTTATTCATGCAGGTGGCAATTAAGGTTCCTTACGTTCTTGTGCAGTCTGTAGTTTATGCCCTCGTGGTCTATTCCATGATTGCATTTGAGTGGACAGCAGTCAAATTTTTCTGGTTCCTCTTTTTCATGTATTTCACTTTTCTTTACTTCACCTTCATGGGAATGGTGACAGTTGCCATTACTCCAAACTTTCATGTTGCAGCAATCATTGCATCTGCATTTTATTCTACATGGAACCTCTTTTGTGGCTTCATCATTCCTCGACCTGTAAGGCCATTTTAATTTCTTTTTGTTGAGGCAAATTTTATATATTACTGTTTAAAATAAACTTAAAAATGTATAGCAACAAATCATGATGATTAGTAACGCAATCAAATCTGTTTTCTTTGAACCAGAAAATGCCTGTGTGGTGGAGATGGTACAACTGGGCGACACCCATTTCCTGGACACTCTATGGTTTGGTTGCATCACAGCTTGCTGATGTAGATACAGAGATGGAGACAGCAGATGGGAAAGTGGTAGTGTCTGAATTCATAAGGAATTATTTTGGGATGAGACATGACTTTCTGGGAATTGTAGTATTGGTGATTGTTTGCATCCCTATTGGCTTTGCTACCATATTTGGTGTGGCCATTAAAAGGCTCAATTTCCAAAAAAGATAGGCATTCCATACAACCATTTTTTTGATGTTTGGTCTGACCATTAAAAAGCCCAATTTGCAAAGAAGATAGGCATTCCATAGAACCAGCTTACTGCACATTCATCCAATGTATCAGATAGGTGACACTTTCTTTCTTGTGAGAATCGTATAAATCATATAAATCATATGCTTCAGTTGAAGTCACATGAACATTTCAACCATGTCCTGTAACTCATCTTTAACATTTGGGTATTGAATCCCTATTATAACCGTATTCTTGTATCCTGCTTAGTAACTACCACTTTTGGGAATAGCTTCCTAAATGCTACACATTGCTTTCATAAATACTTTCAATATTAATGGTGTTCAATACTTTCCCAAGCATAATAAGTGGCAACGGATTGAATGATAATTCCTTTTATGTGCTCCCAATTCATAAATTCCATCTTAGAGCCCGCACTATCTTTTCCGCAAAACCCATGAATTGCACTATATTTCAAGGCTGGACTATTAAAAACTTTGTAAAGAAGAGTCTCTGCTCTGGGTCATTTCTTGCCAACATATTTTTAAAAACACAAGTGTAAGAATTATTAATGCCCTAGAGTCCTTGATTTCGCCAAACTACGCCATACGTAATCTCCTGGTCATTGCGATTTCCAGATATGGCAGAGAATGACTGGCTAATAAATCAGAAAAAGAAGAATTGCAATCTCGAAGGAAAAATCCAATAAATTACATGAATGCTGCTGAAAATACATTTGATCAGATAGCTGCTGACATTCTATCTTCAGGCGAGCTTCCCCACTTGCTAACCGCCGGCTCTGATATGTCTTCCACAGTCAAACTTCCATAGGATCCTTCGCCGCTCTGATACCAGTTGTGGAAAATGCACAATAATTTTATTTATTATTGATATGATATGTTCTATAAACAGGTGAGATACATTTATAAACAGGAAGGTGGAAGCGAAGTGGTTGAAAGAGTAACGGCGTTTAACTACATACACCCGCTCTAAACAGTTATGCAACGTAATATCCAACACTACTAGGGGTTTTTTTCTGTTTATTCTAATGGAGCAGCTACATTTTAATAACTGAAATTATGCTATTAAAAAGGAGACATTGAAGTTAAAAATCTTAAATGCTTCATATATTTCTTTTTCTCTTTCTTAATATTTTCTTTCTGATTTTTACTTTTAACTTTTAGTTAGGAAATTTTATTCATAGATACTATTCATGTAATTCATCTTTTATATTCAAAATAAATGTTTAAAATAAACAGAAAAATAAAATAGTCATGGGACCATTATGTCTACAAAAGACTCGTAAAGAAATTATGTAGTGGCTACTAGACAAAATATGTTTAGCAGCTGCATAAGACATGGCCTAATCCTTTTGTATAAAGTCCTATCTAGCGAGCAACTTTTACTAAACATTTTTTTCATATCAAGCAGTTCTAATTAAAACAAACTCCCCAATTTCTCAATCAAACTAACACTTTGGAAAAGAGACACTAAGTCCCCAATTCTATGGTACATCATTCACCTTACATTTTAAACTTTTGAATCTCTTAGGTTAGACTTGGTTTTACCCAAAACTCATCTTCAAAAGCTAAAATGCCATTAAAACTCAAATTCAATTGCTATTTTTTTGGTAATTTAGAACTACTTTTACCCCAAGATGTTACTCCATGTACGAGTTTGTCAGCATAGTCTTCACAAATTTGGAATAGATAGTAGAACCATCCCTTTGAACTAGATAATAAGCCATGACATTCCCTTCCATCATAGGTATTTTAACCCTTTCCTTTCCTCATATTGACACCTCAATTTAATGTGTCTCATTTCTCTTTATTCTGCTCTTATGTCTTGCATTTGACCCTATACACTCTTTGTTGATAATTGATATAAGAAATCTCTAATTGGGTCCCCCATGTTGAGTAATTGTTTAAGGGTGTTCATAAAAAAATGTTTCCATAAAAAATTCTTATTAAATTTGTTAAAGGATGTTTTTGTGTTTTAACCTAGTAACTTGGCATTTCTTTAGGTGATTTTAGGTCATTTCATAATTTTGAGATTTCTCATCTTGGAATCCTTGTTAGAGTTTCCCTTCCTCGCAATGCCTTTCCTCTAAACTCACATTTTTCTTAAATTTTGGGATTTTGTATTTTTTCATCTTGGCATTCCAATTCTGGGGTTTTGGACTTTTTCATTTTGACATCCCAAATTTCTGGGTTTTAGACTTCTTCATCTTGACATTCCAAATTTTGAGATTTCAAACTTTTTTTATTTTGGCATCCCAAATTTCGAGATTTTAAACCATTTTTTATCCTCTTCTCTCTCTGGCATGCAAAGTTTTAAAACTTAATTGTTTGAACAAGAAGCCTTATCTACCTCCCTACTTATTCTAGAATACCATTAATGACCCTACAACCACTTCATTGATTTTTCCCACCTAAAAACGATTGCTCATCATAAGGGCATGAATTTTCACGTGTTTTTAGTGACTGAAAAGGGAAAATTACTTATAGTATTTTATGAAGTGGATGAGTTTGGTGGCCACTCTAGCAATTCATGAATTATTTCTTAGCTTGTACAATAAGATACAATGACACCATAAATACAGAGGACATTTGTAGGTTAATAAATAACATTCCCCAATGCTTCCATGGTATAGACAAATTTGTGGCACACTTTCATAAGAATGCCACTTGATGGGTATGGGTGTTCTTTGCACCATGCTATCTATGAGTATGCCACATTTATTGCATATTTTAACATTCTTCACAAAAGTGTATTAAGAACCAAAAAAAAATGGGGAAGGGGGGAGAGCAGGGGTAGGAAATAGAAAAATAGGAGTTACATAATCAATAAGAAGAAAATATTGTAAGAAGCTCTATGGTTTCATTATCCAATCTATGGGTAGTGCTATTTTGAGATTTTATTGATTCGGATTTTTCTAGAATATGTAATAAAATCACTATGACTTTGAAAAATGAGTGTAACTAGTAGATTCGACATTGTTTGAATGTATCTAAGACATTTTTATGTATTATCTTGGTAGTTTTTGATTAGTTAGTTAGCCATAAGATTATAAAATCATTTCAAAGTTTTTGTAATGAATCTTCTCAAGACCAATAAATAAATATACAAGTTTATTGCTTGATTATTAAGTAGACATACAATTTTGTAACTTTTGTTATTTATTCATTTGCACGTAGAATCTAGTTTATGTGTGCATTTGAGTAAATATGGTTTTTATGTATATTGATAAAGATATCTATTTTGGTTTCAATTGTTACATATTTTATATAAACCTAATACTTTGTGTCCACTAGACATAGGCATCAACCTATAATTTTTTCCTCATTCCATCACTTCAACACACTCAAACAAACTAAAACATTATATAATCATTTTTCAGTCATGTTGTTCTTCCTAGCTTTCATGTACAAGTGCATAACAACAATAGGGGTTTGTCATTCATATTTTAAACACTTTACCTAGTAAGATTTATTTTTCTATAAATGTACATAGTCTTTCTTGTTCAAACCAACACATAGTTACATTGTGGCAACTGTAACAGAGGAACATTGTGCATTGGGCATGGTTTGCAACAAGTGTTTAGTCCCTATGAGATCATATAGCTCAACTATTTAGGGAAACCCCCCTTTGGCCTTGCATAACCAAAAGTGAAGGTCTTACCCACCTTAACAATTGGTCTTTAGTTGCCCAACTTGAACATAAGTTTTGTGATTTTCTTCTCAGGTTTGACACCCTTGATTTTGGGAGATTATCTAGCCTTAGGGACTTGGGACCTACAACTCAAATCACCAACAAATTAGCACTGTTGCTAGGGAAATTGTAAATCATTATCCAATTTGAAGACCTGGGTTAATCAAAAGTATAGTGTAACCAAGAAAAATAGCTCTTGGTTGATACTTTCAAAAAATTACTATTATAAGAATTTATTTCTCTTAATTTGAGGAGTGGCAACTCTATCAAGGAAGCACTCAAAGGTCATTTTTTCAAGGAAGAGAAGTTACAAATGAAGAGAGGACAATGATCCAAAATTCAACAACATATTGATGTCATTTTAATCAAAGTAAGGAGACAAAAAAATGAGTGGAAAGCTAAAGAGTTTGGGTATGTTTCCTGAGCATGTCTACCAAAGTACTAAAATAGTAGGTACATCAGGTAGAAGGGGAGAATTAGGGGGAAAATATCAATATACCTCATATTACTCAACTAACAACATGATTAGAACTAGTAAGAGAACTCCTAGATGTGCTTATAGTATGTCTGGGAGTTAAATAAATGTTGGGACGAGGAATAGAGGTACACCTTAGGAATTGGATATCGATGGTATAAATATGAATTTACCTCTACCTCCATGTATAAGAAATCTAAGGATAAATTTACACTATAATTCTCTTATCTCATCTTATAAAACCAAACATGAGGAAAGAAATATTTTCTAAGATGTTGATGTAGCCACTTAGTTAGAAAATGAGTAGGGGAAAAATAGATAAGCAGATATACCTAATTGAACAACTTAGATAAATGTAGCATGAACTAGAAGATAATTAATTGAGGCAATCTCGACAAATGAGTCAACATTAAAATGTTCCTCAACTGTAGAGTAGAGATCAAACAATGCATAGAATGTTCCAAATTAGTATGCACACAATATGCAACCAAATTGACACCACCATCAACAACAATAAAATGGAATTAAAAAATATGAGTCAACCCTAGGACACAAAAAATATTTTCTTTAGAAAGACAACCATAAGGAATGGAGATATATAGATGGCTTAAATATTATGGCATTCCAGTATCTTAATCTAATTTAAAATGAGATTAAGGGAAAAGTACTTAAACTCTAGGACAATAATGTTGTCATTGGTGATGATCACTTAGGATGTTTCATCAATGTGATAATGATGTCATGATGAAACTCTTTGTGTAATAACTTGAAGAAAGTTCAAAAGAATAGGGTAAAAGCACAAATCTATGTCACACTTTCGACCAACTAAATAGTTTTGAGGGAAACAGTTTCAACCTGAAATGTTTTGGTTGAAACAGTTTCTCTTGATACAATGTGGCCTATACGTGGCACATAGAGTTTTGGGCCTAAAACTACAAAATTTGAAATTTTCCCTTTGTCGCTTTAAAATGTGACTCAATTTATGTTTAAGTTTTCAATTGAAAGGGTTTCAAGCAAAAGGGTTTCGATCAAAACCCTTTCACCTAAAACTAACTATGTGGCATCCTCGTTGGCAGCCACCTCATCTATTTTTTTAAATTTTAAAAAAAAAATTCTACTTGAACATGATATTTCTTCAGTCAGAATGGTTTTTTTCAAAAAAAAAAACCCTTTTATAGAGCTTGGAGTCAAAAATCCAAATGTTTATTTTTTGATATTTTGATTAGTTTTAATATATATTTTTATTTTAAATAATGCAAGTAGGTTGTTAAAATAAATATGGCGCTGATTAGAAATTAAAAAAAAAATACTAAAACATATTAAAAAAAAATTGTAAAATATATGGTGCACTAGAGGAGAGAATCCTCTTCAAAAGGGTATGATTTTTTTTTTGAAAATTATAAAAAAATAGGCAATAGTTGATGTCAAATGAAAAACATCAAATTCTGGTATGTTTGACTTTAAAATGTTATTATAAGAAAAATATACATCAAAATTTTTAATTTTCTTTTCCATGCACTAAATATTGAAGTTATCTATTTGGGAAAAAAATTCAAGGGAAAATAAAACTGTTTTCTATTTTTTCTTGACGTCAACTTAATGCCACTTTTCCTAAAAAATTTAGCAATTGAAATCCACTCTTAAATTTATAAAAAAATACTAAAACAATTTTTAATTTTTTTGAAAAATTACAAGAATAAACTTCATCAAGATTTCTACATTTCATTCGTTTACATCATTTTGAAATTCAAAACATAAGTGTTGCAAGGTGTGCACCCTTGGTCTCCTTGTGTTGTGCAGGACAACGCTTGGGTTCATGACATGGCTTAACTGCATCCCATGGATTCATTAACTCTGGCGGTTGTATCGGGCATTAACATGTCGATATTTTGGTGCAACGACAACCGTCTATGCAACAATTGGTATCAGAGCCTGGGTCACAAGCTCAAACCCCTCACTTGTGCTAGGGGGATTGTTGCAAGGTGTGAACCCTTGGTCTCCTTGTGCTATGTAGTGTATCATTCGAGTTCGTGGCATGGCTTAATCACCTCCTGTGGATTCATTAACTCTGGCGGTTGTATTGAGCATTAACAAGTTGATCTTTTGGTGCAACGACAACCATTTGTGCAACAATAAGGACCACTTTGATGTGATCAAAGTTGATAATTTTTGTTTGTGTTGGTCGAATCCTTTATAAAGTGTGACACATGTTTGTACTTTTACCCAATAGTAAATGAGTTTTCTAGATAGAAGCATAGACTCATGGGATGAGTGTATGTAAATCTTTAGACTACAATATGGAGAAAGAGTAAATCCATTATTTTTAATTCATGATCTAATGACAATAAAAAAGGGAGTAAATACAATAGTTATTGATTTGACCAATGAGAAAAGTGCCTCCTCATGTGAGGCTAAATGAATCTATGTGATTTTTTATATTGTGGAGCATTTGATTCTAGGTTGGGACATTGCTTGTAGGGTAAGATATTGTAATGTCCCTAACATAAATTTTTTACATAAAGATTTATTTACAGGTTGAATTCAATGAACAACATGTGGACACAAATTTCACTTTGATATCTTGATAAACTTCAAAATTCCATCCACATATATGTTATATCAAATACAACTCACTAATACTGATCCAAAATGATATACAATGCTACCAAATCAACAACAATATTACTAACTTCCTTACATATTTCTTGAAGCTTAGATGCAATCCCTGAATGAGAGTTCCCTCAAGGACCAAAGGGGTTTCATCCTATGAGCCTAGTGATCACTGGGTTTTCATCCAATGATCACAAACTCCTATGGGTTTTCATCCACAGAAGGAATTAGAACACAAGTGTCTCAAAATATAGAAAAATGACATAACAATCAAATACCTATTACAAGATTTGACTCCCTATATTTATATGGTAACAATTTACCTCAAGGAATAGGTTGGATTTGAGCCAAAATGGCACCAAATCCAATAATTTGAATTTCAACACGCTACACTAGGTCAGCCTTAAGGCCAAAGTAGATTTTTTTGGAGTTAGTGTGCCACCCTGTAGAGCTATCCACACACTTCCTTGACCCCTTCCTTCTTCTTGATGCTTTTGTAGAGAAGGAGGATTCGCGGCTCACGAGTTCTCTTCATTCAAAGAGCCTCACGGCTCGTGAACTGCCTAAACTACCTCGAGGAACAAACACAAGAGTTCTAGAATCAAAAAGAGTAGGTCACAAAGGATTTTTGAAAAATATAACGAGCTCTTGGCCAAAGGATGACATCGCAGGATACTGACAACACCACGGTGTGCTAGCATCCCAGAGGCACATTGGCGTCTCGTACAAACCAGAAAGCAAGTTCATCACAAAAAACAACAAAGTGACTACTTCTATTCTAATTGCTAAGAAATCTTGAAACGTGAGAAAGTAATAAAATACTATAAAACTGAAATAAAGTAAAGTAAATGATTGAAATAAAGAGAAGAAGAGATAGAAACTTCTCACAGCAACCCAACTAATGAATCCTCCATCATGTGAATATCTTCAATACCTACATGCGTAAGATCTAGAGAAAATGTTGGGTCTGTATAGGGATTTCCCTCGGTCAAACTCTCATTTTGGTGTTCCCACCTCTACGGACAACCAAATAGATTTTGAGAGATAAATTATGCAAGTGTGATGTGATAAAAGAAAATCCTGCTCGAGGAGGAGAACCTGTATAACAAAATGTAGGTGATAAAAGCAATCCCTGCTCGAGGAGGAGAACCCATATCACAAAGTAAGGATGCAATAGATAGGGGATGTGAAATTCCAAGATGCTCTCAATCATAAGGCAAGAGGGATAGAGTTGCAAGGCTTAAGGAAGCCAAATGGAGAGAATAATAGAGTTGCAAGAGCCAAGAGTGTTGCAAAGGGTGTTGTGAGAGCTTAAGAGCTTGAGGCTGGAAATAATATAGAGGCACTTAGAAGGCCAAATGAATTGAAAAGACAACTTTTAAGGAGAGAAGAGAAGCAAAAAGAAGCTTCTCGGGCGGTTACAAGGCATCCTGAGCCGTTACCATTGATAAAAGCATATGACAAGTGGAAAACATGCTCAAAAACAGTCATTTGAATGTTAAAATGTCGCAGGACGCTAGCATGACGTGCAGACATCCACGTGGTACACTAGTGTCCAAACACATCACGCTACAAAATGACAAGAATGGGAAAATCACAAGGTTTGATGCAAAGCTGATGCATGAAGGTAGCTGCTGAAAAGGGGTCTTGAGCATCTTGAGAGGGAAAAAGGTTGATGCAGGGGCTAAAATGAGCCTACACAAGTTCTAAGGGAGTGGAAACTAAAGTGGATGCAAGAATGTATGTGAAATTGCAAGGGGTGCAATTTTACGACATTACATTTTGCCCCCACTTCAGCGGGCATATGAATCTACACTAATATGCACGCTAAAGGAAATATACTAAGCATAAATAACATCATGATGCCCAAAAGGATACTGTAGAGGAAGTAAATAACTCTTCAAACTAAGGAAGCATTCCCCCAGGTTGAAGACTTGCAAAACAAATGCATTAGACAAGAGAAACCTGCACAAGACAACAATGTTAGTGCACAAAAAACTAAAGGATTTGAGTCAGCAAAGTGAAAGAGACCTTGATGTAGAAGGTTGTCTTGGTACTATGCGTCGTCCCCAAATTAAGAATGGTAATAGATAAAAGAATTCTTAAAAGAAGATAAGAATATGAGGATCGATTGTTTCAAGAGAAGAATGCACCCAAAAGTCAGAGAAGCAACCAATGTTGAAGAGAGAAAGAGTATATACTGAGGATGAAGAAGATGTAGATCTTTGATCCAGTATATACAATTGAGAAGAAAGAGAAAAGAGAATCTAAGAACTAGAAAGGAATGAAGATTCCAAGAGGGATGTCTCCATAGGTACTCTCTCTGGAGGAGGTTCGAACAAAAGGACTTTGTAGCTCTACATAAATACAAAGTTGCACAAAGTACACCGAAGGCCCACAGACCACCGATGGACAAATCTTGCAAGATGAAAGTGTCTCATAGGATTGTGGACCTACAAGGAGGCAATGCCCAAGATCTCTCACATGGAGGGAACCCAAAGAAACAAGTGCCTTACAGGCCTACAAACCTGCAAGAAGGCAACCCCCAAGATCTCTCACATGGAGGAAGCATAGATAAGCAAGTGCCTTATAGGCCTATAGACCTACAAAAAGGTAACCCCCAAGATCTCTCACATGGAGGAAACACAAAGAAACAAGTGCCTTACAGGCTAGCAGACCTATGAGGAGGTAACCCCCAACATCTCTCACATGAAGGAAACCCAAAGAAGCAAGCGCCTTACAGGCCCATAGACCTACAAGGAGGTAACCCCCAAGATCTCTCACATGGAGGAAACCCAAAGAAGCAAGCACCTTATAGGCCTGCAGACCTGCAAGAAGGAAACCCCCAATATCTCTCACATGGAGGAAGCCTAGAGATGTAAGCGCCTTACAGGCCTGCAAACCTGTAAGGAGGTAACCCCAAAGATCTCTCACATGGAGGAAACCCAAAGAAGCAAGCACCTTATAGGCCCACAAACCTACAAGGTGGTAACCCTCAAGATCTCTCACATGGAGGAAACCCAAAGAAGCAAGTGTCGTATAGGCCCGTAGACCTGTAACGAGGCAACCCCCAAGATCTCTCACATGAGGGACACCCATTGGAAGGGGACTTCATAGAGTCAGATTGGAAAGCGACTTTACATGCGCACCTGCAAAGTGACATGTTAATCCGCAGATAGAACATGTCAAAAAATAAAGCATCCACTTAGGTGAACAAGTAGAAAGTCACGTAGAAAGTTAATGAATTGAAAGGCTTTCAAACGGGTCCCCTGGGAACCATTCAAAAGAAGAGGGGTCCACTCAAGGGACACACTATTTGAAATGCAAGGTCTAGTTAGGCTACCCCCAAGCTAGACGCCATAGTATCTATTTGAGATAAAATATTTCAAAAGGGATCCCTTGGGAACCCTTCAAAAGAAAAGGGTTCCACTAGAGGGATGCTTCATTTGAAAGACAGAGAAGAGAGGGGGTCCTTAAGAAGGACACACATTTCTAGAACAAGTTATCACTGCCCCCAACATACAAGGGAGGAGAACTGTGCAAGATACTTAGAACATACAACATAGAGGTAAACCTCGATATCACTTGTCATTTGAAGAAGAGGCAGGTGCATCAACAAATAAATGAGTGATGGCACCTAAATCATGAATTTTTTGTATTTTATCCTTCAAGGCCTTACATTCATTAGTGGAATGACCAAGCACTCAATGGTATGCACATAAATAATGTTTTTCTTTATCATGTTCATGAAATTTCTTACAGGTAGGAGGAGGAAGAGTAATTAAGTGGGCTTTGAGAAGCCTCAACAACATACACTCTTGCTGAGAGGAAGGGTGAGGAGCAGGAAGCAACCCTTTATCTTGTGGAGAAAAGTTTGACTGTTCACGAGAAGAAGATACAAAGATAGAAGACAAAGGAGGATGGACCAATCTACGAGAATGAGGTTGAGTGAACATCATGTCAACATTCAACCGCGGTTTCCATTTAGATCTCTCATTCATGCAACCAAGCCCCAGATTACGCTTACGAGGTGTAAATTCTATAGGGACTTGAATGCCTTGTTCGTTATGCTCACAACCTTTACACTCATAGTCATACTTAGCAAAAAGATTAAAGCCAGGGCCATAACGTGTTTGCAAATATTGAGGAGGAGGATCCTCATAGGGAGCATTATTCTAGCAAGGGGGATCATACTCTTCTACGGGATCGCCATCATCCTTTCTAACAAGATTTCCAACATTATCCTCTTTGAAGCGTAATCATCTTGCTTAGAAGGAGGATCAATACTAAGAACATTACAATTTATGTTTACACTACCTCGTGGTACAAAAGAATAATCATCTTTGATAGTGGTTGGGGATGATCTTATCAGAAGGTCTAAGTGGATCAAGTTGACTTTATATTCCCCACTAAAGGGTCCAGTAAAGTCTAGAGAATCCCAATCATCACCAAGACATGCATTCCTTTGAGAAGTAAAAGTAGAAGACGTAGGATTCCTTACTCAGAAGGATCTTCTTTAGGGACATCTATCTCAAGAGTATCCTTTGTAGTAGGTACTGCTAGAGTAAACATTGACACTTTGGAAGACACTGAAGGAATAAGAGTAGGCACAACTGAAGCCTTACCAACAACTGCTAACTCACATAAGTGCATAGCCTTAGGGTCAACATTGAATATAACTACTCAATTATTGCAAATGAACTTAATAGACTTATGCAAAGTAGATGGGATTGCACCCATAGCATGAATCCACAGTCTACCAAGAAGAAGGTTTTATGGTAATTTTTCTAACATAACATATACAAGGGTGGGTATGGTAATGGGCCCCAACCTCAAAGGCAAGACTATATTGCTCAAAGGTTGCCAACATTATCAAACCCATGAATGACAAAAGAAGAAGCATCAAGAGATGATAGATCAATATTAATATTAGGCAATAGATCAATGCTACATACATTGAGCATCGATCCAATGTCAATGAGAGTACATCTAATGCCAATATTATTAGTGTTGACTATAATCATTAGAGGGTCTACTTGCTTCTGTACTTCTAGAGGTGGGAGTTCCTGCAGATAGAATGCAATATTCAATGAATCCACACAAATATGAGCTATCAACGCATCATCATTCACTAGCCTAGTGGAAGAAGGCAAGAGGATCTTTTTCAATGCTTCTTGAAGCTACATTGGTAAACCGGAGTAGACTGAAGCAAGTCCCACAATGAGATCTTAGCCATAATAACTTGAAGTTGCTCAATGGGATCGTAATCACCAAGTGCTTTAGTCATAGGTTTAGGAGCTTGAAGAAGGCTTGGTTATTTATTCATTCTATTCTCATAAGCATGGGCTACTGCTCTATAAGAGGGAGCCTTAGAAATCTTAGGAGAATCACTATCAAATGGAACACCATTAATAGAACAAACCTTTTTAGGAGAAGGACTAGTTGGAGTTAGATGAATGACTGGCCTCTTAGGCCTTTGAGGGGCAGTAGAGACATAGATTACATTTATAGACTCATCAAAACTAGTGGGATAATTATTTGAAGACATATTCTCAACATCGATCTGGGGAGGATCAGATGTGGAAGAAGGTTCATCATCTGCTAATGTATCATCTCCAGAAGAGAGTACATGAGAACAAATATGAGATTCATCATTCACAAATGCATCATCTCTAGAAGAAAGTGCATTTGAATGAAGAAGAGATTCATCATTCTCTAATGCATCATCTCTAGAGGAGAGTGCATTGGAATAGAAAGGAGATTCATCATTCACTAATGCATCATCTCTAGAAGAGAGTGTATTGGAATGAAGAGAAGGTAGAGTAATGTTAAGAAAGGTATCAATGATTTCATCTTCTTGCAACAAGATATCCTCCAAAGCAAGAGGAACCTCATGAGAAGGATCAAAGATACCAAGTGACATGGGCAAAGCGAAGTCACTATCACATGCATGAAATGGAACATGATTAAAATTTTGAATATAATTAGATACTAAACTTATAAAAGAGGATATTAAATTCATTTTGCTGAGAAAAACCAAAAATCCATATTTTCAGTATTTTCTAGGTTATAGTAATTTGCATTTTTGGAGGTCTTTAGAGTAGAATTTGGGGTCAAAAATTGCATCAGTCCCTAAACTTTGGATACCGAAGGCATTGTATTTTAGGGATTGAATTAGTCCTCTTGGAGACTTTTCCAACAGTGTAAACGGTTCTAAATTTGGAGCACCAAGTCAAAATTTATGACCCACCAAGTTGGGGTAAATAAATTCCTAGTTTTTTTGAAAAATATTGTGTTTCATGTCAGGTTCACCAAAATGTAGAGAAAGGGGATTCACAGCTCATGATTTCTCTTCATTCAGAGAGCCTCACAGAGCGGACTGCCCTAAACTACCTCAAGGAACAAATACGAGAATTCTAGAATCAGAAAGAGCAAGTCACAAAGGTTTTTTGGACAAACTAACGAGCTCTCGGCCAAAGGATGACAATGCGAGATACTGACAAAAATGCAGTGCACTAGCATCCCAAAGGCGCATTGGTGTCTCGTACGGACTAAAAATCAAGTTCGTCACAGAAAACAACAAAGTGACTACTTCTATTCTAATTGCTAAGAAATCTTGAAACATGAGAAAGTAACAAAATACGATAAAACTGAAATAAAGTAAAGTAAACGATTGAAATAAAGAGAATAAGAGATAGAAACTTCTCATAGCAACCCAAGTATTAAAGCCTCTAGCACGTGAATATCTTCAATACCTACATGTGGAAGATTTGGAGAAAGTGTTGGGGCTGTATAGGGGTTTTCCTTAGTCAAACCCCCGTTTTGGTGCTCCCACCTCCACGAACAACCAAATAGATAGAGAGAGATAAAGTATGCAAATGTGATGTAATAAAAGAAAAATATGCTTGAGGAGAACCCGTATCACAAAATGTAGCTGATAAAAGCAATCCCCGCTCGAGGAGGAGAACCCGTATCACAAAGTAAGGATGCAATAGATAGGGGATGTGAAATCCCAAGATGCTCACAAGCATAAGGCAAGAGGGATAGAGCTGCAAGGCTTAAGGAAACCAAATGGAGAGAGCAATAGAGCTGCAAGAGCTAAGAGTGTTGCAAAGGGTGTTGTGAGATCTTAAGAGCTTCAGGCTAGAAAGAAGCTAGAAGCACCTAGAAGGCCAAATGAATTGAAAAGACAACTTTTAAGGCGAGAACATAAGCAAAAAGAAGCTTCTTAGGTGGTTACAAGGCATCCCGAGCCATTACAACCGACAAAAGAATATGACAAGTGGCAAACATGCTTGGAAATAGTCATTTGAACGTTAAAATGTTGCAGGATATTAGCACAATGCGTAGATGTCTATGTGGCGTGCTAGTGTCTAGACACATCACACTACAAAATGACAAGAATGGGAAAAGCACAAGGTTTGATTCAAAGCTGACACATGAAGGTAGCTATTGAAAAGGGGTCTTGAGCATCTTGAGAGGGAAAAAGGTTGATGTAGGGGATAAAATGAGCCTACACAAGTGCTAATGGAGTGGAAACTAAAGTGGATGCAAGAATGTATGTGAAATTGAAAGGGGTGCAATTTTATGATATTACAACTTCACAATTGGTGTCACACATTTCGGAGAGGTCCTGCCCAATTCACCTAAAGGACTAGCTGTTGAGAGACTAGCACAATCATCTTTTGATAGTGGTATCTTTCTGGAAAATGATCCATTCTTCATGAGTTCTGGATACCTCATGAATACCATATCTCCCACCTCAAATGATCTCTCTATGCACTTCCTATCTACATACATTTTTTGCTAATTTTTGGAAACTTGTAGATGATCCTTGAGAGCTCTCAAAATATTTTGACTTTGATTTACCAAATTTCTTGTTGTTGGAACTCTATTGTTTTTGAGGACTACCTTTGTAAAGGTTAATGCATCATATCTATAGAGTGCTCTAAATGGAGACATGCCAATGGAAATGTGATCAGTTGATTGGTGGCACAATTCGTCAAGTATCCTTCTAGCCACTTGTTTACAATTTTAATTTTTCCATTAGTTTGAAAATGATAGATTGTGCTAAGAGTGAGCTTGGTTCCTATCAGATGGAATAATTCCTTCCAAAATGTATTGAGGAACAAGTTGTTTCCATCATTGGCAATGTTCTTGGGTAGCCCATGCAACCAAAAAAATCTTTGAAGAATAAATATGAAACTTGCAGAGCTTTTTATTCAGATGGCAAAGAAATGAGCATATTTAGTCAATCTATTAACTACAACATAAATGGATTCTTTCCCTTGCACCATGGGAAATTCGATAATGAAATCCATGGAAATACTTTCCCATTTATGTTCCAAAATGGGAAGTGGCTATAGAAATCCAACCAAAAACTCTTTCTCTCCTTTATTTTGCTGACATGTGATACATTCCCTGATATGTGTGAGAACATCCTCCTTAAGTCCATTTCCAAGAGAACCTTTCTTTGATCTTCCAGTAAGTTTTGTAGAACCCAAGATGCCTTGCCATAGGTACATTATGATAGGCCTGTAGTATCTTCTCTTTCACCTTGAATCCAGGAATCGAGAACACTTTAATATTTAATAGAATTAGACCCTTTGACACCACATACTAGTCATCCTTTTCCACACCTATAATTATGGTACTAAAAGAATCCTTGGAATATTCCTCCATGATTGAATCCTTCCAATATGTTGATGTGATGGACACATGCAATAGAGTAGATCTCCTAGAGAGTGCATCCACCATAGTATTCCTTTTTTCCTTTGACATATTCAATATCAAAATTGCATGCTTGAAGTTTTCTTAAACATTTTTTTTGCCTATCATTCAAATTTTGTTGGATTAGGAAGAATTTCAGGTGGTTGTTATCTAATTTTCCCACAAGTATATTTCACACACCAGGTATTTTTAGAACTTCTCTAAGGCATGCATTATGGCTAGCATCTCTTTTTCATATATGGAATATCCTCTTTCATTGGTTCTCAACTTCCTAATTTCAAATGCTATGGGGTGTCATTTTTTAGAGCGAATAGCTCCAATTTCTTCACTAGAAGCATCACATTCTATAGAAAACGAAAGTGAGAAATCAAGAATTGAAAGATCTGGATAATAACTCATTACCTCTTTTAGCTTCTCAAAAGTCCTTTGTGCTTCCTTTATGAATTCAAAGGCTCTTGCTTTAGTTAGATTGGTGAGAGGTGTCACAGGTTGAGAAAATCCTTTGAAAAACCTCTGATAATAGCTACACAATCCAACAAAACCTCTTAGCTGAGACAAGTTTATAGGAGGTGGCTAGTCTAGAATGACTTGAATCTTCTACTAATCAACCTAAACTCCTTTAGCACTTATGGCATGCCCCAAATACAATATCTTTGTTGACCCAAACTCACATTTGGTCATCTTTGCAAAGAGAGATTGTTTTTCTAGAATTCCCAAGACTATATCCAAATGCTTCAAATGTTCTTCCCATGTTTTGCTATAGATCAAAATATCATCAAAGAAAACCAACATAAAATTCCTCAACTATTTACCAAAAACATGATCCATGCATGATTGGAAAGTTGTTGGGGCATTAGTGAGACCAAAGGGCATAACCATGAACTCAAAATTCCCATAGTGACACTAAAAAATAGTCTTTTGTACATCTTCTTCCCCCATGGAGATTTGGTGGTATCCATGCCTCAAATCAATCTTTGAAAAGTACACCACACCATGTAGCTCATCAATTAGCTCAATTATCTGGGGTATGGGGTACTGGTTCTGAATACCAGTCTTCTTGTTTAATGCTTGGTAGTTTATGCACATCCACAAAGTGCAATCCTTCTTCTTTACCAACACCACAAAAGATGCAAAAGGACTAGAGCTTAGTCTGGTGTATCCCATATCTAATAAATCCTTTATTTCTTTCTCTATCTCCTCCTTGTACATATGAGGATGGTGGTAAGGAGTGGTCATAACCAACTTTGATCTCGGTTCAAGTTCTATGATATGATGGAAACCTCTATTCAATGGCAATCCAGGAGGAATATAATTGAAAACCAAACTATGCTTATCCAAAATCTTTTGTACATCAATATGAACTTGACCATTCTTACCTTTAGAAGAGTCTTTTGAAATCACCCAACAAGTAGAAGTCCAAGAAAATTAGCTCTTCTAAAAAATCATTTCCATTCTCCTGGCTGATACTACTTGCGGACCTCCATTAGCCATTCCCTTTAGAACCACATCCTTCCCATTGAATTTTAACTTGAGTTATATCATTTGGTAGTTTGTAGTATACTCACCCAATGAATGTAGCCACTGCACACCCAAAATTACATCAATTTCACCCAAACCAATAACATATAATTCATCACAAGCCTTATGATCTCCAAATGTTATGTCTAGCTTCTAGACTTTCTCCTTGTAGGGTAAGTTATACCCATCTCCCATAGTGATAGTGAAGCCTTAAAAAAAATTGTGTTTAACCTTCTCTTCACAAGTCCTTCATCAATGAAGTTATGGGTAGCTCCTCCATCAATCAGAACAATCAGTTTTTGTCTGGAAAGGAATCCTTGGACCTTGAAAGAGTGGTATCTATGTGTGTTGGATAGAGATTCTAGTATACTGCCATTGTCTTTCTCCTTATCTTCCTCCTCGAGAATGGTTTCTTCTAGATAATGAAACTCTTCAGACCCATCTAATTCTAATTCTTTGTTATAAAGGATTTCTATATAGTGAACTTTCCCTTAACTAGACACCTGTGTCTTGGAACCCATGGCTCTCTTTAAGAGAAACAAAGTTTCTTCCTTTGGACCTCATTCTTAGTCTCTTCATCTACCTTCTTCACCACATTAGGAGTTGCATATGTGGGTGTCGATGCCAAAGAATGTAATGGTCTTTTCTAAAAACTATCCTTATGGTACCATGTATTGGGTTTAGATGGGTGACATAAAAAATTCTTTGAAATTGATGATTCAAGGGTTAGAGCCCTTTTAATAGCCTCTTGTAAAGATATTGGTGCAAAATATTTCACAAAACCCCTAAGACCTGCTTAGTGAGCACTATAATGAAAAGGTTCACAATCATCTTTTTTGATAGTTCAAGCACCATCACCACCACTTTCTAAAACTCCATTATATAGTCATCTACTGAGTGATGTTGTTTGATCATGGATAGCTTGCTGAAATATTCTTCTTCATCCTTCAACTCAAATATATCAAGAATCCTCTTTTTGAATTCATCAAATATGCATATTTGATCATGGACTTGAGTGGTATGGCCATGAAACCACCATTCATAGGTTCCCCCTTCAATATGCAAATAGGAAAATTGAACCGCATCTTTCTTTTTCATAGTGTTGAACAAGAAATAAGTTTCCATCTTTTGTAACCATGATCTAGTTTAGATCTTATTACTCCCATCAAAACAAGTTGTTGCAAGTTTTCCCAACCTATGATTCAAGTCCCTGCTTTTGTATGACCCTTTATTTTGTGGCTCACTCTTCCTTGAAAATTCTATGTATTCTACATAAGACATCTCTGATTTGTTCCAGTAAAGATTAGTACTCACCATGCCATCTACGAATAGTTTCCATATCGAAGGCACTGGTGTTCACAGGTTGACTCCTCTCTTGTTCGATTTTTGGGAAGAATATGTTCCTTGGGGTCCCTGATAGAATATTATTCAATGTATCATTACTTCTGCCATTGTTTGATGAGATCTCACCCTTTTGACCATTGTGATTTGAATGATTTGAATTTCCACTTGACATCTTTCCTACCAAAAATTTCAATACATCTCTTGTCTTCACTAGGGTTGCAGGTATATCCCTTAACCTTCTTGTAATCTCATGAATTTCTACAATTGTTTTCTTAAATATTTCTTCGTCTTTTGATATCTTCCTTTTCTCTAGGTTTGAATTTACTTCTTGATCCAATTTCTCTATTTCTCTCCTTTGATACGTAATGTCCCTTTCACTCAACATCAATTATTAGGGAAACCCTATAGGTTAGCATAATCATGCTTTGATACCACTGTAATGTCCATAACATAATATTTTTGCATAAATACTGATTTGCAGGTTGAATTAAGTGAACAACATATGAACACAAATATCACTTTGATATACTAATAAACTTTAGAATTCCATCAACATATATGTTATATCAAATACAACTCACTAATACTAATCCAAAATGATATACAATGCTACCACAAATAAACAACAATATTACTAACTTCCTAACATATTTCTTGAAGCTCATATGCAATCCTTGAATGAGAGTGGCCTCAAGAACCAAAGGGGTTTCATCCTCTGGTCCTAGTGATCGTTGGGTATTCATCCAATGATCACAAACTCCTATGGGTTTTCATCCATAGAAGGAATTAGAACACAAGTGTCCTAAAATATAGAAAAATGACATAATAATTAGATACCTATTACAAGAGTTGACTCCATACATTTATATGCTAAAAATTTCCCTCAAGGAACAGGTCAACTTTGATCCAATATAGCGCCAAAGCCCAAAATTTGAATTTCAACACGCTACACTAGGTTGACCTTGAGGCCAAAGTAGATTCTTTCGGATTTAGCTTGCCACCCTGCAAACCTATCCTCACACTTCTTTGAACCCTTCCTTCTTCTTGATTATTTGTAATTTGTGCCAAATGTTCTGGATTTGACCCACTCAATTCACCTGAAGGACTAACTGTTGAGATCCTAACACAATCATCTTCTAATAGTGGTATCTTTTTGGAACTTGATCCATTCTTCATGAGTTTTGGATATGATGTGCACATTCCTTTATAGGATGTATGTTTCAATCCATAGCTTGAGATATTATCTTGCGGAGGGATGCAGAGCAATGTTTGGATCTTCCCTAGTGCTAGAGAGGTGAAATTGGACTGCTCCTCATGGTGATCTTCTATTAGCGATATCTTTTGAGAAATTGATCCTTTCCTTATGAAATTTGGGTTGAATATACATGGTTCTCAAGTGATCTAAGTTCCCTGGTCACAGGGTCATTGACTCCTTTGTGGTGGAATACAAAATGTTTCTTGAATGCCACTTTGTAACTATCTTTCCAGAAAAAGGGACAGGACAAATATCTCAAATATTGAGGGAAGCTTATATCATGGATAACAATATAAAGAGAAACATGAGAGCATCTAGTAAGAGAATCAATAGAGCTTATTCAAATATTATAAAATTAGGTGTAATAACTTCTAGCAAGCCCTTGAAAACATAGAAAATAAACTTGAAAAATTAATGGGAGATATGAAGGATCTCTCATATATGATTTTTAGAAACGAGAAGGGGATGTTATTCATTAATTATACCACTCATTTTAATGAAGGTCAGATATTGCATAATAACTCATAATTATGACTAGTATCAAGAAAAGGATGGTGCACTAGATTACTATGAAGATGATAATGTAGACTAGCTATTGGTATATGAAGAAAATAAAATATTTTAATATGATCATGACAACTACCATGTTTAATATGAGCTACTAGGAAATGATTTAATCAACCCAAGGAACTAATGCTACAAAGGTATAAGATAGCTAAGCCATCCAATGAAAATATTAAAGCTCTCATTATAACAACTATCTTACAAGCACAAAGTGATTACCAACTAAGGAATAAGCAAGTAGATTCCAAAGGTTAAGATGAAGGTGTTGTTGTTCTAGATATGATATCTATAAAAATACGTGAAGGAAAAAAAATGGTGATAATGCAGAACAAAGTGCCAATAGAATTATAGAGAATTCACCACTTAGAAATAATACATATATACCAAACACATCTATATAGAAGAAATATATCCTTAAAAAAAGAGCATTAATGTTCCAATCAACAATATGGAAAAATCAAAGGTGGCTGGAAATAATGCCAAGAAAAATTAGAACAAGGAAGCAACAAATGAGAAACATAAGTTGGAAAAGGAAGTTGAAAATACAGTCAACACAAAGAAAGTTATCATTAGTGATCAATTAATTCCTTTTATGTCTAATACTAATGTTTTTACTATTTTATTGTTCATCCACTTACTAATACATCAAGTAATTGGTATGGCTCAAGTGTTGAGTGAAACAAAGGTTCAAGTGTTAGTCAAGGAATTACTTAGGATCCTTGAACACAAGGAGAGATCATTGATGTATATAAAGGCTCCAACTATTTTTTATCAACCCAATGAAGCTATTGGCGATCCAAAATATAGTATACATAAAGTTAATGTCCAATAGACTTCTAAGATTTACTTGGCACTATGTATACTAGCAACAAACAAATAATTGATTCATTTGACACTTCTTTTGTAATAAATGGTATACTAGTTGTAGACATCTAAATTTGGACACTTAATTTATCCAAATTTATCACTTTTCATCTAAACATCCTCTTATTCGAGTTAATTAAGTAATATTACTATTATTTAATTAATATCTTTAATTCTGCAAATCCCTAAGGTATTTAATTAATAATTAAATACTTTACTCTTTAATCCTCCTTTCATCAAATAAATTAAATAAATAATACATTTATTTAATTCCTCACATGTCATTTTCATCTAATCCTAATCCTAATTTCTTCATTAGAGATGTGCACATGCCTAATCTTTGATTAGGATGTGTCACATCCTCCAACTTTTGCAAGTTGGCTTCTAATCCTCATTTATCTTCTAATTACTGATTAATTAATCTTAATCAGTACCTTGGTCAACTCTCTCCATCCCCCAAGGAATTTTTAATTCCTTTTTATTCCTCCAAGAATCCCCTTTTCCCATGCATCTTCTAGAAACTTTGACTTGTCACATCAAGTCACATGTGACAAACTCCCACCTTTTGGGAACATTGTTTTATCCACCAGATTCTTCCAATCATTGTGAATTTTTAATTCACTTTTATTCACCCAAGATTCTTCCCATCTCCCAATGTATTTGGAAGGTACTTGTCCTTCCTCCACCTCATGTACCTTTTTGACACCTCACTTACACCCCATCTCCCCTTAGCCACTTCACCATCCACATGTCAAGATGTGAGGGCTTGTGGGTTCTCAACCCACCATAGCCCTTCATCTTGGCCTTGTTGGATGCATCTTGACCGTTGAATTCTCTAGAGAATTCAAATTCTTCTATAAATACCCTCTCCTCAAGGGCATTTTAGAACACTTAGCCATTTGATAACTACATGCTGCCAATTTTCCTTCACTATCATCTAGCCATCATTTTGTACATTCAATCTTGCATTTAGCCACTCAAGAAGCCATCTAAGGAGCACACAAAATCATCCCAAGCAAGGGCCAATCAAGGAGTCGTCAACAACAAGGAAGGTGAAATCGTTTGCATTTTGTTTTATCCATTTTCCTTCTTGTTATATCACTCTTTTGGATAATCTTGAAGTGTCCTTAGTCTTTTATCACTCGCAATTTTAAGTTATTTTACACATTAGAGTAGGATAAAATTCTTAGGTACATATTTCTGGCATGCCCGGTGGGACCCGCAAACGGGTTCTTGCATTTAACCTACGCTTTTGCTAAGAATTTTGAAGGAGAAGGTCGCAGAAAGGCAACAACGCCCTCTGTTTTACCGCAGAAAGGCGGCAGCGCCCCTGCAGAAAGGTGGAAGCGCGCCCACAGAAAGGCGGCAGCGCCCCCGCAGAAAGGAAGCAGTGCTCCCATAGAAAGGCAACAACACCCTCTGTTTTACTGCAGAAAGGCGACAACGCCCCCGCAGAAAGGCGGCAGTGGCCCCGCAGAAAGGCGGCAGCGCCCTCGCAGAAAGGCAGCAGCGCCCCCGCAGAAGGCGGCAGCGCCCCCGCAGAAAGGCAACAGCGCCCCCATTTTGCTGCAGAAAGGTGAAAGCGCCCCTATTTTTGCTGCAGAAAGGCGGAAGCGCCCCTGTTTTGTTGTAGAAAGGCGGAAGCGTCCTAAAACAACATAGTTTGGAAGGTAAAACAGTCGTTTTAGTGTCGTTTTTGCTCTCGTTTTTAGCTATTTTCAAGTAATAACCCTATAACATTGTTTTGGCAAGGATATTGGTGTTTTTTGCTAACGTTTTGTAGCATATTATAGCATAATTGACCAAAAATGAAGGAGAAGATAGCTAACGTTTGCTTGCAGGGCCATCTATTTGATCAAATTTCTGAAAAACTATCCTTGTTGTTTGCACATAGTCTAATTAGGGGGAAGTAACCTTTATTGCTTGTTGTGCTTGTCTACTATTGTGTCACCCAAGGGGGCATTAATTTGTTTTCACTTTCCCCTTGCACTTCGTGTGAGCTTGGGGAGTAGTTGGAAGCAGTTAGTGTCTTCTTTTTAGTGGGACCTGCTTGGAAATTTCATCACCCCAAGGGATGATTCCAACCACGCGTACCAGCAGGGTATATAAAGGGGGGAGAACGAAAGTTGTACCCCAATCCAGTCACGTCGTAATTGGCGGAGCGTCAAAGCTAGGGTGATACCTAAATAGACGTGAAGAGTTGGTCCGAGCCTTTCAGTATCTCGCTGGGGTTCCTGACTCATGCTTGTGACAGACTGGTGTTCACGGTTGTGCCTCACGTACCGAGAGTATATCGAGGACTCCCTAGAAGCCTTGTGCGTCCTAGATTAAGACCTTGCCTAGCCATACCCTTAACATTAATCATAGGATTGTGCTTACTTGAAGTGTTCTCTTGTGAAAAACCCGTGAAATCTTTGATACATTGGCCTTATTTTATCATTTTGAGTCCTTGCCATAGCCATTTCTATCAAAACCAAGCTCTGTTTTACCGTAGAAAGGCAGAAGCACCCCTGAAAGCTGTCTACGCCCCTGATTTTGTTGTCTACGCCCCTGATTTTGCTGTCAACGCCCCTGAAAGCTATCAACGCCCCTGATTTTGCTGTCAACGCCCCTGATTTTGCTGTCTACACCCCTGAAAGCTGTCAAGCCCCTGATTTTGTTGTCTATGCCTTTGAAAGCTGTCAACGCCCCTGATTTTGCTGTCAATGCCCCTGATTTACTACAGAAAGCTGACTACGCCCCTGATTTACTGCAAAATGTTGACTACGCCCCTTTAACTTCCCAGGGCCATCATTTACGAACCGTACGTCGAATCGACTTCGTCCAAAAACCAAAGTTGCTTAGTTTTTCAAGATCTATCCAGTGGTACCTTCCATTTCCTTCTATCAAGAATTTGACCATCCCAAGGCGACCACGCCCCGCATCGCGGGGTGGACACGCCCCTAACTTCCCGAGGCCATCATTTACAAACCGTATGTCGAATCGACTTCGTTTAAAAATCAAAGTTGCTTAATTTTTCAAGCTCTATCAAGTGGTACCTTCCATTTCCTCCTATCAAGAATTTGACCATCCCGGGGCGGCCACGCCCTGCATTGCGGGGTGGACACGCCCTAACTTCCTGGGGCCATCATTTACAAACCGTACATCGGATCAACTTCATTCAAAAATAAAAATTGCTCAATTTTTTGAGCTCTATCTAGTGGTACCTTTTGTTTCTTCATATCTAATCAAACCAATCCATTCCTCTAATCAGATACATACAATCATCTTCATCTAATCACAATTATCCAATCAACATCATCTAATCATTTGATCCTATCCAATCAAACTGATCTAGTACTTTAATCAAATTCATCAAATCATCTACCCGATCCAATCATCCGTCTACCGAATCCCACCAAAATCAAAAGCAATCCCATCCAATCATCCTAATCTGAGCTTTTGTCTAATCCTGATCTGAGCTTGACCAAAATCTCGATTTGAGCTTTAATCTGTTCCCATCCAAAATCCTTTATCCATCCTCTTTATCCTGTCGTCATCATGAATCCTCATCCTCCATCAATAGTGGTCAAGGGAAACCCTAATTACGTTGACACTGATAACGAAAGTCTTGTTGATCAAGAGGTAATACATAGATCCCCTTAACACTATCATCTCTAGTAAGCTTTCTCCACCCACTTTCCAAAATCCAATTACTCCTATGAGCTATCCCGTTATGTCTTCATCCATGCCTAATCATGCTCCTTATGCCACCTTTGACAATGGATATCTAGTATCTTCTTCATCCCCATATTTGTCATGTCCTTCATCTACATCATCCTCTTATACAACATCTACATCCTCTTATCCTAATTTTCCATCCCAATACTCCTATTACAATTCCCCATCCATGTCCCCCTATCGTAATCCTCTTTCCCAATCTTCCCATACTAATCCTACATTCACACCCTTTTACCTTAATCCTACATCCATGTCTCCTCATCATAATCCACCATCCCAATACCTTTATTATAATCCATCCCCCACATCCTCTTGTCCCACTACACCACCTATATCCTTTTGTCCTAATCTACAATCCATGTCCCCCTACCTTAATTCACCACTCCAATATCCTTACCTTAACCCTCCATCCAATCCTAGTCCTCCATCTACTCCTAGTCCTCCATCCAATCCTAATCCCCCATCTACTCATAGTACTACATTCGATCCCATTCCTCCATCTAACTCTAGTCCACCAATCCATAATCCCTCATCCATTTCTACCACCCCAGCCAAGTCAACCATATGCAAGTCTCTCATTTCAGAAGTTCTCCAAGGACTCATGACAAAGAAGCCATCCCCAACTCCACATCTTGAAGTCATGGAACCATGCCATTTAGAGCCATCATCCATGGCCACTAGTGATGAGACCCTTCTCCATACCACACCTATTATTGATGTTACCACCCCTAGTACTGCTCAAACCATTGAAACCATTGAACCCACTAAATCCATTGAACCCCCACCTTCTACTCCAAGAACCACTGAATCCATCGAAGACACCCAATTCCAATCCACTCCCTCTACTCCTAGATCCACCCAAATCCAATCCACTCCTCCCACTCCTAGTAGCACCAAAACCCATTCCAATGAACCTCATGAATCTTTCATCCCTCCATCTTCCCCACTTGAAGAGTCCCAACAAGACTCCATTACCATGCCTCCCACAACGATGAGTCACGCCAAGAGTCTAATCCAAAGCATGCCAACATATCCCTTCTCCGGATCAAGATCCTACCATCCCATCTAGTCCACCTCAAGATCACAATCCCCATCCATTCCATCCCATGATCCCTTTGTCATTCAAGCTTCCCTTGCTCCATCTCTGGCTCCATCGCATGAGCCTACTACCACAAATCCAGATCCTATCATGGCCCCTACTCCCTCTGATGTTGCTATCCCATCATCTCCTTCTCATGATCCCCCATCATCACCTAAAAATGCTATCCCCACACCGCTTGCATATCCCCTTGGTCCTCTCACATTCCTCCATGGTGGTCTCCTCGCAAAAGAAAAACAAAGCATATACACCAACCCTCCTCTTCCACCTAATAATGATCTTGCATCATTCTTCCAGAATAACAAAAATCCTGTCCTAGATCGAATGCTCAAGAGAATGAACTATCAAGGAAAAGGTTTAGGCCTTCATGAGCAAGGTATTATAGAGCCCATCCAAGCTAAAGAAAATTTGTATTTGCAAGGTCTTGGATGTACTACTCATGGTTCGCAATCTAAAAATGTTGGTACAACCTCTAGACATCCTCAACAAGCCTCTTCCAAAATAAATATAGGCTCTTTCCATCGCTCCACCAAATCATATGTTGCCATCCCTCCTCTATCGTATCGCCTCAAAACCATCGTCCATATTCCTCCTTCATCTACTCCATCCATTTTGGGTCCTTACATCCCTCCATCTACCATCTCCAATCCTCCATCTACCGTGCCCATGTTTCCTCCAGGTCCTACGTCTATTTTTGGCTCCTATATCCTAAAATCACCTCCTCCATCTCGTCTTATTCATCCTTTCATCCATCTAACACCTATCCATCTCATCCATCATAAACATCCCTCTCACATACCCCATAGTCAGGATCAACAAAGGCACATACCTAAAAATCCTCCATCTACACATAATCCCCATACTCCTACCTCCATCACTCCACATCATCCATCTCCTCACACCCATCCCATTGCTACTAAAAGCACTTTGGTTGTTAAAGAAAAAATGCATAAATCCAAGCATCCACATGAATCTATGGCTTCCCATGTCCCCTCCAAAAGACATGGTGAAGAAAAGAAAAATATAAATCTACATCAAATCCATAGGCCACAAAGGCCCACCAAAGCAAAGCTCAAAACCATGTGGATCCCAAAGAAAAAAGCTGCAATGCCATCACATGAAAAATATGTAAGAACATCCAATGTCACTAATCCAAAAGCTAATCATACACCCCTTTTATCTCCTAAGTCTGTTTTGGGTCCTTATGTCCCGAAATTCACCATTCCATCTCCTCCATTATCCCCACATTCTCCATCCCTTAATCCTATTATCTTTCCACATCCACCACCACATGTGCCAATGTTGGTCCTAAACACATCTCCCCATCACATATCCACCCCATCATTATATCCATACCCTTTCCAGCATCCCATCCATTATCTCATGTATCAACCCCATCAAATCCCTCTAATTCACCCTCATGCGTAATCCATTTAGCCTAATAAGGTTGTACCAACATCCAACAGTCACTTCAAAAATGGGCTCATAACACCTTGATCCTTATCACATGTCTTCTAAATCTGCTTATCCACTTCCTTATCCTTACCCATCTCCTTCTGCATGACATCCAAAAAGTCAAAAAATCCAAAAAATAAAAAAATAAAAAAAATAGTAAAGAGAAATAATCCATCCAATGGTGAAAACTTGGCAAATAAGCGCCTTGGATAAATACCATGATGAAAACCTGGAAAACATGCGTCATGCGTAAATCCCCATCTTCACTTGGGGGCAACTTCCTGATATGCATTCCCTCCATCCGCTATGCTTTTAACTATGCACCCGTCTCCTTGTTATCCATCCTCTTCATAAATCCCCCCCATCCCACCTATCTTCTGCATCTTACCATCATATCCCATTTATCTCCCATCCCTCCATCCTTCTTGTGATCTTGATCAAAATAAGGGCACCTATCTCTGCATGCTTTGGACACTTATTGGTATACATTCCCTTCATCCATGCTCTATCATGTTCCTTAGCCACCCATCCTATCCTCATCTAATTATCTCCTTTATCTTCCCATCCACTTGTCTTTTATCCCTCATGCCTCCTCATATATGACATATCTAGAGTGGGGGCATCTGCTTCCTTTGTGACATAGTCCTTGGAGACATCCATCTATCCTAGCATCCCTTTCATCTCCCAATCCTTATGTCCCTATCCATCTATCATAGCATCCCTCCCATCTCCCCATCCTTATCTTCGTATCCATCTATCCTAGCATCCCTTTCATCTCCCAATCCTTATGTCCCTATCCATCTATCATAGCATCCCTCCCATCTCCCCATCCTTATCTTCGTATCCATCTATCCTAGCATCCCTTTCATCTCCCAATCCTTATATTCCCATCCATCCAAACAATCCCTCCCATCCCCCATCCCTATCCTATATCTTTATCCAATCTTCCATCTTTATTCTCATCCCATCTCATCCCATCTCACAATCCCTTGTCATTGGTATCTGGCTATAGGCCTCCCCCCATGCAACCCAATGCCATTTATCTCATCATCATCACCCCTGCTTCTCTTGCACATTTTTCCAATCTCCTATCATTTTTCATCACTCATCTATCTATCATATCATCCTCCCAAGTCATTTTAATGCTTTGGATAACTATCCCATCCCTGAGCTTTATCTGCTCATCATCATCCTATCCAATCCAACAGGTCTATCCTATCTTGTCGTATCGGTCCCACCTTTTTATCCACTTATACTATCATCTTATCATCCTTTATCCATTGTTTTCCTTTGGTCTTGACAAACTACGTTGCCCCTGTGCTTTCACGTAGGCAAGGTCGATCATTTGATCCACCCCCGGGGTTCCATCATCGATCTTCATTGTCCACTCTGCTCTTCTATCGTCTATCATCAGTCTTTCCTCCTTTTGTCCATCCTATCTTTACCATCCATCAAGGTCTCCATCTTGGTCAGTCGTCAGCCTTTTATTGAACTATGAGGGCTCTGCGCTTTTATGTAGGCAAGGCTAATCTTTGATCGGCCCCCGAGCCCCTAGGTCTTTAGGTTGTGTCAGTCTCATGTCTTGTCTCTCTTGTGTCGTGTCGTCAAGCTATGCCCTCATCTAGCTAGTTCTTAACAAACGAGATCCACTTGTATCATGAGATCCAATCGATTTTGAACATCCCACGTCATAACGATCTTTTAGTTTCGTATCCATCATCTTTGGTCTCAACAAGATGCATCCTTCCTAATAGACCTCATCAATCCCATCCATCCCCTTGATCCTATGGCAATGGACGTTTGAAATTGATTGTGATATTTTGATACTTTTGGTTTTTGTTTATCATTTAAGCTCTCTATCATCACTTGTCAAGGCCGCCATGATCCATCATATTATGGTGTGTTTTGATTGGTCAACATAGGGGCATATCTTGCTCTTTTGTTTGATTGTGTCTTCTTGGTTGTCCCATGTAGTACCCACCAAGATCCCTGAGGTCTTGTGTTATGCTGGGGCATCCTTTTGTGCTTGTGGTTATCTTAATACCTGGCCCGACCAAGGTCTTTGTGACTTTGGGGTGTTGGGATAGCCTTCTTGTCTGTTGTGTTTGTTTTATGCATTAAACACTAATTCGCCTTGGTTCTTCATACATCTTGTGTCACGCTGCAAAAATTAGTGCTCCCCATTCATTCCATCTATCATCTTCATCCTTCATCCTTATCTCTCATCCAACCCCCATCCATTCCATTTAGCCCGAATCATCTAATCATATCCTTGGTCTTGTTCTCAGTCTTGTTACCAGCCTTGACCCATCATCATCATCATCCATTAGTGTCCTTCCCTATCCCTTTGGTGTTGTTTTGGGATGTATCCTTTCCTCATCAACAACACTTTCATCATCATCATCGGGAGGTATTCTTCCCTATCCTTTAGTGGTGTTTTGGGATGTATCCTTCCCTCATCAATACCACTCAATGGGATGTATCCTTCCCTATCCTCATGTTGTTTCGGGATCCTTCATTCCCTCATTGACAACACTCCATCCATCATCAACCCATTTTGACTTATACCTTGATTGGGGCAACATCACCTTTTGTCATAAAATCCATTTGTGCTTCATCCATCTCCATATCACTTACTCTCTTACCCATCACCTTGCATCATCTTCCTCATCTCCCCTTGCTTCATCTCATCCATTTCGAGAGCACATCCGTGTTCTCTTGAACCCACATGTCCTATCGAGGGGGCATCCTCAATCCCTACTCTTCATCTTCACCCCCATCATCTTTCTTCCTAGTCATCCCTTGGATGACTGGGGCATATTTTCCAATCTAACCATCTTCTTCTAAGTTATATATTTTAATATTCTTTGAAATGATGCTACTTCGTAACACCATCTCAAAGAGGGGAAAAATGTAGACATCTAAATTTGGACACTTAATTTATCCAAATTTATCACTTTTCATCTAAACATCCTCTTATTCGAGTTAATTAAGTAATATTACTATTATTTAATTAATATCTTTAATTGCAAATCCCTAAGGTATTTAATTAATAATTAAATACTTTACTTTTAATCCTCCTTTCATCAAATAAATTAAATAAATAATACATTTATTTAATTCCTCACATGTCATTTTCATCTAATCCTAATCCATCCTAATTTCTTCATTAGGGATGTGCACATGCCTAATCTTTGATTAGGATGTGTCACATCCTCCAACTTTTGCAAGTTGGCTTCTAATCCTCATTTATCTTCTAATTATTGATTAATTAATCTTAATCAGTACCTTGGTCAACTCTCTCCATCCCCCAAGGAATTTTTAATTCATTTTTATTCCTCCAAGAATCCCCTTTTCCCATACATCTTCTAGAAACTTTGACTTGTCACATCAAGTCACATGTGACAAACTCCCACCTTTTGGGAACATTGTTTTATCCACCAGATTCTTCCAATCATTGTGAATTTTTAATTCACTTTTATTCACCCAAGATTCTTCCCATCTCCCAATGTATTTGGAAGGTACTTGTCCTTCCTCCACCTCATGTACCTTTTTGACACCTCACTTACACCTCATCTCCCCTTAGCCACTTCACCATCCACATGTTAAGATGTGAGGGCTTGTGGGTTCTCAACCCACCATAGCCCTTCATTTTGGCCTTGTTGGATGCATCTTGACCATTGAATTCTCTAGAGAATTCAAATTCTTCTATAAATACCCTCTCCTCAAGGGCATTTTAGAACACTTAGCCATTTGATAACTACATGCTGCCAATTTTCCTTCACTATCATCTAGCCATCATTTTGTACATTCAATCTTGCATTTAGCCACTCAAGAAGCCATCTAAGGAGCACACAAAATCATCCCAAGCAAGGGCCAATCAAGGAGTCATCAACAGCAAGGAAGGTGAAATCGTTTGCATTTTGTTTTATCCATTTTCCTTCTTGTTATATCACTCTTTTGGCTAATCTTGAAGTGTCCTTAGTCTTTTATCACTCGCATTTTTAAATTATTTTGCACATTAGAGTAGGGTAAAATTCTTAGGTTCACACTGGTATACAATTATATATTAGATTTTGGAGCATCACTAGTACACAAACGACAATATATGACTAAATAAACTACTAAAAATTGCATATAAATGACTAACTTTAGTCACGTGACTATTGGTGGTTTATTTGTAGTAATTTATAACACCACTAAATTTATGACTAAACAATTTGTCATTTATTTAGTCATTGATTTTAGTCATTAATTTGGTCATTGATTTGGTCATTGGTTTAATCATTGATTTAGTCATTTTTAGTCATTAATTTAGTCATGGTAGTGATTTATTTAGTCATTAATTTAGTCATATATTTAGTCATGGTAGTCATATATTTAGTCATATATTTAGTAATTAATTTAGTCATTACTTTAGTCATTAATTTAGTCATTTTTATTTACTAGTTTCCATTAATTGTCATTTTTATTTACTAGTTTCCATTAATTGGTAGTAAATATAGTTATGAAATGAATAATTTATTAAATACCATAAATTTAATAATGCAAAACTAACATAATATTAAACTTGAACTAAAACATAAAAGAAATAAAAATATTGCATATACGAACAAGCTACAACATGTTAGAATTAAAATATTGATTCAACATCATGATAAATAAAGGTAATCTACAATAAAAAATTCAATGCAAATATATATATATCAAGTTACAAGATGTCAAAGTTGTCTAAGAGTTTCCAACTCTTTCAAATACACCATGATAATTAAGATTCATGAACAACACATTCACAATACTACATAAAGCAGTGAGCCAAGATGTCTAACATTAACTAGTACATAATAAACATGTTTAATTATGTCATTTTTTGCAAATATTTTAGTGGCCACCATGTGAAGGTTCCCTCTTTCTCTTTCAAACGAACAACTCCATCTATTTTTTCTTCATAAACAAGGGGTATGTTACTTGTGACCTTTAAAATGTTTACATTTTCATCTCTTGTTCCTTTCAAGTTGACTCCATGTACAATAGATAGGGAGTGAATATGCCCAATGCCCACATCACGATCAAACGGATCCAACACCCTAACTTTATCCCCTTCTTTGAGTTTATCATTAATACATTTCTGCAAAAAGAAAAAAAAAAACACATTATATTAGATAGGTAATGATTACCCTTGTTTGCATAATAAAACAACCATTAGTTAATAAATAGTACTTGCATGTGTGTGTTAAAATAATTGCAAAAGGAAAATTTCAAAAATAATTGCAATGATCTAATTTACTAAAAAACCAACACTCATAACAGTGCTTACAATGTTACTATTAGCTTCATGCTAATCAAATACAAAGGCCGCAAATATAAACACTGCATTGTCATGCACACATACTAGACACATAAGGTTATGACAACACTATTACACATAAAAATGTAGCTAATGCACAAAAACAAAGAATGCAATATGAGAGCACTACTACTACTGCTGCAAGGTGAAGGTGAAATACATTGGGATGTACAAAAATAGTGGCATTAAAGCTCTGAAACATAACCCTATTAATGATGAAATATAAAAGAAGAACAAAGAACAAAATGTATCAAGGCAACATGTGACAACCATTAAGATTGGATGTAGAGGTCACATAAGTAATAGAGAAAGAGCCTTTCACTGTTAGAAAATAGTGTAAGAGTATGCAAAAAGAAGTCAGGAATGATGTCCAATGAACAAGTAGCAGTAGCAGTGAGTTTCATGGCTATAGTAGTGAGTTTAGTGCAAGGGAAACGAGTTTTATAGCTGTAACAATGAGTTTAATGGATCGAGCAGCAAATATCATTACTAAACAACAAGAAGACATTAAGAGAAAGCAACAAGAATATCAAAAGAAACCTTTTTTTAATAACAACCATAATGAAGAGTTTACAACAGATTCGTGAAGGAAAGAACAACAGGTATCATCCAATGAAAGAAGTAGCACACTAAGTTCAAGATGTTGACAAGGTCAATTACAATGGCCTAAAACACAGTCAAACATCATAAAGTATTGAAGTGCCAACAATCCCCATTGAAAAGTGACAAAGTAGGTACAATGATTGTTCTATGGTTTACATTCAATGTTTTAGTTGTCTATTCACTATTCTATAAGCTTGTTCACTATTTGGGATCATAACAGTCATTAATACATGAAGGGTTTCAGAATCAAGGAAAAGTAACATTTCATAGCACTCACCTCAAGTTCAACACAAGTAGTACTATGAATATCATGCATGTACTCCTCGAATTTAGCATAATCACTATCAACATTGTCTTGAAGTTGTGTAGCTTTGTAGAGAGCTCTATTGACAGGGTCTTTTCCTTTTTGTTTTGCTTTCATATAATTGTCCTGCATGTGGTTTAATCATCATGCAAAGTTAATATAAGTAAAGTAAAGAATGCAAAAGCTATAAAACAAATTCCACAACAACTATTATATTACCTCAACTTCAACACAACTATGATTGACATCAAGGCGTTCTTGTTTTTGTGCTGCTTTGATAAAATCGCTCTGCATGTAGTTTAACCTTTAAGCAAAAAAATATATCCAGATGAGTAATTCATGTAAAAAACAATCAACAGAGCCTTTCCAAGCATAAAAGTCACAATAGGTGGAATGGGTGAAAATCCATTTTTGTAGACTCACAAACCCTCAACTCTGTCTTTACAAACCCGTTTCAATAATTTGACTACAAAATGCACAAAACTCTTCAAGAATCCACCAAATCAGAGACAAATTGAAGTTAACTCACCCAACCACCTAATTCAATGCAAAAGAGAAAAAGGAAACCCTATACGGGCAAGTACAAAAGCTTGGAACTGCAAATAATCAGAAATTTCTGAGAAAAGAACAAAATTTCAAGAGTTTTATTATTGCTTTATGATCCATAGAAACAAAAATATTTTGGGGAAAAAATAAGCAAACAAAAAGTATAATATTTTTTGAAAAAATTGGGAAAAAGTCTGGAAAAAATCAAGAAAAAATCAGATTTAAAAAAAAATTTAAAAATTGTAGAACAAAAGATAAAAACTATTTTTTGATAGAGTCAACAAAATCAAGCACATTGTTGTAACACATGAAGATCGGTGGAAAGAATGTTTTCATTCCCCTGATGGCTCAATATAACCATGGATTATCAGGAATTAATATATATCGAGGGAATTAGTCTTGTTTACCTTGTTCGTGGGCCAAAGGTGTATTAATGGATTGGCACCCCCTTATGGTTTAAAAACCTGCACTTCTAAGACCTAACATATCATTCATTGATCTCATAGTTATTTTGTCATAAAACTCATAGTCACAACATTTAGGACAGTCACAATGGATTTCAATGAAACAAAAAGAAAAATTTCATAGATTCATTACATTCTATATATGATCATAATACTTTGCCTAGAGATCACTAGAGTAATTTTATAAAGGCATGTTGTGGAAAAAATTTATGAAATTTTTAGACATCTTTAGAATGCAATATAAAGATGATATAGTTGAGAATCAAAATACTGAGGGATAGCCTCTTACCTGATCTAAACCCGTGGAATTATGGTCATTCCATGCAGAAACTATAGGCTTAATAGAGGCAGCCAACTGCAAAAGTTTCTTAGTGAGACAATTTAAGCAACTCATTATATGTTGGTAGTCTTCATTTGAGTTGATATGATTTGGAGAGGCTCTTACTGGGCGTACAACAAATGGCTATGAAATCTCTGTTGATGAACTAGATTTCCTCTTGATACTAGTATTAGATTTAGTACGATCTAGTGCTTCCATATAATTGACAACATCTTCTACACTTGCTTCTCTATTATTATTTTCCACCTAAAATACAATGTCAATTTCAACATATAGTCAGTTCAATGAAAAATTGAAATAAATAACACAATGTAAATTGAACCAAAAATCCATACACTTAATCCACATTTGTCCATTTTGGCTTGCAACCCACCTCGGCCAAATGTATATTCAGTCCTCACATTATCTCTTTCTCTCTTGCCTCTGTTACTCTTTGTCAAATATTCTTCAGAACACATACTTTCTTTCAATGCCTCCCACTATTTGGGAGATAGAGTGGAGTCTAACATCTCTTTTCCCTCCATGATTGTTTTTCTACAATTGTATCTAAAAATGTTCATCAGAAGTCTCATCTTATGCTTGTAATATTTTCTAGATATTTTTCCACCAAAAGTGTTAAAGGCATTTTCCATTTTTTGTATAACATATTCCACATTTCGTCGATCT
This sequence comes from Sequoia sempervirens, assembly GCA_007258455.2. Taxonomy (NCBI): domain Eukaryota; kingdom Viridiplantae; phylum Streptophyta; class Pinopsida; order Cupressales; family Cupressaceae; genus Sequoia; species Sequoia sempervirens. The sequence goes on along the minus strand of VDFB02105785.1, from coordinate 287,398,102 downwards.
TGCTCTACAAAATTTTATTTGCAGATATCCAAATGGGCCCTACATCTTACGGCCAACTCGGAGGCCCACCTTGCAACATTTTTCCCAATGGGTTCACCATCTCTTGATACCTCAACCAAGAATGGCTTCTTCCCTTCTAATATTCTTTCTTTTGTGTTCCTCTCTATAGATCTGTATAAATCTTGACTCAATATTTGTCTTTTAACATAAGCAAGAACATCTTATGTTTCACCACTACAAATATTTCTGGTTGATTCACTAATTCCTTCAAAAGTTGTAGATGTGACAAGTGCACTCTTAGAAGGCACATCAGATGCAAACTGACTCTCTTCATCACTTTGATTAACCAGAAATTCATGCTCCTTGGCCACATCACGTGTGGCATGAGTAGGTAGATCAGTAGTGGTCTCCACAGATTTCACTTCATCACAACTATTTTTTTCACCAACTTCATTTGTTGAATCACAAAAGCGTTGACTTCTACGAGCTAGCAGCACTATATCTTTACTTTCTTTTTGTTTTTTCTTTGCATTTTCTCTACTCTCTTTTGCTTGCCTGTAAAAAAAAAAGAAAATATCATATCATGTCTTATATACATAAAGCTCTTGCCTATAAAATTTCATTAAATAGTATTAAACAAATAATTTACTACTTAGTGGATTTACAACTTGCCTATTTGATGTCAAACCAAGATGTGATAAATATTCATTATTCTTGGTCACATGTTCTTCACGAAAGCGCTCATAAGTTGTCACTAGAATTTCAACATTGTGATCACTATCATCTAATTTGCACCTTAAATTATTTTTCTTCATTTCCTGATGCCCACAAAAACAATAATGTATAAATTAGCAACTTGATATAGAGATAATTATCCGTAACATAAATTGCATAAATATAAGTTTATGATGTCTCAATTTTAATGAACAGTCATTAAAACATGTACGAAGTCTAAAGCACTACAAACAACAATAGTCATTAGATGTTGTGGGTATTTCAGTCAATGGATATTAAATAATGGTGCCCTGTAGAAATGCCAATTGCATAAAAAACTTAGCAATTTATTTGAATCAATCCATCAAATCTTTAGCAATAATGTTTTCATTCATGGTTCAATAAAAAAATCGGAATTACCAAATTTTAACTGGACATGAACTTGTAGCATGGAAACCATTTTGTACAACTAAACCAATTCTTTGCTTAGGTGATAGCACCATCACTAAGAAATGTCTATGGTATTTGGCGATTCTTACTTTTTTTGTTCTGTTACGTAATAATTTGTTCATAACATCCAGATACATTCATGAAGGGGTAGATTTCATGAAAAATAATATATATGTTGGAGTGGACAATGAGTTACAAGCAAGGAACGCCATGATTTGAGGACTAAGTAGTCAAACAACAGTGAACTTCAAGATATATGCAAAACAATGAAGAACATTTGATCAAAGCAAAAAAAAAGAAATAACCTTACAGTATATAAAGATACATATGAGACAGTGATTTCTAGTGCATAAAGCCAGAAGCACAAATGCTAATAACAATGATATCACTATTAAAAATAATGTGAAGACAACAAAGGATGTGAGTAGCATGTAATGCCAAAATAGTGGGGGTATAATGAGGAAATGCTTCTGTTGCAATGGGGAATCATTGTATTGATGCCTTGAGCATTGACAAAAAATAGTGATCAATCATCAAGGATTGTATACTGATGCTATAAATAGTGAAGGAATAGAGAACAAAAGACCATATCAGTGAGGAAATGAGTGCCACAGTGGGTGAAAGATCCAAGAAATGAAGAAAATAATGAGAAATACTTTCATGGCAGTGAGTAGTCAATGCCAAAGTAGTTCACAAGGCAATGGTATACAATAATATTACAAAATAGGGCTAAAGATAATGCCATATGTAGGGAAGACAATGCTATTTTAGTAAAAAAGTTTAAAAGAAAACATAGAAACAATGTTTAACTCCGGCTCAAGAACAAAAGAAGCAATGAGGAAGCTATGTCTCAAGTCTTTAAGGGCGATGAAAGGAATAAGTTGGTAAGGCTGGTGAATTGGGGCTACAACAGAACCTCTTTGAAGAAAATCTGGGCTAGGGTTGCAGAGGTTGTTATGAGATATGTGACGCTCGAAGGAAGGTACAGTGCCCTTCTGGGTCATCATTTTACCCTGCTAAATCACTTTAGGCATGACCTATTTATTTCTTTTATGTTTTATCTGTTATCCTCTTTTGAGTCCTCAGTGTATGCTCACCTCAAGAATAGGAAATATCCTATTTTGCATGAAGGGATTATTTTACTCATCATGGAGCACATCCAGACTTTAACTCTGACTCCTGCCATTGATGATAAAAATGTTGATGTTATGGATCTTTCTAGGTCCTCAGACTTAGATTCCCCTTTTGATGAGGAGGAGGAATGGAATGGGGAGGAGGTTGGTGTGGCTTCTGGGTCGAAGAAGAGAAAGGTGATAGGTGCTAAGGTGAAGAGGGCCCCTAAAAGAGTGGTTATTTCTGATCGCGATGACACGGAGGTTGGGTCAGATGGGCCTTCTCCTAATGTGGAGGATTTGACGGTTGATAAAGGTGCAGATGATGGGGCTTTGGAGGTTGGGGCCTAGAAGAATGTTGTAGGGGTTGATAAACCTAGAAGATTATCCAAGACAATCGTTAATTTTAAAACTAAATAGGGAGCAGGGAAAGCCAATAAATTTTTGGAGGGTGAGGCTAATATTAACCCTAGTGTTAGTACTGTGGTTGTAGAAGATTCCCCAGTGAATGAAGTTAAGGAGGATACCTTGGAGAAAGAGGGAGAGGAGCGGGAAGTGAATATGGAGGGAAAGGTTAAAGGTAATCCACCTTTAAAAATTGATCCTTTGTCGAAATATTTTTTCGTATTTGGATGAGGACGACACCTCCATGTTTGGGTTGTTAGATGTGGCTAGGGTTAGGGCTACTAGCACTTTCAAATTGGAAAAGTGGACCCTGCAAGAATTCAACAAAATTAATATTCAAATCAAGGTGCTCAAGGATAAAGTGCAGAAAGATGCGGATCCCTCCATGTCAAACATTCTAATTGATAGGCTTGTGGATCTGGAACATGCTCAAAATGAGTTCAAGGAAAATTGTGAGTCCAGGATGAAAGCCCTTGAGGTTAAGGTGGATGGTCTGAACAATGACCTCAGAAATTTGTTGTGGGTGAGACATGCTTTGGTCAAGAATAGTGCTAAGGCACTTGAGGTCTTGTTCAAGAAGTTAAGTCAGCTCAGGGAGGAGCAGGTTCTCTTCTCTCAACTCATGGAGAAAGACCGAGGGGTAAAGGAAAAGGTAAGAAAGCTCCCAGGTATGAGGAAAAGGTGCTCATTGCCAAAGGTTCAGAGGAGTGGAAAGGAAGATTCGAAGAAAAAAAGAAGGAGTTGATTGATATGTTGGAAAAGCACACGTCTCAACAGTTAGAGCTAGAAAATTCTTTGGGTGGTTTTAGTTAACCTACCTGTTTCTGTTGTTTTTTTGTTTTATGTTTTTCTGGTTGTTTTGTTTTGGGTTGTTTTGCAGTAGGGAGCCTTGGGTTGTTCTTTGTTTATCTGGTGAATGGATCCCATTTGTTTAGTTTTTTGTCGGTTGGGATGCTAGTGGTGGTTGATTGTGTTATTTGTTAGCAGCTCTTGGTAACTTTTTGTACAGGGTTTCAGGTCCCTTCAAAACCTATTTTTCCCTTCTAATCAAAACAATGTTTAACAATGCTTCAATGATGGATTTTATAAAGGATTCTAGAACAATGATAGTGATAAAGAACATATATAAAAGCAGTAAATAGTCCAGAGAAGATGTCAAGAAAAGATCATTGTCAAAGTAAAGCAATGATGGTATACATATTCATATTGCATTCATATATGAAAACATATTCATATTGCATCCTCATTTTTATATGAAAACATATTCATATTGCATTCATATAGCAACTTTTTTCAACATTAAAGCTTTGAAACAAGTATTAGTCTGAAGGTCTGTGTCCTTAAGACATAAAATAGTCTTAAAACAACATAAAAGTCTTACATAAAAGGTCATAAAATGGGGCTCATCAATAATCATCTGCATTTCCAGCAAGATCAGAATCCTTATCACTCGTGTCTGCATCTACTTGATTTTCTTCCTTATGCTCATTTTTGACATGCAGTACATTATCTCTCCCAATTTCTTCATTGGTAATCAAAATCTCTTCTTCAAATAGTCCCTCATTGTCTTCATCCACTTCTTCGAATGTTTCTTGTAAATTAACATATTTCCCATCAGGAATTACATCAACAACTTCCATGAATTTTCGTCTCGAATGAAACTCTGTTTGAATTACATATGGCCAACCTAGGCTTCTTACATAATCAATTAGAAATGATTGGTTAATTTGAAGAGGGGAAACATACGACTCATCTATCTCTAATAAAAATTGTCGTGTATTTGCATGTAAAAATCCATACTCATCAGATTGTATTGCGGATGGTTGGATCCATTTACATTTTAATAATATAGGACTATTTTCACCAAAATCCACTTGAATAATTTCTTGGATGAATCCAACATAAAATTTCTTCTCCATTTCATGAAGAAATTCAGCACTAACAACACAATCGCAATTTGTCTTTCCTTTGTCTTTTTCTTCCACTCTTAAATGACTACCATAGGCCCACATTCCACTAAAACGCATAGCCCATAAATGTGGAGGTCATGAAAGCTCACTTTCCTCTGTTGTTATATCTTGACCTTCTTCTTTTGCATCACTGATTGCATTAGCAATCCATTCTTCAAATTTTGGAAAAGAATCAGCTCCAATCAAATCATGATGTTTGTGCCTTTGAGGTCAATGTTGCATCCAAGTTTGATTCTCTTCTTCATATTTTCTACATAGAATAATGACGTACAAATAGTAAGATTAATAATATAAATGTGTAAATGCAATTGAGTAAATAAATTATTGTGTAATATTTTTTATTGATGCCACTTATCAAACAAAGATGTGTTTTGAAGAATAAAGGAATGTATTGCACTTCTTTCTTGATATGATAGCTTGAAGTGACATCCATTTCCTTCTAATACTTCACCTGCAGCTCTCTCATCTTCGTAATTGTCCCATACACGTCGATTGACATTTTTAAAATCCTTCATATATTTTGTGCAAAATCCCATGGCCTCTTGCATTGAATATCCCTCAGACATGCTGCCTTATGGTTTTTCCCTAGTACGAACAATATTTTTCAAAACCTTCATATATTGTTCTATAGGATACATCCATCTCATTCTTACTGGGCCACAATTCTCTAGTTCATATTCTAGATGTATTAAAAGATGCATAGAAATGTTAAAGATTGCTGGTGGAAATTCTCATTCCAATAGACAAAGGACTTCAACAGCCTCCTCCCTCAAACTATCAAATTTGGAAGGATCTAATACATGTAAACTCATTCTCTTTAATATTAGGCCCAACCTTATAATTTCCAATCTTGGACCCTTTTCCAAACTTGATATATTTACCAGAATAGGTAAAATATTCTCGATTATGACATGATAGTCATGGGTTTTGAGGCCTCTTAAGCTATTAATGTCAGTTTGGATTCTGATGCTACTACTTACATATCCAGTGGGAAAGCGAGTCTAAGACATCAACTGTAAGAATTGTGCACGTTGTTCCTTTGTCCAAACATAAGGAGCACTAGGTTTTCTATATTTTTCACTATCATATTTTCAACCCAAAGATTTTGATGAATCTTTATTTCTCGAAAGTCTTCATGTGATGAAATAGTATCAAGAGCACCAAAAAGTGTTTCTATAATAGCATAAGCTATATTTTTCTCAGTATGCATAAAGTCAATAGTATGCCTAATGGCTATATCCTTAAAGTATGACAACTTATACAATATGCACAACCATTTTACACCACTTTCATTGCATGGATCATATCTACTACCAACAATCCCATCATTTTCAATAAATTACATTCTTTTTTATCCATTCTCAACAATGTAATCACATGTTATTAGAAATGGCGCTTCACGATTCTCTTCTTGACCATTGAAACGTGTTTTTTGTCGACAATATGGATGATCCATTTTAAGGTAAGCATGATGTCAACAATAAATACACTTACAAAAACTTCTTGAGTGCCTCACAAAATCCTTAAACTTGCAAGCAGGACATGCATGGTATCCATGAACTGAGAGACTAGACAATGTGCCATATGCAGGAAGATCATGAATCGTAAACAATAAGGAAGCTCTTAAAGTGAATTTGATTGAATGACCATCCCTTAAAGATTGAATTGCTTCAATTCCTTTCCACAATTCCATTAGCTCATCATATAATGGCTCTAGATAAGCATCTATTGTATCTGAAGTCACACTTTTCTTTCCTGGTATAATCAATGATAACATTAAGAAAAATGGTTTAGTTTCTAACCATGGATGCAAGTTATAATTTATTAGAAACAATGGACAAGTTGACCATTTAGTACTTTGATCTGAGAATGGGTTCACTCCATCTAGAGCCAAACACAACCTTATATTATGAGGATCTTGAGAAAAATTGGGCCATCTATTGTCAAATTCCATCCACATCTTAGAATTAGGCACATGTCATTGTTTTCCACCAGTGCTCTTATTTTGGGCATTCCACTGCATAAGTTCAACAATGTCTCTGCACCTATACATTCAGAGTAATCGTGGGATTATCAGAAAGTGGAGAAGAACCTTTCTAGGAACCACAACTGATTTCAACCCTTGTTTAAACCTCAATTCATGACATTTTAGACATTCACTCTCATTTGCAAAATTTTTGCAACATAATAGACAACCATTCACACATGTGTGGATTTTTTCATACCCCAAGTCGAGCTTACTGATTTTCTTTTTACATTGACTTTTTTTTGTTGGCAATGTGGAGTCAGCTAGTAACAATGAACTTAATAATGCCAATAACTAATCTACACTCTCATTTGTCCAACCATGCACCACTTGCAAGTTAAGAATTTGAAGGATTGTTGTCAAATGACTTAACTTGCAATTAGCATACATAGGCTTTAAAGCATCGTCCATTGACTTGTCCTAATTGTTGTTTAGACCCTCATTCAACATTCTATCAACTTCAAACCCTTTGTCAAACATTTCTACCTATTCATCTATGTTTGGTGCCACTTCATCTATGTTTGTTGCCTCTTCATCTCTCATAGTCTGACATTCTATCATATCTTCATAATAATTGTAAGACCAAGGGCTTATACCACTATGCCCATATCTTATCATATGTCGATAAGTCATATTTATATTTTTCACCTTTCCACCAAGAAATTTTTTACATGGACATGGATATTTGTCAATGTCCCTCTCATCAGCTACTCTCTCATCATATGCATGATATTGATTTGTAGTCAACCTTTGACGCTCATCCATCTATAATATTGTGCATTTCCATATTAATTTAGTTTCTGATTTAAAGAAAAAAACATAAATATGAAAAAAATAGATGCCAAAACATTGTTCAAAGTAGTCACTTTTAGTACAGACCATAACAAAAAGAAGAGGATATAATGAATCATTGTTCTGAGATCTATCTTACATTCATTTGAATTTTACCTACTGAGAATGGAATATGCCTATGTTTCCTATCAGCTTACTTTCAGAAATGAGGGTTTTGAATTATCTTTAAATTCACTATAGAGGGACTCGCTAACTTCAAATTCGTTGCAACAAAATCTGAATTCCTTGCCCACCTTTTCGAAAGTCTCCAAGTTATATCCAAACAAGATTTATTGCCCATGCAAGTGCTTCAATACCTATCCATGAGAATAACAAACATCAACAACAATCCAATTTCATTCCCATGCCAACAATTATACATTTTACAAGTTTTCTGACTTATAAATATAGACAAGTTATGTAAACCACTAGATAAATAGCATTTAAAGGTTTGTCGTCTCTGACTTATAATCTGTTTTTGAGTTCAGCTGATACAACTATTTTTTTTGGCTTGTTTTCATGGTTGTTACTCATGTAACTTGTACTTTCATATCCCTTTGAGTTGCTTTATGTATTTCTTTCTTCTTCATTGGCTATGTTATGAAACTAAAACTTGAAATGAAACTAAAACTTGAAAGTGCCCCTGCTGATAAGATTTGAGTCTTTAGTTGTTTACCTGTTTTTGTGATATTTGAATTTTGAGTCTTAATATATAGGTCCATATGTTTATCTAGATTGATGTGAATCTTGCAAATTCTAGATACTTAAAGCCAAAACATGATTGAGCCTTGAAAGTGGATTGATCCACAGATAACATTATGGAAAGTGCTAGAATGTAATGTTCATTGTGGGTCATGAATGAGTGGAGGTGATACAAAATATTTAAATATACCAGTAACAGTCATATGGTGTTAATCAGTTAATGTAAATGTAGCATAAGGATTTATTATATACAAGTGAGTTGAAGGCCAAGAGTGTTTTGTCTGATTGTCTGATTTATTATATACACTCATAATTGATTTTGGATCACAAGTGTTTGTGTTCAAAATCATCTCTTAGAAGTACATGATATATATCTTCTACAAGTATTTCAGCACGCTGCAAGTATTTCTTGACAAGCTTATCTCTAGGTTCACCTAACTTAGAATGACATGCCAAATGCTACTATGTTTTTTCCTTATTGAGTTAGTTGTGTTACTTTGTGTTCATAAGGAACATCTTTATAATTAATGTGGGTTTATCTCTTTTGATGTACATCCATTTCAGGCCTATAGTCAAATGGATTCCATAGAGGTTGTGTTTGGTGGAGGCTCATCGGGTAATATTTTGGAGTAATTCTTTAATTGGAAAATATATCCTTATTTTCTATAATTTTATTCTATTTGGTAGAGTGGCTCTAGGGATAAGGATTTTAAATGTTTACACAAATCTATGAAGAAGTCATTCTTTCTTTATAAGAGTGTCTCCAAAATTTACTTCCAAATTACCATGAGAAATCCCCTAAAAACTGTGGTTATAGGAGGGTGTGGGAGGTGTGCTCAGTGAATGCGGTGTATATGTTGTCCAGAAAATAACTGAGTTGGTTCCTGCAGAAGTACTTTGGACAATTCGACTGACTAGATATGCATGCATTAGTAGTTTCAAGTGTAGCACAGCCTATTCAATCATGGGAAATGTTAGAAGATTCTTTTGTCTCTCTAACAAATATTTTTTTCAACCATTGCAAATTTGCAACTAGCTTGAAATGGTATGTACATTATTGAAGAACTAGCATTCATCTTGTCATAATTCTTTGGCAGAACTATAGTAACATGGGGATACTGTAAAGAATATATTATAAATTAAAGGATTAACATTGATCTAGTCAAGCTAGGTAATGAACACCATATATATGTGGTATTTGTCTTCTTGGATACAACAAGCTTTATTCAGTTATCCATTATTGATTCTTATTCTCTCTTTTTTTTATGATCTATGCATGTTATTTTTCATTGTGCTAGTTGTTACAACTGAAAATTTTCACATTTTTCACTAGCCTCCACCCACCAATCCTCCACATTCCACAAAAATTAATCACATTTTAATTTTATGATCAACACAAATTGTTGAAATTTGTGTGAGAAGATCCATTTTGTAGCCCACATTGCCAAATTGTCACACCCATAAATAAGTTTGAGACTCCATAGTTTTTCCTAAGTAAAAATTAGCACTTTCAGCCAAACAATGCATCATCAGCAGAACCCCCAACATAGCCTCACCAATGGCCCGATGAAAAAAGTTCATTACCTAGTATCGGTGTAACAATACCCTATCAGGCTAACTCCTAAGGCATTCCCCCTGATAGACCAATAGAGTCAAAAAAAGTAAGCACATCATTGTAACACATGAACATCAGTGGAACGAATGTCTACATTCCCTTGATGGCCTGATATGATCATAAATTATCAAGAATTATTATATATTGGGGGAATTAATGTGTATCGGGGTAATATATTTTGGCATCCTGCCAATAGACTGAAGGAAAATTGTTCATCGATGGAGAGGGTTGGATATCGGTGGAATAAGGATTGCAGTCTCTTCGATACAGTGATGATGATTGATTGCTAACTGATGTGACATCTAAAGGCATCATCTAGATATTTAAAAATAAATGCTTCCCCCCAATGGAAATATTGAAATGGGTGGTGTATTTATGAGCCAGAGTTGAAGTGAATTATATCACAAGTTGATCGCATAATTGTTGCATAGTCTGGAAGATTTCATTGAGGACAGAAGCAAAAAGGAAAAGCTAGGAGTTCTCACGTAGCAGAAACTAGTGGAGGCTTAGACCCAAGTAAGTACACCAATCCCAGTTGAGAAGTTGTATTTTTCAAAGGATTAAGAATTCAAACAATGGAGGAAAATGCGGAAAAACCCAAAGCTAAGAAACAAAAAACTAAGAAGAGACTCTTGAATCAAGACCTAATAGATCAATGCCCTAGATCAGGGCCAAGACCTAGGAGGGGTGCTCAAATGAATCCTTCAATGGATAGATTATTAGATAAACATAAAGGCTTGGGGGATATTTGGACACTACGACGCGGGTATGAGCTTTTTATGTATTATTACAGGAAACAATTTAGGTTTCAGCCAGTCTGCAACCCGTGGAGGTTAAACTTGGGAAGACTCATGGTGCCCAATGTGTTCATAAATGTAGAATTAATTAAAGCTCTGGCTAGTAGATATGACCCCAAGAGGAGAACTATCCAAGCACATAATGGGGCTGACATTCTTGCTATTTTTGAGGATTTAATTTATAATGTGTTTCAGTTGGAGTGTCCTATGAACTTTCCATTCATGATTATAGATCTCTTGATAGAGTATCACCATATGGATACCAACTAAAAATGATGGAAACTACCCTTGCATAGGCCTAAGAATGAAGGATGCAAATTCAGGAGTTTTTCGAGTAATGAAAACCCTCCTTTTCATGAGGACTTTTTTGAAGAATATTTCAGATACACTTATTATTCAGCTAGTTAGGTCTTGGGGGTAGAGGTCCCACCCCTCATGTCTATTTCCCTAATGGTCTTAGCTGTAGACATACAAAGAAATGATGCCAGGTCATTCAATTATGCTAGATACTTGGCCAATGACCTAAACCGGGAGCTTGAAAAGATTAAAAACAACAATGAATATATTCATTTCAAACATTATTCTTTGTTCATTCATTTTCTCATGCACGAGGGACATGTTAGAAGGGTCTGGAGTCAAGAATTATGAATAAAAGATACAGATGAAAATGGGAACCTCAAACCTGTACAGATGTGGACTTCACTGTGGGATAGTCAATTTGGTAGATCTCATTATCTTTATTTTGAGTAGTTTTTTGTGAAACCATTAATGGAGTGGTTGGGATATCCATGTGATTATAACTTATCCCCAAAAGTGCAAAAGTTTCTAAGACCAAAGGAAAATGACCCAAGGAAAAAGGTGGATCATAACTGGGGAGACTAGTATGCTTTTCCTGACTGCACAGTGATTAGGGTTTATGGGTTTGAAGGAACTCCACACTTGTTGCCACGAGTAGTTCCTGATAGAATTTCCTACTTAGAAATTGTGAGGCAATTGGAAAAATCTGATTCCAAAAACCTCAAAGGACACAACAAACAATCGATCATGCCCAGTACCTTATGTTTTGGAGACTTTACAGTGGTTGCAAATGAGGGATATGAGGAAATTGATGCTAAATTAGCATAGTATAACTTCCCTCTAGGTAACAAAAGGATAAATTTTGATGCAGAAGGATTTATTCACAAAGCAAGGCTATCATAGGTGTTATCACGATATGAGCATGTATTCTCAGTTGAAGATGTAATCAGAAACCATGATGAAGATTCTACCACTAAAAGAATGAATGCATATAATAGGGTTATGCTTGTAGAGGAATGGAAAAGAAGACATGTCCCATCTTATTCAAAGGCATTTGGAAAAATACAAGATCCTCTAGCAAGGATTGAGAAACTCATTTCTCATATGGATGAAGTGGTAAATAATGTGCCTTCATTTGTCTTTGATGCCCCTCATGCAACCTATTCGGGAGTGCAGGCTGAAGATATAGAGCCCTTAGATTATATCCCTTCACAGCCAACTCCTAATGTGATTTTTTCTATGGATATTGATATGAGTGAAGAAGAGGAGAGTTATGAGGAAAGTGATGAGGAGGAAGAGAAAGTACAACAAATAAGTGCTCCTGTAATTGTACGGTATGAGCCTCCTCAGGAACATAATGTTGTAATATTTGAAGCATCAGATGAATTATCAGATGATATTAGGGTCAAGGCTGGACAGGAGTTCATTTTTTATGGATATTTTATTAATTCTCCTAATTCTAAATCATTTGTTTACAAATATAAAGGCAAGAAAATGAGACAAAAGATGCAAGATGTCACTCCTGAACAAGAAGTTGTTGTGTTAAAAGAATTAAAAAAAGAAATAGGAAAAGAGATGGAGTCCATCACTCCTGAGAGAGGGAGAGAGTTACTCCAAGAAGCTGGAGTATTGCTTTTTCCCAAATGGGATATAAGCTTTTCAATTGTGTTTGATAGTTTTAGAAAGAAAGGAGATAAAACAATGAGTTTAATAGACAAAGCAAGTGACAAGATGTATTCAGGATCTGGATACAATCCAGATGAGGCCACCTTGCTTATTAGGTCACTATACCCACATGACAAAAGACTAGCTGTGATTGATAATCCAAACAAAATGTTTGGAAATCTCTTGGTTCAAAGAGTAGGGGATACCAACCCCATGGAGAAAGTAGAGTTGAATTTCAATGTGGAAAAGTTCACCAAGGCACAAATTGATAAGCTGGTTAAAGAAAATGACAGGTTGAAGAAGGAATTAGCACATCAAAGAGAAATATCTTCCTCTTCCACAGCTGAATTGTATTCCCCATGGCTTGAGTAAGATAAGAGAGTATTGGATGCAATGGATGATACAACTTATTGGAAGTAGTGCCACCTGAAATCTCAAGAAAAATGTAAATAATTGGAGAAGGAAGTCAAAACTATCAAGTATAAGACTGCATTCGAAATGATCAAGGGAAGATTCAATAAGATGATGAAATGTGCAAATGAATATTGGAGGCAATTTAAACAGGTACTCTCAGCAGTAGATGCGAACAAATGATTACAAGGGAGACTAATCGAAAAGAGACAAGAGATTCAAGACAAGCAAATCCTGAAAGGACAGACCATGTAGACACATAACAAATTGGTAGAAGCACACAATGGATATCACAATAAGCTCATTGAGGATTTCAAGTGCTTCAATTCAAATCTGAAACTCTATGATGATATGGGAAATCCTCAAGAATATGATTATTGGAAGGAAGATTTTAATGGAATTATGACTGCTACATTACAAGAGATCAATGATGAGGATATGATTTTATAAAATACTCACAACAAGCTCGAGAAGATGATGTATAGGGAGTATGATATGAGAGAGGTGATCTCCAATGCAGATACTTGTGTTGAACAAGAATACATCCATCACCTCTCTGCATTCAATTTTTTCCTCAACCAAACTATGGATACACTAGACACAACAGGGCAACCATCAGGATGAAAGGAGTCAACCGACAACGTGAGCACCATATCATGGAGTAGAAGCTTTGAATAGATCTTAGGTGGTCACGGGCTTCTGCTTGGAGATTAATAGATCAATGCATTTAGTTGCTGAAATATTTTGTTTTCTTAATTATGTTTAGTTATCAAACAACATGAATTTTTGTAACGGGGTTGTAGCTTGTTGCCTCTCACATATATAAGAGAGACCAAGACCCGAATAGATCATCCATCTCATATCAGAAACTACTGTTATAATGCATATTATTCAAAGATAAATATAATGGAGAAGGTTATGCATAATTGTTAATTTGCTTTCAAGTGTTCAACTATTGTGTGGATTTATATGCGTATATTTTATTTGGTTGTCTACGAAGTGGTTGTTTATGTTATTCAAATTGAGTGTGTGGAAATACATTTAATTTTTCAATACACATTTGTTGTAGTTGTGTGATGTTGTTGACTGGTTTCAGTGTGCAGAAGAATTAAAATTCCTTTTAAGAAATCAAATTTGATAGGTTTCTATTTGGATTAAAGTCCTTTTGAATAGATTGTCTTAATTGGTTTCCTTTCACATTTGAATTAAATCCTTTCACAAATTCACAGTAGCATAAGGGGATATCACTAGGATTACTAAGAAGAGTCCAAATAACTGACATACTTGCACGTTTTCATAAGGTGAAAACATTCAAAGTGCCCAACTGTTCGAGTTAAGCTGAAGAGTGAATCTACCTATCTTACAGAACCCTATCTCCAAAATCATCATTCATCCCTCCACTTCGTCCACCCAATACAAGTAGGCATTGGTAATAATTAGATATTACATACAAAACACAACTCAAACTTGAACTCTCAATTACTCTCACTGTTATTTAGACATTAAAACTCTGCATTTGCTTCATCTCACGTGCCATAGTAAGTAGATTGCTCAATCTAGGAACCATATCTATCTGCAAATCTACCTTATTGTTTAGGTATACCCGCCTAGGTCTGGAAGAGCCTGAAGAGTAAAAGGTAATAAGTCTTGTTTACCTTGTTCGTAGGCCAAAGGTGTATTAAGGGATTGGCACCACCTTATGGTTTAAAACTTGCACTTTGAGACCTAACACTAGTGAGGATGGCCCAGGCTTTTTCATCAAAATACATGCACAACTTCCATGGTTTAACTACATCTCACTGTCCTTGCCATGATGAGAAGGTAGAGGTAGATTTCAACAAGAGCCTCCATTGTTTGAATTGGCATCAAATAATACCTTCAACCTAAACTTATGTCATTACATATAATGACATTTCCCCAATTTTCTGTATTGTTTAATCACACAATAAGGGGCCTTTAGAGCCCAACGGTACTTTCCCAATCTACATATACCTTTGATGTTAATGAAAATCACAGGCAAAAGTGAAAGTGTTAGGAAGGTAGGTCTATTTCATCTAGATTTTTTTCATTGTCGAAATACGTCTACCTTAATTGATGCAAATTTGTTCATGAGATTTATGCATGATCACTATTGCTATCTATGCTCTATTGGTTTGATATTCCCATTATTTTTTGCCTACAGTACTTGACTAATGACTCTCTGTGAATAGCCCAAGTATAGTGCTTTAATTGCTTTCAAACATAAAGTGGGTGGTAAGTGTTGCTTTATGTGATAACCATACATGACTTAGTTAAGAAATCAAAATCTCACTTATAAGATTTTCTCAATGAATTGGGATCCTGTATGCAAATGCATGATGTCTATCTTTTCATTTTTCCCTTTCCAAGTCCACTCTTGAAAGCTCCTAAGTGGTTGAAGAGACCAGTTGGTGTCAGTTTTGGATTTGGAGGAAAGCTTGCTTCATTTCATCCTGGTACAACATCACAGAGTTTTGTTGGGTCTTCTGAGGTAGAGTACAATTTATTCTTTGGTACATTCCATTAAGATGATATATGGTCTTATTTTCTTGCTATTTTCATAGGTATATATACACAATCTCATTACCGAGGATAGTCTGGTGCTTTTTTCAACAAAGTTTGAAGCTGCAATAGCAGATGGTGAAAAATCGTCATTGCGAGCTTTGTGCAATAAGAAGTCTCAGGATTCTCGGTTACTTATTTGTGGATACTTTTTGAATGGTATTAATAACAATTTACATTAATTTGTATTGTTTCACTTGCAATTTTTTGGTTTTTGCATTGATTTAGTTTGGAAGAAGAGAGGGAGACATGGAATTTCCTAAGAGTCATGTTTGAAGATGAAGGAAATGCTAGGACAAAGCTACTTGAGCACCTTGTATTTCAAGTGCAGTCAACAGAGAATCAAGACTTACAGGAAGCTCAATCTGCCAACATTGATGATATCAACAGTGAAATAATCAACAATGTCACTCTTGATGATACAACACAATTAGATCCATCAGTTCGATCAAAAGATGAACAAGTTGTTACATCCCCCAATGAATTTGGATCCTGTATGCAAATACATGATGTCTATCTTTTCATTTTTCCCTTTTCAGGTGCACTCTTGAAAGATCCTAAGTAGTTGAAGAGACCACTTGGTGTCAGTTTTGGATTTGGAGGAAAGCTTGCTACATTTTGACCTAGTACAACATCACAGAGTGTTGTTGGCTCTTTTGAGGTAGAGTGCAATTTATTCTTTGGTACATGTCATTAATATGATGTATGGTCTTATTTTTCAGCTATTTTCATAGGTATATATACACAATCTCGTTATCGAGGATAGTCTGGTGCTTCATTCAACAAAGTTTGAAGCTGCAATAGCAGATGGTGAAAAATCATCATTGCGAGCTTTGTGTGATAAGAAGTATCAAGATTCTTGTTTACTTATTTGTGGATACTTTTTGAATGGGATTAATAACAATTTACATTAATTTGTATTGTTTCACTTGCAAATTTTTGGTTTTTACATTGATTTAGTTTGGAAGAAGAGAGGGAGACATGGAATTTCATAAGAGTCATGCTTGAAGATGAAGGAAATGCTAGGACAAAGCTACTTGAGCACCTTGGATTTCAAGTGAAGTCAACAAAGAATCAAGACTTATAGGAAGCTCAATTTGCCAACATTGATGATATTAGCAGTGAAATAATCAACAATGTGACTCTTGATGATACAACACAATTAGATCCATTAGTTCAGTCAAAAGGTGGACAAGATTTTACATCCCCTAGAGACAAAGGCAAGGATTTTTTTGATAATTTGCACAGTCCGAAAGAAGATTCCTCACTTCCTCTCATTGAAAATGATTTTGTTGTTGGGAAGGATACCCTAGGCAATGGAGAAGAGGTGCAACATGAAGCTACTAAATATTCGACTGAATACTAAGAATGCGATGAAGCCATTCAAATTTCTTTAGTTGTTGGTGATTATAAGGGAGCAGTCATGCAATGCCTATTAGAAAACAAGATGGCAGATGCACTTCTCATTGCTCATGTCGGGGGGAGTTCTTTACGGAAGAAAAACAAATTGTTCATATCTTAATGTTATGCTTCTATACTAATTGCATGGTATTTTCAACATCTTAAAGTATTTTAATGTTTTATGTTTTACCATCCTTCTTGTATTCAACTATCTAGATTTTAGAAGGCTAACTAGCTCTGTTTATCTAAAATATATTTCTTTCTGTGGAATATTTTCTGACTTAACACTATTAGTGTAGGTGGTTTTTGCTATGGTCAATAATGATCTTATTGGCCTTGTGAACAACAGGCCTTTGAAATCCTAGAAAGAAACTCTTGCTTTACTTTGTACACTAAGTGTTTTTTTCCCACAAAAATCAGTTAAACAAAAAATTATGTAAATTGGATAATGCAATTTTGATTTGGAGCAAATTGTACTTGACAATAAGTTTTTTTTATAACTCAATTCTAATTTATGTGAGTTGTAGTTTGAAGCTTTTGATATAATGAGAAAGCGTACAAATTTATACATTGTATCATATAGTTGTGTACAGTATTTTCAAACATTTATCATACTTGTAACATAGATACAAGACTTGGACGTAAAACAGTCTTGGCAAGCTGATTTTTTACTTAAGACTTGGAGGACTCGACATAGACTTGGTAGGCTGACTTTTTGACTTGGACATTTAAGGTAGGTTTTCAAATCAAATAAACCCTACCCCAAAGAGTGATGTGTGTTTTCCATTATATTTTCATTGAATGCCCTTGGAAATGAAATGAAATTAGCTATGATGGTTTTTGGTTCACTGTTTCCAATTGATTCTAAGTTTTCTTTAAGAGGCTTGGGGTTGTAAGATAAAAGGGGTCTCTTGTAGTCAATAGAGAAAGAAATTCAGTCCTTGAAGAGATTGTAACAAATATGTGATAATCACAAAGCACAAGGTTCAAAGAAATGAGATCATAATGTAAAAACAAAAGAGAAAAATTATGTTTCTATCAGAACAATGATTTTAAGGATTGACTATGAAGAACAATCATCATAAGTTAACAGTGAATACAAACAATGACAGTGCCAATGAGTTATCAATACAATGAATAAAGAGTTCCAATTTTGAATGCATGATAACAGTATTCCAAGGCATGCAAGGGATATGAATGAAAGACAATATATAGAGGGAAAATAGTTGCAAATGATCATTGTTATATCAAAGCATATGAGTCTCAGCGGATCATAGCAAAATGAAGGAGATAATAGCAGTTGTTATGAATTCCATGTGACTCAATATCATGCACAAAGAAGATGTAAAAGAAAATGGAACAGAGTGAAAAGGGGTCAAAGTCAATGAGATTCATTTAATTTCAAATAGCATTATCATTATATCAGTGAAAGCACAAGATTGTAACAACAATGAATCAATGGAAAGTAAGAACAATATATGCAACATCAGGATCACTGTGATAAAGGATGAAGATCAACATGAGGTTTTAGGATTCAAGATTTCCACTTACCTTTAGATTGTAACCTTGTTTAATGTTCTGCCCTTTCTTGAATGATACTGGTGTTGCATCTCAAAAAACGCTGCTCAACAAGCTCTGGCATTACAAAAATGGAAACCACCACTCTTTGCATTCAATGGTTGTTTCCTTCATCAAACTTGTAATTGGAAAACCTTTAAACACGCACGGGAGCTGAAATACCAAATTATTGATTAAACTTCGAAACTTCCCTCCAATGTGAAATCACAATGTTTTACGCCAAAAATTAACTGCCTGAGATTCCCTCCAAATGCATACACGACCCGATCAACCAAGGCCCCAAAAATACCTTTATTTATTTATTTATTTCTACCAAAAATACCTATTGCTAAAATACACCAAAAAAAACTATTGTGTGGAAGGCATGCAAAAATTAATCTTCATTTTAGGGGAAAAAAATTCATCTATCTACATTGCATTTTAATATAGGCTATGAAAATTAAGATAAGCATGATATGCTCCTAAAATTACTAGAGTTCAAACTTGTATAAAAAGTAACATCTATAAATATGATCCACACACAATTGATTTCATAGATTATAAAATAATTCTATTTTAAAAAAATAATTAACAATATAAAGCCTGAAAGACAAAAAATTTGCATACCAAAAGAGATCATAATTGTTATTTCTATTTCGCATTATTAAGATGGTCAAGTATATCATCAAGCGAAGATAGAAGTGAATCAATTTCTTCATTTTGATTGCAATTGGATTGTTTAAATAATATTTTATTAGTGAAATTGACCACAATTTCTCTTTGATACATTTGACATGCTAATACCACAAGAAAATCAAATTGGCTTCAAATCATAGTTAAAAACATTAAAGATTCATTAACATAATGAGTAATAAAAGTTAAAGAATGTAAATGTGTATAATTTTTTTTATAAAATATGTGAAGGCCTTAAGACTGCACCGAGAGGCAATGCCTTCCACGCAATAGGTATTTTTGGTGCACCAAGCAACCTAGGTGGACAAATGGCCTACTTAGGTAGGGGTCCCATGAGGGTTTAATTAGCTCTATGGATTATGATCAAATTCGAAAGAAAAAAGAATAGAGGAGTAATAGTCATTTATTTAGTCATTAATTTAGCCATATATTTAGTCATTTTTATTTTTCTGATATTAGTCATTTATTTAGTCATTTAGTTGTGATTTTACCCAATCACCAAATTAGTCAATTATAAATGACCAAATTAGTCATTTATTTTCAAGATACTACTAGTGTTAGTCACGTTACTAAAATTTTTCATCACATAGTCATTTATTTGCCAAATTATACTAGTGATCCAACAATATGATGCCTCTAGAATTCATAAACCAATTAGGCCTACAATTTTCAAAGTCATATAGAAAATATTTTTCATGGATTCTCATGAAGTAAATGTAATTGGAATAGTAAACAGTGTTGAGATGTAGCTTGCTACATACCTTAGTAAATGTTTTTCAATAGAAATCATCACAGTTGATTGTTCAACCAAGTGAGATATGTTATTGTCTAGGAAGTGAGAAATTTGAATTGGTAGTATCATCCAAATGGACCTTTCTCATGCTACCAAACCATTGCACAAAAAGGAAGTCCAATTGCCTAAGGAAAAAAATGCTACATATAGTGGAGAATCTAGATGTGGTAGAGTCACTCAAGGACTCAAGCCTCTAGGATCACCTGCAAAAACCAAAAATAACCTTCTATAAGAGGTAAAATCAAGAAAATGAATTTACAATAATAGATGCAAGATTATGGCCAATATGAATACTCTAGATTGCAATGATATTGGACTAGAATCAATTGAATAGGATGTAAATATGATGCCTTGCTTATAAAGGAAAGAATGTGAGATAGGATTAGACAAGATCTTGAAATGTGTCTTAATCATGTATAATGAGACAACTACCTCAACATTATTAAATGACCTAGGACACGAGCATTAAATAAAAGTCAAAGAGAGAAGATGTGATAAGATCTTATCTAGACAACTAAGACCTCTATAAAAATATACATAGGACCTAAGTTGAGTTAACATGTAAATAGGGCCTATTAGACAACTAGATAGGTAAAACACCTATTTATACTGGAATAAGATGAAGTAAATAATGAGGTTTGTTACTTTGACACAAAACCAAATTGTTCATTGAACATTATGATGGTGAGTTTGAAAAGTAGGTAGACCCTAATTATTTTCCTTCATATCAATATTCTAAAATTGAATACATTTGTAACATGCATTTTGATGGTGCGTGCTCAAGAGAAGGGAATGGTGCAAGATTTTTATTAGTGTCACTTGTGAGATCCAACCTTTTTCCATCCCCGTTGAATCTATGTTTTATTGATTATATTATAACTCTTGCTCGATGTGTTTCTATGATTGGAAATTATACAAGTTTTATGGATGATAGTTTGTTTCATATACATAGTTTATGTTCTTATGCTTATATGATTTGTTTTGGTTATCATGGGATATTGAATATATGATAGATTTAAATTGATTATTTATAGTGGAAATTATATTGTGATTATTAAATGATTAACTTTTGTGAAATTTGCAAGTAGATATTATTGAGATGATATTTAATAAGTTAAATTTTCATTTGTGATGGTTTATCCGATTATATAATTTTATGTGATCTCATTGAAGATTATTGTAGATAAGGATTTTTGGGAAGTAATAATTGATTTGAAAATATATTGTTGATATATGTAAGAATTAGTTATTAGTTCTTTGGATATGATAAATTTTTATGATATACTAACACCTATGGTTGAGTGAGTAGGTAAAGTCACTAATAGAATTTCAGGGTCACATAGCTACTTCCATTTGTATTATTTCTTGTGATAACCAATCTTAACTCGTATGGAGGAAATAAGATCATGTGTTATGTGTGTGTTTTTTTTGTGGTTTAATGTGTTGTGATTTAATTTAATTGTGAGAAAGTCTTATTCTTATTATTCTTTTGAGTATCTTATAGTAATTTTCCTTTTTGGGTATTTATGTGGTTTTTATGAAAAATAATTTTGTTATCATTTAAAAATAAACCTAGGTACTTGGTATAGGGGCAAAGGGTTTATTAAACCTTATACATACATTTTTAAGTGTTTATAACCACCTTAAAATTCCCATTTAAAAAGGGTGGCGAAAATGGGAGTTAGTTGGTGGTTTGGGTGATTAGGAGAGGTAGTTTCTCCTCTTTTTTATATGTATTCTTTCTTCTTGAGTGGAGGGGGGTTTTTCATATGGTTGTCTTCTTGGTTTTCTTTGAAATTTCATTATTGTAGAGTAAATTCTAGGAGAAGAGAGGAAGAGAAGAGAGTATAGAAGAGAAGAGATCAAAGGGGGGAGGCTTGGAGAGTATTTGACAACTTCTACCATTTTGTGGAGAGAATTTTCAAGGTAGGGTCTAATCTTTCTTGCAATATTTTTGTGAACGAATGTTTTGATTGTTAGCATCTTGTGTGAGATCTTTGTGGAAAGAAAATGTTGTTTCTTTTGTGGTGTTTTTGTGTGGGGAATAATTTATGATTGGGTTGTATTGTTCTTATTAGTTGTGTGGAGTAGATCTCCTCTTGAGAGAGTTAGGTTATCCTTGTGTTTGGGGTTTGAGTGAGGTTTAATATTTTGGGTATGAGTACCCACATGGTCTAATATTTGGTATGAGCATCCATTAATCTGCATATTATGAAGGAATTAAGGGTATGGAAAAAGGGGAGGTTGTGTATTGAATTTGTTGGAAAAGTGGGGATGCTTTGTGTTGTAATTATCTAAATATTGTTTTTGGGCATGTGATATGTGTGTGTACACCTTAGAAAGATATGCGACCCCTAGCTCATGGGTGGGTTGAGTTTTCAACCCTATGGTTGGGTGGAGAACCCATTGGTACATGTTATTGTTTACTTTTCAAGACTATGTGATAAGGCTAGAGGCTATCTTGGGATTACCGAATCTATGGATCTGAAAGAGGGAAACATGTTTGTATTTGTGTGATTAGTAAAGTCTTATGAACCCATGATATTTTTTTACTATGGTTTGCAATTTGAAAATTGGTATACATTAAATTTTTAAGTTGTATAAAATCAAGGAAAGAAGTGTTTGTTTATCATTGTACCAAGATGTGCTTAGGAAAGAAAATAAATGAATAAATATTCTAATAGACAAACTACATTTAGAACTTGTTATTCAAAAGGGTGAAATTCACAATCTTGCATTTGGAAACAAATTTAACAATGTTAATTAGAATAATTGAGTGGGTTTTAGGAAATACTTTGACATCATCATTAAGTTCAATAATTAATATAAAATTTGATAAAACAAATATTAACCTTGTTTACAACTAAAATTGAATCATATGTTTAAATTATAGTTAACTAGATTTGTAAATTGCAAAGAAAATTTGTTTCTACGATTTTTCTTAATTGAATAATTTTGTAATTTTTTTATAACACTAGAATTAAAAAATATCATATTATAATATAATAAAATTAAATAAATTTATATATAGATAAATCATATATAAATAGTTATATATGAGTTTATATATATTATATATGTCTGTATATATATTATTTTGTATAATATTAAATTCATAAATAATAAATGTTTTGACTAGGTAAACTAGGGAAAAGGGCTTGGACCCTATCATAAAAAAAACATTAAAGGAAAGAAGGACGAGTCTCACCAACAATGAGACTAGGAAAACCAACCAAAGACTAGAAAATATTTTGACCAAAGAAAATAACCATAGAGAAGCAAGAAAAGAGGGTACCAACCCTATTCAATTTTGTATACGTCTAAAAATGGTCAAGAATAATCAAACTTGTTAATTAATTAAATATAAATTATTTAATTAATCTTCTAAAGTCATCTACATATAAATAAATTTAATTATTTATTTATATTGTTCACTTTTATAATTCTTCTACCTTAATTAAATAAATAACTTTATTTAATTATTACCATCTTCCATATTCCTCTTAATTAAATTAAATAAATTTTATAATTTATTTATATTAATTATCATGTTATTCTAAATTTGAATATTTGAATTCAGATAATGGAATATTCCTCCAAACACCCTCTTCATCTGATAGTTAAATTAAATATTATAAATATTTAATTTAATACCTTTTCTCACTCCACACATAATTAAATATTTTAAATATTTAATTACCTTCTAAATTCATCTCTCACACATAATTAAATATTTTAAATATTTAATTACCTTCTAAATTCATCTCTCACACATAATCAAATATTACTTATTTAATTATGCGAACTTCTAAATTCATCCTCACATATAATTAAATAAGTTTATTTATTTAATTATGAAATTCATTCTCAACTCATTCTTCAAATGGCAACCTTCCTTTTATTCTGAATGAGAAAAATTGAAGAAGAAGAAACCTTTTATCTCTCACTCAACTTTCAAAAATCTCTCACCGTTCATTCCGACAAGCTTGATCTGAACCGTTGATCACAAACAACCAATTAGGTTCTTTCAAAAACTCTTTAAATACATGTGCAAATCCAAGCATTGGTTACACACAAACACACATATGCAATTACGCTTATGCATTTGCATCTTTGGCATTTCAGCAATATTCATATCTTAGCAATAATCTGATCATAGCATAGCATAATCTTGCATTTTATCATAGTATGCATTTTTAAATCTCATTCTCTAGTAGTCCATTTCGTTGAGCTTGGCATTCAAAATCTGAGAGCAACTTGAACCAACGAAACGTTGGAGATAGAGAGCAATAGAACAACTTTGAAGAAGCTGCCATAAAGAGTTTGTTTAATTTTCTTTCAGTTTCTTTGATATAAGGTTTTATTGAATGTGTTTGAATTCATTAAGATAACCATATTTTCATACACATAAAATGGTGCCCACCGTGGGGCCTTGCCCCGATTTTAACCTTTTTCTGTAGAGCACTTTGACAGGTTTCCATGTTCTAGAGTTTGGCCTTCAGAAAAAATTTGGCGTTATAGCGCATCCAACACTTTCTGCAGCGCATCTGGGGATTTGATTCTTCTGTTTTGCAAGTTTTTTTTTAGCGCATCTGGTGACTGTTCTGGCGCTTATGAGGGACAGAGTAGCGCATATAGTCTCATTTCATTTAGAGTTAAATCTGCACTTAATTAAAGTAGCGCATTTAAGAACTGTTTTAGTGCATTTAAGGGTTAAATTAGCGCATTTAAGGTAGATTTTAGAGCATTAACTACTGTGTCAGTTAGAGATTTAAATCTACATTTAATTGAAGTAGTGCATTTAAGGATTGTTTTAGCGCATTTAGGATTTTTCAATAGTGCATTTAGGGTCTGTTTCAGCGCATCTGTAGTCTTTTTTTGTGCATTTAGGGTCTGTTTCAGTGCATCTATAGTTTGTTTCTATGCATCTGGGTTCTGTTTCTGTGCATTTGTAGTCTGTTTCGGTGCATCTGGGGTCTGTTTCGGCGCATTTGAGATATGTTTCTATGCATATACTGTATGTTTCTGTGCATCTGGGTTGTAATACAAAAATAGGATTCCGAGTCTGACGCATTCCATAGACATGATCTTTTCTGGTTTAAAATGAATCAATCTAGGATAGTCACAACACTTTGATCATGCAGTTAAAATAAACCCCATGTCTGTTGTGAAGCAATATCTTCACTTAGCTTAAATCATTGTGATTTGGTGCATTAAAATGAATCTGTTTACTCTACTTGATTGTGCTTGAAAGTGGTAGGTGACTATGCTCTCACCTTGTGCAAACTAGGTGATCAAAAAGCCAGACCCACCTCATCCCTGTGTAACCCCTATGCAATAACCGAAGTATCCTCTCCCCTTGTGCAGTAATGCGATCTTGGGTGTAAGAGAAACGATTATTTCCTATAGAAATTGGGCCTACCTGGGGATTTCATCACCCCAATGTGACTCAAACTAGCAATGGAGCTAAGGCCAAGCTACCCCCGACCGGTATACAAATGTGAATCTTAAGGGAAAACCTAAGATTACGAGTGCAGATGTGTCATACGGATAGAGTAGTACTCCCACAAACCCTGTTGAGCTTAACCTCTTCAGGCTAGAGTGCCACCTAAATTAGTGATTAATCTCTTGCCCTATGTATGGCCACTTGAACGGGGGTCCCGAATTAAACACCATTGTTTAGTAAACCAAAAACCTTCTATTTGCTAGCGTAGCACCGGTCGGTGTGAAGACATCCACACTTTCGCAGTCTGTAGTAGAGGTGATCAATCTGCCATGGGAGTTTCATGGGGGTTGGAAGCTTGGTTGGCCTGAGAAGAGAGTGCACTGTAAGGGGGAGCTCGTGCAACCAAACTTCTGAATTCACATGCTATCGATATGCGGTTGGGGAAACCCGCATGGAATCTAGCGGATATTGTCCTGGCTTTACCATAGGATGTGCTTGCTTTATCTGTGTTTGGTTACATTCCATTTAATTCAAAGTGTTTGTTGTGTTTTCATTCACATTAATTCAGATAAGAGATCATCCGAAATGAACATGAAAAACAACAACTGAAATCATTCAAAAACTATTTGTATCTTTGGTCTAATAAGCATACTGATATTTATCCCATGCTTAGAAAGTGGAAATCAACAAAATTTGTCAAGAAATCAGTTTCCAATAGGATCAAGAAACCCAATAAACATTTAGGGTACAAGAAAACATTGCAAAAAAGGAAATTTTTGTACAAAAGTCGACACGTCTTGCTCTATTACCGTGGATTTCTTCATAG
This sequence comes from Sequoia sempervirens, assembly GCA_007258455.2. Taxonomy (NCBI): domain Eukaryota; kingdom Viridiplantae; phylum Streptophyta; class Pinopsida; order Cupressales; family Cupressaceae; genus Sequoia; species Sequoia sempervirens. The sequence goes on along the minus strand of VDFB02105785.1, from coordinate 287,371,811 downwards.
ATACCAAGATTTTGTTAGAGGATTCACTGACGAGTATGCTATGGAACCTTTGGATTCTCAAGCTTATTATCAGAGATTAGCTCTATCTCAATGACATAATTTTAATCAACCTCTTGAGTTTGAAAATATACCACAACCTTCTATAGAATATCCATCACATCTCAATCAAATCCTTCAGTAATTTTAAAACCTTTCTTTGAAAACAAAGATAAAATCTTTAAGAGTGCACCTTTCAAAAAAAATTCTAATTATTGATTCAACTTCCCCAATAGGATTCTGACATCCTTCATCATTGGAAGCCACAATAAAAAATTAGGAACATCTTTGATCATTGTAAGGAAAACTAGATGCGAAAAACAATTCTCCTAACGTCAATACCTCAGGAAAGAGTGCAGAAGTACTTTTAAATTTTCAATTACAGTAAAGTTAAGATGCACTATGAGACAGATTACAAAAACTGAGTATTTAGACAAACACACATGAAACACCAGATATACGTGGGAAAACCCTTACGAGAGAAAAACCCACCACACCGAGAGAAATCACTTTGTATTACTGTAATCAAAATTACATACAATTCCAGACTTATCTTTCTGGTGTCATTATACAGTAGCATTCATCATGAACCTTCTTCGAACAGAGACATCCAAGTTACAGCCTTTACAGATTTTAATTCCTTCACTGATATTGTTTGAATTCTTCACACTTCACTGTTGATCGAACTACTATCCAACCCCCAAGCATCTGCAACTTTCAACTATATCCATAGTGTTCCCTGACTGTTGAGATTTCCCACAGAACTGTCACACCGAACCAACTGCTAACGGTTCACTTTTGGCTTCCTCTATTCATCCACAAGATTCCACATATGACAGTCAAATGGTCAATAGAAATCGTAATGCTTTGGCATCTCGGTGAGACACTAACAGTGTCTCGCCGATGCCACAAATACTTCATACCGATGTCGCCAAGAGTCATCGTAGTCGCTAGGATTTTCTATCGAGCTCCATAAGTTACACCGAGCCACCAAGTAGTCGCCCAGACTTACCGCTTTCACCAGAAGGTCATAGCGAATCACTAAGGTTACACCGAAGTTCCCATATCTACCGAGCACCAAATGAAAGTCGGCAAGACTCACATCTATCACCGAGAGTTCATACCGATCTTCATATGCTACTCCGAAGTGTTCAACATAAAACAGTGTCGGCAAGACATGTAGCTCTCGCTAAGACTTCTTATCGATCTCTATGACTTATCCCAAAAGCCTTTTGTCTGTCGCTAAGAGTTACACCGAAGTCATCACTTGAGTCTTTATCGCTGAGACATATCCACATCGGTAGGACATCTTACCGATGACATTTCCTTCGGCCAAGTCTCCCCGATGAATACAAAACAAACACTGTCGACATAACATTTGCTTTCGCGGTGACTTCTTACCGAGTCAATATGGGTTACCCTGAGGACCTCAACGTAAACGCTGTCGGCAAGAGACTAACACTTTGTTGAGACATCTTAGCAAAAACCTTTAGCTTCACCGAGGACCACAGTCGCCAAGAGTCTCTCCGATATACGATTGAATGGCCTTTCAGCCAGAGGTCTCCCGAGCGCTATAAGGTCATACCGAATACATCATGCTACAGCAATAGACTCCACAGTGCAACCTTTCGACAAGACAATGACAGGGTCACAGCGACCTGTTCAGAAATGAATAAAGCAAACTACTAGTCGGCCAGACATGGAACCTGTCACATCGACTTGGCACTCATGGAGGTTTCAGCCTATAATGCTTGAGACACATATTTCCAACAATCTCCCACTTGACGAAGATCATACAGGCACCTCCAGAGCATAAATAATACTTACTGAAAATCATGGGCACTAAGGCCCATTGAACTGGCACACCACCTGAACTTGTCTGTGCTCACCGGCTTCGTCAATGCATCTGCAACATTCTCTAGAGTATCAACTTTTTCCAAACCGACCTTTCCATCCTCAACCATATTTCGTACAAAGTGGTACTGTACATATATATGTTTCATCCTGGCATGGAAAGTTGGATTCTTTTCCAGACAAATGGAACTCTAACTGTCACATAAGATTGGTATTTCCCTTGCATCAAAACCAATGTTAGAACACAAACGTTTCAACCATACAATTTCTTTACAAGCATGGGTAGCTACCATGTATTTAGCTTCTATAGTGGACAAAGTGACTATAGCCTACCGCTTGCTCATCCAACTCACTGCACCACCATTCAACATGAAAACGTATCTACTGGTGGATCTCCTACTGTCAATGTCCCCTTCCCAATCAGAGTCTACATAACCACGAATGCTGAGAGTCCTCTATGATTCAACCGAATTACCATGGTAACACAAAGCAAAATCTGAAGTTCCCTTCAAATACCTAAACACCCTCTTCACAGCATCCCGATGTATTCTTCCTAGATTAGCCATAAATCGATAAGTACTCCCACTGCTTGGGCAATGTCTGGCCTTGTATAGACCATTGCATACATAAGACTGCCTACTGCACTAGCATAGGGTACACTGGTCATGTCCTCCATCTCAGTAGGAGATTTTGGACAATCCTCAACATATAGCTTCATTCCCTGCATGACTGGAACAACTAACTGCTTGCAATCATTCATACAAAATCTCTCTAGAACAGTCTTTATATACTTACTCTGACTGAGCCAAAGCTTTCTATTCTTCCTGTCCCTGGTTATCTCCATCCCTAGAATATACCTTGCTCCACCAAGATCCTTCATTTCAAACTTAGCAGATAACTGAGACTTAAGATCAGAAATCATTAGCTTGCTATTTCCAATGAACAACATATCATCAACATAAAGAGCAATAACAAGAACTTGATCACTTTCAACTTTATAGTATACACAGTGATCAGATTTTGATCTCACAAAGCCTAAAGATAATACATGGGTATCAAATTTCTGGTACCACATTCTAGGTGACTGCTTTAACCCATACAGAGACTTCTTTAATTTGCATACCAGTTTTTCTTTACCTTTCTCAACAAAGTGCTCAAGGCTGGGACATATAGATTTCTTCTTCAAGATCACCATGAAGAAATGTTGTCTTCACATCCATCTGTTCAACCTCTAAGTCATAAGCTGCTGCAAGTGACAATAGAAATCTAATGGACGTCAACTTTGCTACAGGAGAAAATATTTCTCCATAGTCAATTCCCTCTACCTAGGAATAACCCTTTGCAACCAGTTGTGCTTTGTATTTTTCTACACTGCCATCCAGACCAATCTTTTTCTTAAATACCCATTTACAGCCCACAGGTTTTCTACCTTTAGGCAAGGGCACCAGACTCCAGGTTTCATTTTTATCTAATGACACCAATTCTTCCTTCATGGCTTCCAACCAAGAATCTGAATCAGACATTTTAATTGCCTCCTTTATAGTCCTAGGCTCATTAGTGCTAGAAATCAAGGCATAGGCACAAGTAGAATCAATCAAAGAGAACCCATACCTATCTGGTTGTTTCCTTTCTTGGGTTGACCTCCTCACTGGCTGAGGCTGAGGTTCATCTTCGAGGAGTCTCCTTGAATCTTCAATTCCTCTTTCTCTAGTGTAGGAGGAATTGCTGCTACATCCTTACTATTTTTTGACTTTGTCTCTGACTGTAGATCCAAGGTGGAAGGTTTCAGCTCATGAAAGATTACACTTCTGCTATATACAACCTTCTCTGTAACAGGATTCCAAAGCTTGTATCCTTTAATGTTAGCACTATAGCCAATAAAAATACACTTAACAGCCTTGTTCTCCAACTTAGATCTTTTTACATCTAGCACATGTGCATATGCCTCACATCCAAAGACTCTAATATGTCTAAGAGAGGGCTTCTTACCAGACCACGCTTCCAAAGGTGTCTTATCAACAAGAGCAGAGTTTGGAGACCGATTAACTAAGTAACATGCAGTAGCAGTAGCTTCAGCCTAGAACTTCTCCTCCAAACCAGCACTACTAAGCATACTTCGTGCTCTCTCCATCACTATCCTATTGAACCTTTCTGTAACTCCATTCTGCTAAGGAGTGTAAGGTGTAGTCTTGTGTCTTTTGATTCCATGGTCTTTACAAGATTCTTTCAAATTCATCGAACGAATTCACCACCATTATCGTCCTTAAGCATTTTATTGTTTTTACCACCGATTTTCAACAAGATTTTTAAACTCCTTAAATTGACTGAACACTTCTGATTTACTTTTCAAAAATATATAAATGCTCTTCTTGAATAATCATCAATGAATGACACATAGTATCTTGATTTAGGAAAAGAAGGAACATCTACTGAACCAAACACATCCGAATGAATATAGTCTAACAAACTAGAAGATTTATGAGGACTGTCATAAAATGAAACACGATGCTGCTTTCCATATATACAGTGTTCACAGAATTCAAATTCCAGATTACAATCTTCAAGCCCCTCAACCAGGTTTTTGTTCTTCAAGGTTTTTAAACCTTTTTCTCCTATGTGGCCCAACCTATGATGCCAAAGCATAGTCTTCTCTGTAGGAAGTTTTACTTCTGTAGAGTTTACATAATTAGGGATATTTCCCTCTTTACCTCCATGAGCAGCTTTCAGTGACTTCGAAGAGACACTGTTACAATGAACAGCTTGTGCATCCAGCTTGTACAGGGTACCAATTCGAGCACCTCTAGCCAGCACCATTGAACCTCTAGTCATCTTGCAACCACTTCCCGAGAACAAGACTTGTACTCCGATATCATTTAGCATACTTACAGACAATAGATTTTGAGCCAGACCTGGTATGTGCATAACATTATTGATCCCCTTTATTCTGCCATCAGGGAATTGGATTCTAACTCTTCCACGGCCAACAATTTCCAAGGTTGAATCACTCGCCAAGTACACCTTTCCACCATCATATTCTTCATACTTTTTAAACCATTCTTTGTGAGATGTCATGTGGAACAATGCTCCAGAATCGATCAACTAGACATCATCTGATGCCTGAGTAGCCAAGGCTGCAATGAAGGCGTCACCATCACTATGAGAAGAACCATTATCGGAAGATCCTTTCTTCTTCTTTTTCTCCTCTTTACAATCTTTTCGGACATGACCAGGTTGCCCACAGTTCCAGCACTTCACCTTGGACTTCTTGCCAGGAGAATTTGATCTCCCCTCTTATTTTGATTTGGACTTCTTGTCCTTCTTCTTGCCTTTCTCCTTTGACCTTCCTCTGACAGTAAGAGCCTCCTTCGCCATCTCAGAAGATTTTCTTCTCATTTCTTCTGATAGCAAAGAACCAACAATATCTTCCATTTTGAAACTGGATGTTGTACTCCCAATAGCCATCACTAGATGATCCCATGAGTCTGGCAAAGAACATAACAAAAGCATACAACGATCTTCTTCTTCAATATTTACACCAACAGATGTTAATTGTGCGAGCAACATGTTGAATGCATTCAAATGATCAGCTACAAACCCTCCTTCCTACATTCTCAAAGAGTAAACCTTCTTTCTTAGGAACAACTTATTCACCAAAGATTTCCCCTGATAAATAGATGCCAGTCTCTTCCACAAGAGAGAAGCAGACTTCTCTTCATGCACATTGAGAAGAATTGAGTCTGCCGAACAGAGCCTTATTAGCCCCTTCGCTTTCCTATCTGCAAGGTCCCATTCTTCTTGCTTCATGCCTATAGGTTTAGTTCCAGACACAGCAAGCCAAAGGTCTCGATCTACTAAGAGATCCTCCATCTTGAGTTTCCACAATTCAAAGTTACTGCCATTGAATTTCTCTATTTCAATCTTCCCAGATGAACTAGACATCTTAATCTGTAAATAGAAATAACAATCTCTACAAAACTCCCACTGAACAGTATTGACACAAAAAACCCAATGTACCCCCAAGGATAACACAACTGGCTAGGCTCTGATACCACTTGTAAGGAAAACTAGATGCAGAAAACAATTCTCCTAACATCAATACCTTAGGAAAGAGTGCAGAAGTACTTTTAAATTTTTAATTACAGTCAAGTTAAGATGCACTATGAGACAAATTACAAAAACAGAGTATTTAGACAAACACACATGAAACACCAGATATACGTGGGAAAACCCTTACGGGAGAAAAACCCACCAACCATGAACCTTCTTCGAACAGAGACATCGTAGTTACAGCCTTTACAGATTTTAATTCCTTCACTGATATAGTTTGAATTCTTCACACTTCACTGTTGATCGAACTACTATCCAACCCCCAAGTGTCTACAAATTTCAACTATATCCATGATGTTCCCTGACTGTTGAGATTTCCCATAGAACTGTCGCACTGAACCAACTGCTAACGGTTCACTTTCGGCTTCCTCTATTTGTCCACGAGATTCCATGTATGACAGTCAGACGGTCAACAAAAATCGTAATGCTTTGGCATCTCGGTGAGACACTAACAGTGTCTTGTCGATGCCACAAATACTTTGTAATGATGTCGCCAAGAGTCATCGTAGTCGCCAGGATGTTCTATCGAGCTCCATAAGTTACACCGAGCCACCAAGTAGTCGCCTAGACTTATCGCTTTCGCCAGAAGGTCATAGCGAATCACTAAGGTTACACCGAAGTTCCCATATCTACCGAGCACCAAATGAAAGTCGGCAAGACTCACATCTATCGCTGAGAGTTCATACCGATCTTCATATGCTACTCTGAAGTGTTCAACATAAAACAGTGTCGGCAAGACATGTAGCTCTCACTAAGACTTCTTATCGATCTCTATGACTTATCCCGAAATCCTTTTGTCTGTCGCTAAGAGTTACACCAAAGTCATCACTTGAGTCTTTGTCGCTGAGACATATCCACATCGGTAGGACATCTTACCGATGACATTTCCTTCGGCCAAGTCTCCCCGATGAATACAAAACAAACACTGTTAGCATAACATTTGCTTTCGTGGTGACTTCTTACTGAGTCAATATGGGTTACCCCGAGGACCTCAACGTAAACACTATCGGCAAGAGACTAACACTTCATTGAGACATCTTAGCAAAAACCTTTAGCTTCACCAAGGAACACAGTCGCCAAGATTTTCTCTGATATATGATTGAATGGCCTTTCGGCCAGAGGTCTCCCGAGTGCTATAAGGTCATACCGAATACATCATGCTACAGCAATAGACTCCACAGTGCAACCTTTTGACAAGACAATGACAAGGTCACAGCGACCTGTTCATAAATGAATAAAGCAAAATGCTAGTCGGCCAGACATGGAACGTGTCACACCGACTTGGCACTCATGGAGGTTTCAGCCTGTAATGCTTGAGACACATATTTCCAACAATCATATCATAGGATTCACATCTTATCAGATCAAGATATCATCATCATTGCACTTATCAGAACTGTGACCTAAGTTTAGAAGGATTCTTCAAAATCATATGCCTATCTCCACAAGATCTCGATACAATAAATTGAAGGACGAAATCCAACAAGAAGGTCATACCCAAAACATTCAAGAAGAAGGTGAAAGCAGTAATCTTCTTTACAATATAAGTCGTAATCCACTTTTCAACAACGACATGGATAACAGAGAAGAAAATCCATTCCACAACTACATAGACATGAGCAAAACCCATATAGACAATGATGATGAATGAGATGAGGAACGTCTTAGAGAGGTTGAGCAAGATCCTAAATTTCACAAAGCCATAGAAAAGATCTTGTAGCGCAATAAAGAAAAATATTTCCTCTATCTAGCTGACCAAGGAGCTAAATTTCCTCATGACTTTGATACTGAGAATTTGAAAAGCAAACCTGAAGAAATACCCCTATCTGATCTTAGTGCTTTGACTCAACAAATTAAGGCACTTCAAGGACAAATTAAAGAGTTACAAGGGGGAACCACAACAAATAAATATACTCTTGAGGACATTTGTCCTTATCCTTTCGATTGAAGTCTCAACATGATTCCATTTCCCAAACATTGTGAAATTCCAAAATTTGATCGTTATAATGGGAAATCTGATCCAATCGATCATGTTAGAGACTTCTGAAACATGACTTTAGAGTTCGCTCATGAGAACACTTACCTGATGCGTTTGTTTCCTAGGAGTCTTGGAGGTCACTCTATGGAATGGCTATCAAAAATCACACCTCCTGTCAAGACATTTGAAGAACTAATCAATCTGTTTATATCACAATATGCCTACAACATCCAACACCAAATCACTATGATAGATCTCTGCAAAGTTGCACAAAAACCTACCGAACCTTTCATTACTTTTCTTTAGAGATGGAGAAGAATGTTTGCTAGATATCCACGTCCTATTCCTGAAAAGGAAAAGATGGCAACCTTCATTAACAACTTGAATTCAGAGATGAGCTATCGTTTGAACTTACATTGTCCTCCCTCTTTTGAGAAATTGATTGAAGATGCTATAACCATTGAAAGTGCTTTGGTCAAAAGAGGAATCATAAAACTGGACAAGGACAATCCTGGCTCATCCAATCATCATAACAATCAAGACAAGTCTAAATTTTAGACTCACAACAAGAACGTGGTGAATGATGGTGTTGTTGATGCAAATCATGTCTCGACTAAGCCATTTGTCCTTAGTACCCCGAGTACTCCTCGCAACAACAACTATAACAATGTCAACTCGGTCACAAATCAAGGAAACAACCCTCCTCCGAGGAACAATGTGAATCAAAATTCTACTCCCAATCAAGGGACTGCCAATAATCAAGGTTATCGAGGAACCAATAATAATCACAACTCCTTAGGGAATACCTCGAATAAAAATCCGCAACGATTTTCATTCTTCTCCAATAGAAGAACTTACACTCCACTGGGTCAATCTTTGGAATTTTCATTCAAAGAGTTGATGGCTAAAAATTTCATTACCTTGCCACCTCAACGAAACTATGAACCCAGTGTGAAGCCTCCATCATGGAATGAAGCATACTATTGTGATTATCATCGGTGCAAAGGTCATCGCACAAATAACTGTCAAGCCTTGAAAAATACCATTCAGGACTTAATCGAAAATGACACCATCACAATAGAAAGACATCAACAATAAAATGAAGATCACCAAGCTTTTCAAAATCCTTTGCCCAACTATCAAAAAGGTGAATCTTCTGGAAAAAGTGTGAATCATATTGAGGATCCGATAATCAATCATATCTACATTGATGACGAGCGGATCAATGTTATAAAAGTCAAGGAAAATATGGAATATAGGGAGGTCAACGCAACAACAAGGGCACAAGCCAAAGTTGTCTTAAAGGGTGCCTCCTCAAAATCCACTTGACCTACACCTCAACATCAATATGATTTAGTAAACCAACTTCGAAAAAATCCTACTCAAATTTCTATGTTAGAACTATTGAAGATTTCCCCAGCCCATAAGGAAATTCTCGAAAAGGCCCTCATCGAAACAAATGTATCCACTGATTTGGATGTGGACCAATTTCAAGCCATGGTAGGACACTTGTCCTCACCCACATGCCTTTCATTCTCTGAAAAAGATGACGTTTCCATAACTCATCCCCATAATTCATCACTATATTTAGAAGTCATGGTTCACAAGTTTCGTGTTAGACGAGTCATAATAGATGGAGGTGTTGGTTTAAAAATATGTACCATGAAGTTGGTTAAGGCTATAGGATTTTCTGAGGATTCCATTGATCTCAGAAGAAAGATTACCATTAAAGCCTACGATGATGAGGAAAGAGCATCCAAGGGTCTAATAATGTTGCCAATCAGAGTGGGCCCTGTTATCAAAAATACTTTCTATCAAGTATTAGACCGTGATATTGCATACAACATCTTGTTGGGTCATCCTTGGATCCATGAAATGCAAGTTGTCCCATCCACATATCATCAATGTCTTAAGTTTCCTTATGATGGACAGGAAATCACGATATCAACGGATAATTCAAATATTCAAACTTGTGCCAACATAAAATCCAGTCAAGATACTTTGGTTCCTAACAATTAAGAAGCTCGTGCTAGTACTTCTCTCAAGATTGACACACAAATCAGTCAATTAACCAATATTTTTGACAAGAAATTGAAATTCAAGGACCATGGAGTCGGGGAGTACTCTCTCTGTCTTGCCAATTTACCTACATCACCTCGATCACATGGACAACCGTCTATCACGCAACATCAAATATCAGCAACGTCAACACTAACGCAACCACCAACAAAGCCAAGCACAAACTTCAATGGATGATTCATGAAAGAAAAATTCCCCATGGAAGATCCTGAGGATATAGAAATTCTAAACTGGCTCTATAAAGATGAAGATGAAGTTGTTTTTAATGTCAAATTACCAACAGATAGATATGGAAAAGGATATTCAATCATGCAGAAAATGGGCTATGATAAGGGTCCTATCGGAAAAAGGAAAGAAGGAGTAGTTGAGCCTATTCACCTTCGAGGAATTGCAGCGAAAGAGAAAACCGGATTAGGCTATGATACTAGCTCAAAAGAAAGAACATCCAAACAATTGCATGGCACTGTCTTCACATTGCAAGAAGGTTCAAATTCACGAGAAGCATGTTTGGCAATAGTTCAGAACTTTGTGGATAATAACTCTGACACAGACTCTACTAAATATGAATGGGACACCATTTACAATGATGAGTTTTGGAGGGAAAAAGAGGTTGATGTAATACACTAGTATGCCCCATCTCTAATCGAAGGTCAAGGTTCAAGGACCCAAACATGAGAATCTGAACTATAAAGTCACTATGATTCTAGTGATACTGAGTCAGATTTAAACGAACAAGATTATCATGAGAATAGTATCATCATCGATCCACCTCATACCTCGGATCCTATGGTCAACTCTGTTATGACCATAACCATAGCTGATTTCACGCAACCCAACAACCTGCTATCTTTAATCCATCCCAATCTCATTGATTGGGATTCATCTGAACCTATCGATATACCTATGTTTCCAAGTGACGAAGCTATCGTCAACTTCCTTTCCGCAGATGACACAAATGATTGTTCCACCAGCGATTTTTGTCATAGAGTCTTTAATCAGGAGAGTGTCAAGTCTCCTAGCTACAAAAATAAAAATCAAAAAGAAAGATCTAATGGTGAAAACCAGAATCTGGCAGTGTTAGATCAAACAAAAAATAAAATAAAGAGCGTATCGGATGGTGAAAACCTTTTTAAGGCACCAGACGATGGGAATCTTGACACTCTCCTGAAGCACTACCATGAGCAATCACCTATTTTGATTGAGCCTACAAATTCTATCAATCTTGAAACTTCAGAAAAACCAAAGATTTTACAGTTAGCTGCATCACTAACAGAGAAAGAAATACCAGAGTTTATGGAATTTCTAAGAGAAAATCAAGTCAACTTTGCTTGGTCTTATGCGGACATGCCTAGTTTGGATCCTGATCTTATCATGCATCACTTATCTATCAAACCAGAGGTTAAGCCTGTGAAACAAAAACTCATAAAGATGCACCCCCATGTTGCATTATTGGTTAAGGAAGAACTGAGAAAACTCCTTGATGTGGGCTTCATAAGATCAATCGACTATGCAAAATGGATCTCTAGCATTGTTCCTATATCCAAGCTAGATAAAAGTGTCAGAGTGTGCACATATTTTAGAGATCTTAATAAAGCATGTCCTAAGGATGACTTCCCACTGCCAAACATTGACACTATAGTTGATTTGACAGTTGGCCATGCCATGTATTCATTAATGAATGGTTTTTCTGGTTACAACCAGATCAAGATTGCACCCAAAGACCAAGAGAAAACAACTTTCACATGTCCATGGGGAACTTATTGTTGGAACGTCATGCCTTTCGGTCTAAAGAATGTTGGGGCTACTTACCAAAGAGCCATGACTACAATCTTTCATGACATGATGCATACATTCATGGAATATTATGTAGACGACATATTGGCAAAGTCATACACCAGAGAAGGACATCTGGAAATATTGTCCAAAATATTTGCAAGATTGGATAAATTCAAAGTTTGCCTCAATCCCAAGAAATGTGTCTTTGGAGTTACATATGGAAAACTCTTAGAATACATAGTATCAGGAAAATGAATTGAAGTAGATCTTGCCAAGGTACATGAAATCATGGAAATGCCTCCCCCAAGGAACATCAGTCAATTGAGATAATTGCATAGACGACTTCAATATATACGAAGGTTCATTGCACAACTGGTTGACAAAAGTCTACCTTTCACACATCTACTGCATAAGAATGTTCCTTTCAAGTGGGATGACAAGGGTGAAATGGATTTTCAACAAATCAAATAGTACTTAATGACTCCACCAGTTCTAGTACCACCAAATCCAGATAAACCATTGATCTTGTATATTGCCTCAACAGAGACATCCTTGGGTGCATTGCTAGCGCAAGAAGACCATACGGGGAAAGAACGTGCAATTTATTACATCAGTAGAACACTCACAAATCATGAGCTCAACTACACTACCATCGAGAAGGCTTGTCTAGCAGTAGTCTATGCTTCACATAAATTTTGGCATTACATGTTAACTCATACAATAAATCTTGTTTCAAAGATTGATCCACTCAAGTATCTGTTAAGAAAAGCATCATTGACAGGAAGGTTAGCAAAGTGGGTAATGATTCTGAGTGAGTTTGATATCCATTATGTTGATCACAAGGCAATCAAAGGACAAGTTATCGCTGATCAACTAGCTGAAGCACCACTACAAGCAGACCATCCCTTGCATATTGAATTTCCAGATGCTGATGTCTTTACTGCAGAATCCAAACAACCATGGTCCTTATATTTTGATGGTTCTTTCACTCAACATGGATCGGGGGCAGGCATACTTTTCATCACCCCCCAAGGACACACCATTCCTCAATCATATAGGTTGATGTTTCCATGCACCAACAACATAGCCGAATATGAAGCATTAATCACTAGACTTAAAATAGCATTGAAATGGAGAATTATAGAACTACAAGTGCATGGCGACTCACAGTTGGTCATTTATCAGATCAATGATGATTATCAAACCAAAGATGACAAACTATTTCCATATAAAATGATGGTTGATGACTTCAAGAAGTACTTTGTGGACATCAAATTCACACAAATTCCAAGGCTTGATAACAAAGCAGCTGATGCCATGGCTACGATCGCATCATTGTTACAACTCCCAGAAACTCAGACTCTCTATGAATTTCTGGTGGAACAATCATTTACACCTACCTATGACACACCTGAAATCCAAATCATTTTCCACTTGGTGGGATCCGATTCACCTTGGTACGGCAAGATTTATGCCTACCTAAAAGATGATATCTTACCACCTGATTTATCCCGTAACCAAAAGAAAAATTTTATTCGCCAATCATCTCACGACACTCTCAATTCAATTTTGTAACAATGGAGAGGGAATCATTCAATTTTGTGAAAACATGCTCAAAATGCCAGATTCATGGGAATCTCATTCATGCTCCTACACAAAAACTTCAACCATTTATGCCAGCCTATCCATTCTCTCAATGGGGGTTAGATCTAGTGGGAAAGATTCATCCTTCCTCATCAAATGGGCATAATTTCATCCTCATGGCCACAGAGTATTTTACCAAGTGGATTGAGGCAGTACATCTCACTAAAGTTACTGGCAAATAGATCTCATATTTTATACTCAACTATCTTATTTTTCGGTATGGCATTCCCAACTCCATCATCACAGACAATGGACGACCATTCAAGAATCAGGATGTTGATGAACTTTGTGAGAGATTTCATATTCAACACAGATATTCAACACCTTACTATCCACAAGGGAATGGCCAAGCAGAAGCCTCAAATAAAACAATATTGAAAAATTTGAAGAAGACTATGAATGATGCAAGGAAAGATTGGCATGTTCAACTCAATCCCGCCTTATCGGCCTACAGAATTAGTATCCGCACACCAATAGGAGCAACACCATTTTCTCTTGTCTATGGAGCAGAAACCATCCTACCTCTAGAATTTGAAATCCCATCACTCAGAGTATCACTAAAGAGCCTCACAACAGATGATGAATACAAAGTTTCTCGACTCCAAGAGCTAGAACTCCTAGACAAAAAGAGACAAAGGGCAGCTGACCATTTGAAAGCATACCAACATATGATGTCTCGTAGCTATAATCACAAAATAAAGCCACATACCTTTCAGGTCGGTGATATGGTTTTGAAAGAAAATCCACGGAATCAGCAAGACAAAGAAAAGAAAGGAAAGTTTGAACCGAATTGGCTAGGTCCTTATGTGGTTATCGTTGTCTACGGTTCGGGAGCCTACAAGCTATCAACGCCAGAAGGGGACCTGTTTGACGAACCCATCAACAGCATGCACCTGAAAAAGTATTATGTCTGAAGCGGTTATCATCACCAGATAAATGTCCTAAAGAAATCCAAAAAAACTAGATAAATGTCCTAAAGAAATCCAAAAAAATTAGAAAAGGTCCTAAAGAAATCCGAAAAAAATAATAATTAGAAAATGTCTTGAAGAAATCCAAAAAAAAAGCCAGATAAATGTCCTGAAGAAATCCAAAAAAATCATAAAAGGTCCTTAAGAAATCTGAAAAACATCAAAAAAAGTCCTGAAAAAATGGTGACTCTGGTGAAAACCTGGCAAACAGGCATCTCGGTAATGACAAAATAAATAAACATATAATAGTCATAGGGTGAAAACCTGGCGATAGGTAGTCTATTGACAAGAAAAATGCAATAAAAACAAATAGTGAAAATATGGCAAACAGACGCTATTTGTAGCTCTCCATCTATTAGTTCATGTTCTGCACTTGGCTTCTCAGCCTTCATTTCATGCATCATTTTCATCATCTTAGGGCCATACTAGCATCATGCTGTCATCATTTTCCTAGAACGATAATGTCTTATCATGGCTTGATTATTGTACATATTCATTTCAGCAAGTTGTGTCAATACTGGGGGCAAACATTGACATACTGGGGGTAACCAACTTTCAGGTTTTACCAAAACAGCTAGACAATGATATTGAATCCAATCATGAAAACAAACAACCAAATTGAATCATATGAATAGCTATCCAATCATTGATCTAAAGCACAACAGTTTTCAGCTAAGTACCATGTCATGACTCATATCTGGATGATCTAAAATCTAAATAATGTTTGGAATAGCAGTATTATATTTTGAACAATGGTTGTTTAATTTTTGATATCATTTCTCTGGAGTACACTCGATGATGTACTGAAACTAGAGTGGCGAGGAAAGAGGATGATTTTTCTTTGTTTGATGTCTTGAGGTTAACTATCCATCTATTGCAAATATGTCGCTAGACATGATTTCCAAAGTTTATCATTGATGATAGTCCCAAATTTGCATCAGAAGGTGGTTAGTCTTTGTCTATTCATGCAAGAAATGCTCAGGTCATCTCGGTTCAATTATATGTCGATGCTTGTTTTCACTTGCTATATCAAAAATTATGAAAGTGGTACTCAGGTCATCATTGGTGCTAATTTACCCTCTGATGCTTGTACATACTTCCAACATTTTAAAACGCTCTATGATGATTCAGGAAAAATAGCAAAAATCTCAACAAATGGTTCGTTTCATTTAATTGCATTTCATTTTAGATCATTGTACATATCTTCATACTAGATTTGCACTAGAGTTTTCTTTGAAAGGCTAACAAGAACATCAATGGCTGCCATGTCTCTTTGGACTATTTGTGGAGAACATTTGAACATTTATTTCATCATCACCTTTCATCTTCATTATCATTTCATTAATCATTATCATTTCATATAGTTCCTATCATTTATCATTCATTTGCATATCATTTGGATCCTCTATCATAATCATTAACATTTTATCATTTTCATATTCATTTCATTTTCCTTTTACACATTTGCATCCCATTTATCACTTTATTTCATTTCACCTATCACTTATCATTTCAGTTATCATTTTTCATCATAGTTCATTATCATTCAGCATTTCATTATCATTCACTATCATATCACTTTCATTTCACTTATCATTTCATTATCATTCGTTATCATATCACTTTCATTTCACTTATCATTTCATTATCGTTCATATCATTATCATTTATCATTTTATTTTCATTATCATTCATTTCATTATCACTTATCATTTCATTTATCATCTTCCATTTCATTATCACTTATCATTTCAGTTATCATTTTCATTATCGTTCATTTATCATTTTCATTATCGCACATATCATTTCATTTCACTTATCATTCATCATTTTCATTATCGTACATTTCATTTCATATCACTTATCATTTTCATACATGTTATTATCATTGCATTTCATTTTATCATTTCACCTAATCATCATTACAAAAACATTACATTTCATCACGTATCATTTATCATCTTATCATATATCACATTATTATTAATCATTTCATTTCATATCATTTGTCACATTACATTCATATCATCTGATTAATCATCCTATCATTTTCCATATCAATTCATATTACAAATTTATGATGCATATCATAAAAACACAACATCCATCTTCCATCATATTATCATCATTTAATTGCATTTGAAAATCCAAAAACAAACATTCCATACATACATTTTCATATCATTTTCAAACAACATTTTCATAAAACATATCAGATATCCCATGACATATTCTCATAATCACCTCATAGGTCATCCACCTGCATGACATCATTAGTACACATCATCAATCATTTTTTTCATCATCATAAAAACATCATATCAAATCATCTTGCATATCATGTTAGTCATCAAGTCATTCCAATGCATATCAAAATACCATAACATATATAAATAAATGCATATCACATCATCATCCCATACATGCACATCACATCATCAAAAAAATCATCGCCGCTGCATATCATCGCTCATCATAAATAATACAAATGTCCAATGTCCAAGGAAACTGAAAAGTCCAAATAGAGATACATGGGATATGATCAAAAATAAAATATACATGCTCCAAAAATGATATACATGCGTGAAATATATCTACATCACAACATCATAAAAACTAGCTGGTCGATGCCCCTGATGGAGCTGGTCCGGAAGGAGGTGGCCTACCACTAGTACCTACATCGGGATCCCACTGAGGCTTGGTAACCCCTAGGCTATGTGTACATGTTTGTGACCTACTCATGGTCCTAGTGTGGGACCGTGGGAAAGGCTCTCTGCGCTCAGGACATAACTCCTCATATCTGACACAGTAGTACTCTGTCTCCCTCGCCATCTCCATACCCTCTGCAATAGCCTCTCTATAGTGCCCATGAGGCTCTAAGCGACACCCTTGGCCTCTACTGCCCTCCGTCTCAAAGCATCCCTCTCTGTGATCAGCTGAGCTATCTATGGGTCTGGGGCAGGCTGAGATACCTATGTTGGTGCTGGAACCTCTACCTGTAACTATGCTATCACAATCTGCGCCTGACCTAGCTGACCCTGAACAGCCTGCACCTGGGCCTGCAGCATGTCTATCTGTGCCTGCTGTGATGAGGACACCCTGATAACGGTTCATGGTCTGCCACCAGATATAGGCCGCCGTACAACCTGGGCACTGGCTAGGCTATCAAACCTCTGCCTCACTACCCTCTCTGCCTCTCGTCCACCATCTCCCCCATCATCCGGATCATCTGAGCTCTCATCATTCCTGTCACCCTCCTCCTCATCTCCAACCTCACCCTGCTCCTCATCTTTGTCACCCTCCTCCTCATCTCCAACCTCCCCCTCCTCTCCTCCACCCACCGCCTGCTCTCCGCTAGCCACACCCTCCTGTCTCTCCACCTTTGGCTGTTGTACTACTGCAATGGGCAATCATGGGAAGCGATGTGTGTGGAAGTACACTAAGTACTCATCTGACATCCCTGCATTTGTAACCTCTGGCTGTAAGCTCGAGTACTATGTATACACCACCTGGTATGTAATGCACTGTCCCTATCCAAGATCATCCTTACGCCGCCTATAGTGAGCAACGCCCTATGGAATACCCTGTGTGAACCCATACTATCTTTGAACCTGCAAGGCCAAAAATCTCTCAATAATGAATGGGGTCCATCCTATCAGATACTAGGGTATACAGACAAATGGCATCTCGAAATGATTTGTGTCCTAGGGCTCGCAATCTGTATACGACCTCCATATAACTGAGTCCACATCATCTAGCACGCGTCGCCAATACTCCAACTTGCCCAACTTGGGCTGGACAAGTGCACCTGAATACGCATATATATACGGCCAACCTGGTTGCCTAGCCCTGGCACATGCTAGCCTCGTAATCGCAATATGCTCCTATGCCCAGATCTGGAGCAGAGTCACACCACTAGCCAAACTGGTCGACCCTCGGTATACCACCTGATGAAGATCGTGATACAAATGAGCCAAAATGCAGCTCCCCTAGGCATACCTCTACGGCTGAGTCACCATCCACTCCAGCATCCTCCCCCAACCAACTGAGAATCCCTTCGACTGATGGTCCGATCCAATGAAGCCTCCAATGAATGCAGCCAACACAACAACTAAGGCTGGATATCTACTAAAATCCACCCACGACACCCAATATCTGGCTATTGACATGTCCCCACAGATCCTCCTCAATGCCTCAGTCCCTCCTATCTCCTTGCGGTCATAAACCACAAGGGAACCTACCACATGAATCCCTAGAATCCTGTACACATCCTCTGGTGTCACAGTCATCTCACCAGTCAACAAATGAAAGGTGTTATGATCCGAATGCCACCTCTCAGCCAATTCAGTCAACAGTCCCCTATTGACTCGAATCCCTCACAGGATAGTCAACAAGGATCCCAACCCACAGTCACCTATCCACTGTACCTCTGCTGGAGTCAACTCTCCTATCCGATCCCAACATATCGGGAACCGCTCTCTAATGTGGAGGTTGTCGAAAACCTCCTATTTTATTTGGTCATCACAAGGACAATTAATCAGACTCATACCAATGACTCATATCATGTGTTATATCTATCAAGTGAACTATATCAGTGACCCATATCAAAATAATCAATGCATCATATCAGTGACCCATATCACACAATCGATCATATCAGGCAAATCACTGCTACATCTATCTATCTGAATATCAAATCAAGCTCCTCTATCATCCTATTACTATTTTTTTCCTTTTTAGGAAGGAAAATTTATCAATGATCAAATCATTTTCTTATTTGTACTTTAGTCATGAATGCAAATATATTTGAAAATCATCATCTACTATTTGGTTTCTATCATAGAAAGCAAATTTATCAGACATTTACTCTATTTTTTTTTTTCATGAGAAAGCAAAGTTATCAGACAATCAGTCAATCAATCAATCAATCTACTCTTTGTTTTTGGGAAACAAAGTTATCAGACATTTACTCTTTATTTTCTATTTGGGGAAGCAAAGTTATCAGTCAATCATCCTGTAGACATCTAAATTTGGACACTTAATTTATCCAAATTCATCCCCTTTCCTCTTATTTTCGTTAATTAAGTAATACTACTATTATTTAATTAATATCTTTAATTCTGCCAAATCCCTAAGGTATTTAATCAATAATACCTTATCTCTTTAGTCCTCCTTCCATCAAATGAATTAAATAAATATGTCATTTATTTAATTTTCTTTATGTCACATCCTCCATCTTTTATTATCTTATCCTAATTCTTCTTCTAATCCCATCATTAGGATGTGCACATGCCTAATCCTTGATTAGGATGTGTCACATCCTCCAACTTTTGCAAGTTGGTCTCTAATCTCCCTTAGTCACCTAACCCTCCTCTAATCCTTCATTACTCTTCCCCATGTGATCTTTGACTTGTCACATCAAGTCACATGTGGAATCTAACTCTCTTCTAATCTTCATTAATTAGTCTAATCAAGTACTTGCACAATCCTAATCACTTAATTGAGTCAACCCTATTAAATGCTTTTCTTTTTTGACAAGGCATCTCCCTTCCCCATGTGAATTTTTAATTCACATTTAATCTCCCAATGCACCTTTTGGAATTTAAAATTCTTTCCCCTCTCCCCATAAGGATATTTGAGGAATTTTTAATTCCCCACTTGTCCTCTCACCCACATGGGGACAAGGACCTCCTTTATGAGGAGATCTTGTCCAATCCCAAGGTACTTTGTACCCCCCTCCATGTCATGTCCTATCCTTCCACCTCATGTCCACTTCACCTTTTAGGGCGTTATCACATGCCAAATGTCAAGATGTGAGGGCTTGTGAGTTCTCAACTCACTTTAGCCCTACATCTTGATATTTGGTGGCTCAATCTTGGCCATCCATCTCTTCTAGGAATTCTCAAAAATCCTATAAATACCCCCCTTTTCTCTCATTTTGGGGAGATCATTTTGCTAGCCAAACTCTTGCAATTTTGTTTCTCAACTTATACTTAGCCATTTTCATGTTTTTATCCACTTGCACTCATCCTCACAACATCATTTAGCTTGCATCTATTTTCCATCCAAGGAGCATACACATCAAAGATCGAAGGGCCAACCAAAGGATCGATTCGACGCAAGGTATAAAGTTCCATTTTGTTGCTTTTGCTTTGTGTTGTTTCCAACTTAGGCTAATCTTGAGGTGTAGGTTGTTTTGGTGTTTATTTGCACTCTTTTACTTGCTGCTCGTATTCTAACGCTCACATTCGACCTATCACACATCCGATTTTCTATCATTTATATCCATATCAGCATGATGGCAAAATAATTTACCTATCTATTGACCAAGGAAGCAATGTACACCATCATTTTTCATCACACTTTAATTCTGCCAAAATTTTTCCATATGCGCTAATCTACACCTTCGATGCACTAAAACTTAGAAGCGCTACAGTTTACCTCGAAAGCGCTAAAACTCATTATATACGTTTTTGCACCCTAAAAGCACTAAAGTTTTCCCAATAAGCGCTACAACCCTGGATGCACTAATATACACAGCGGATGCCATATTTCATCATCTAGAAGTGCTAAAACACTACATGCGCTAAGATACCCCGCGGATGCACTAATACACCCTATTGCGGCCAATTCCTGGATGCGCGACTCTGTGCCCTAGATGCGCTAAAGTTCCCTACCCAGACTTCAACCGTAAAAGTGCTACTCTATAGTTCGTATTTGCTAGAACACCTGGTTTTTCCCTACACCTATATGCGCTAAAGAATGCCTTATATGCGCTATGGAAAGTTTCGAATGTGCTAAAACAGACCCGCGGATGTGTTAAAACAAAATTTCTAAACCTAAATCCGTGCAAAAATGATTAAAAAATTGATCAAAATCATAGAATTTCAAATCACAAACGGCTTAATCGACTCACTGGAGGTCCATACACGGTTGGTATCTGGAATCGACGGGCCCACTCGAATCTATGCATGTGAAATGGGATCGGCATCTCGCTATGTCAATGTCAGAGCATCAAAATCACTGTAGCAAAAAGGTGAAAATGACTTCCACTTTTACCCCTTTTACCTTATATGGGTCAATTAAGGTGGGTTTTTTATGACATTCACTTTATTTTTCACCAGGGGCATCTTTTACACCAATTATCGGGAGCTAAATCACTGAATCACTAGCAGAATATCATCATCCAATCCAATTTTGTTTATCACATTTTCGAAATTCATATCATTCATGATTTACCTCCCAAGGGGGCATCATCAACATCAGCATCAAAAACATATCAGGGGCAAAAAATTTATTTTCTTTGAAGCAATGTGTTTCACACATCACTTCAAAGAGGGGCAAAATGTATACATCTAAAAATGGTCAGGAATAATCAAGCTTGTTAATTAATTAAATATAAATTATTTAATTAATCTTCTAAAGTCATCTACATATAAATAAATTTAATTATTTATTTATATTGTTCATTTTTATAATTCTTCTACCTTAATTAAATAAATAACTTTATTTAATTATTACCATCTTCCATATTCCTCTTAATTAAATTAAATAAATTTTATAATTTATTTATTTTAATTATCATGTTATTCTAAATTTGAATATTTGAATTCAGATAATGGAATATTCCTCCAAACACCCTCTTCATCTAATAGTTAAATTAAATGTTATAAATATTTATTTTAATACCTTTTCTCACTCCACACATAATTAAATATTTTAAATATTTAATTACCTTCTAAATTCATCTCTCACACATAATTAAATATTACTTATTTAATTATGCGAACTTCTAAATTCATCTCTCACACATAATTAAATATTACTTATTTAATTATGTGAACTTCTAAATTCATCCTCACATATAATTAAATAAGTTTATTTATTTAATTATGAAATTCATTCTCAACTCATTCTTCAAATGACAACCTTCCTTTTATTCTGAATGAGAAAAATTGAAGAGGAAACCTTCTATCTCTCACTCGACTTTCAAAAATCTCTCACCGTTCATTCCGACAAGCTTGATCTGAACCGTTGATCACAAACAGCCAACCAGGTTCTTTTCAAAACTCTTTAAATACATGTGCAAATCCAAGCATTGGTTACACACGAACACATGAACACACATACGCAATTACGCTTATGCATTTGCATCTTTGGCATTTGAGCAATATTCATATCTTAGCAATAATCTAATCATAGCATAGCATAATCTTTCATTTTAGCATAGTATGCATTTTTAAATCTCATTCTCTAGTAGTCCATTTCGTTGAGCTTGGCATTCCAAATCTGAGAGTAACTTGAACCAACGAAACGCTAGAGATAGAGAGCAATAGAACGACTTCGAAGAAGCTGCCATAAAGAGTTAGTTTAATTTTCTTTCAGTTTCTTTGATATAAGGTTTTATTGAATGTGTTTGAATTCATTAAGATAACCATATTTTCATACACACAAATTTAATCTTCAATCATGACACAAGAATGAGAATGGGAAGAGGTAGAAGAAATACCTTTCCTCATACAAGCAATAGTCCAACCAATTCTATCATCCCCATTGCAAGGAGAATCGGGAGGAGACACCCCCTCAAGAGGATCGCTCAAAGGGGGAAGAAAAGGACAACAAGGTGAAAGGAAATCATCAACCACAAGAGAAGACTTGAGTTGAGAAAAATATGATGACAAAAAAGGAGAGAATAGGGAAGGAGGAGATCTAGAAGTGACAACAGGGCACACAAAATCTAGCTCAGGAGAAAGATAATTAGTATCCTTAGAGGAGAAATCCACCGAAGATTCAAGAGCATGAATAGTCAAGTGATTCCCAATAACATTCCTCCACCAAGTAGTAGGGATTTTGTGGCATAAGATGGATCAATCCAAAGCCAAGTGAATAATTTCAAAGCAACGATGACATCTAAAAGGGAGGCCCTCATAATTAAGAGGTTGAGACCAAGGTCTATCACTAGCCATTAGAACCACATCCCCATAAAGAGTCTTGAAGATGTTGATATTCACTACAATGTGAGGAAAACTAGAGTGCCCCAAGTAAGAAGTAGAATCATCAACCTTCAAAAAATGACCAATAGAGTTTCCAATAGCCTTGTAACAGGAATCATCCCAAAATTGGATTGGGAGATTCAAAATTCTAACCCGCACTAAATGCATGTAGAGTGGTTTAGTAAGGGGATTAAAGGAGGTTTTCCAGGGTTTGACCAATAGAGAGTGCTCTCCCCAAACCCACAATTTACCCAAAACCAAGTTTATGTCTTCAAAAGAGGCAAAGGAAGAAATAAAAAGATTTTAGCACAAGGGAAAAGCTTAATATTACCATCCACTAGGGGCCTCCAAGAGTCTAATGTGGCCACTTGTGAAAGTTGGGAAGAGAATGAGAAAGGTTGGAGAATTTGCACACAAACCTTGACACTAGTAGAAATTCTCCTTTTTAACTATATCCTAACCACATACCACAACCGAGGATGATTTGAAACAAAGAAGATGGCGAGAAACGTGAAGAGAGCGAGCAGGAATAGACTTGAAAGCTTGAGAAAAAGTTGTAGGCAACAAAGGAGTAGAGACATTAAAACCAACCATTGAATGAGGGGCAGAGATGACACCCTCACCGCCAGGAGAAAATGAAAAAAACCTCTCTATGAAATTCTTCAATTTGTAGTCATTCAATCTGTAGTAGATTTGAAGAAAATAACATTAACTTGCAACAATTGTTAAGTGGGAAAAGGAGATCCTAGATCTAACTAATATATTAACCCAGATCAATCCTTTTTGGTTTAACATTGGAACACAAACCAACAAGGGTGTTGATATTGAATAACAACCTTAAAGAAGAGCCAATATTCCCTAGGATTAGTTCCTTTGTTGCAAAGAAAATTGATTGATTGAATATGATTTTATTAACCTAATTTATTATGAAGACTTAATTTGAAAAAATGAATGTTTCACATTGATCAAAAAATTGACCAAATATTTACAGATTCGAGAGGAGTAGACAAAGGGGTCATGTGACAACAATTAAGACCTAAAATAGGTAAACAAGGGTGAGGGTTCCCTAATTTGAAAGTGAAGATTTTTGAGCATTCAAATCTTGATCTGGAAGTTGTAGGTTTGTATTGTATTTTCATATCTTGAAATCTGTCATTTTTCATATCTAAACCTGCAAAAACACAACAAAGAGAAGGAAAGGGGTGGCTATATAGGAGTTTTCCTTGGTTAAACCCCCACTTTAGTAATCCTACCTCCATGAATAGTCAATTTGTTGATAGTTAAAAGTGGGTGATTTGAACCTTAAGTGTATCTAAGGCTATAACGAGCTATGATATACAAAATAAATGTGAAACCCTACTCAAGTGTGTTAGAGGGGATTCCTAAATGAAACAATCATGAAACATAATATTCAACCCAAGAGAAAATCAAATACTCAAGGGAAATCAATATGCTCAAATACCTTACTTAGGGAAGCAAGGTGATCAAAGTCTCAAGATGAGAAATCATTGGAATTCAAGTCATTAGTTGCTTGAAAGAAGCCAAGGCTATCCAAAATCCCTAGATTCCAACTTTTCCTTCCATTGGCCTCAAACTCCAATCGTTATGATACACTTGATAAATATGAAAAATTGCTTGTAAATTTGTAGAATAGGATGTCAATTTTGGTAGAGCTTCACTATAATTGTGATTGCATACTTTTTGAAATAATGATTCATGTTTAAATAGGGATGTATAGGAATAAATTAAAGTGTATTCCGACTCATTTAAATTTGAATTCCAGGATTAATTTACTGCCAAATATCAAATTTGAATTCATGTCACATAAGATAAAGAGTGACATAAATTTAGGACATACTTTATCGGGAAAAATAATTGGAATATGGCGCCCGTTCCTTTGTCCATATGTTTCATATATATTAAAATTTGATCCAAAAGTTTATGGTCTTCTTAATTATCACTCATCCAAAATTTGAGTGTTTTTTAGAGTTAAAAGGGTATAATGTGATAAAAAAGGTGTTTTTAGGGAAGTATTAACACATTATTTTGAGTTGAAGGGTAAAGTCAAGGCTAGAAAGTGGTTTTAAAATTTAATAAGTGAGTGGACACCAAAGTGAGCATCAAATAAAGCATAAAATTTTGCTTTCACCCTTAGGGAGCACAATTTATGATGCTACATTTAGCCCCCACTTTAACAGTCGTATGACACTATGTGTATATGCAAGCTAAAGTACATGAAACAAAATCATAACACCTAGAAAAAGGATACCCAAAAGGATATTGTAGATGATGTAGAGCATGGGGCGCCGGTCCTAGCTTAGTTGGTTAAGGTGTTCCCTGTAGTAGGGCGCCCACCATGGGTTCGACTCTCCAGCACTCCCGTGGTACCGGTTGGTGTGTCCCACCAGCACTACCGGTCACAGTAAAAAGTTTACCAGCGGTGGGGGGTTATATGGGGGGCCGTGCTGCACCCAATTCCCCTCGTTAAAAAAAATAAAAAAATAGATGATGTAGAGAATTGCTAAGCAAGAGAATGAAACCTCCAATGTACTAACCTGTAAAATCACAACATTAGGAACCACACCTTACAAAACCAACTCATTAGAAATATGAAATCATCCTGCACACACAAATGAATGTGTTAGACTAAATTTTTTTTCCACCACTAGTAGAATTTGGAAAATAAATGAATACGTAACTAAAAATTTTAGTCACGTGACTAACACTAGTAGAATTTGGTAAATAAATGACTAATTTGGTCATTTATAAGTGACTAATTTGGTCATCGGGTAAAATCACAACTAAATGACTAAATAAATGTTCTCATTATTAAAATCTTGGTCATAATTTTCATTTTAATAAACATACTCTAAACCTTCATCAAGACCTTATTTTCAATCATAGCCCACCATAATTAATAATAAAATATTACAAATAAAATTACTAATAAATATTTTTTGTGGAATAAATATTTTGTTTTGTGGTGTCATCATATGAACACCAAAGTTTCTTCTAAATTGAATGCCCAACTCCTCAAAGGGCCCAACTATGTAGTGTGGAAGATAAATATGCATACAATTCTCAAATATATACTAAGCTACTTATAAGTTTACATACTCTACATTTACTAGAGGAAAATAATGATATTACAAATAGTTTACAAGTATGATTATATAAATTAGTTAAATTATAATAGAAGAGATAAAGATGGAGATAAGAAAATAAAGAGATAGAGACAAAGAAATATAGAGGTAGAGAGATAAAGAGGAATAGAGATATAGATGGAAAGAAATATTGAAAGAGAAAGGAATAAAAAAAAGAGAGATAATACAAGAGAGAGAAATATAAGAGATGGAAAGGGAAAGAGAGATAGAGAAAAGAAAAACTAAATTTTGATTACTTGTTTCATGCCAAAAATCCAAGAATGGTATGTGTCCTTGGGGAGTTATGCTCAAGGTAGCATGACATTTGATATAGACCTGGACAAACTTATGGAGAGAGAAAGACATAAAAGAGAGAGGGAGATAGAGATAACATATATAGAGAGAAAGACATAAAATGGAGAGGGAGATATAGATAAGATATAGAGAGGTGGATAGAGAAAAAATAAACTGAACTCCTATAATAAATTTACTATTACAAATATATAATTTTTTCTAATGAAAAATTATATTTAAAATATATATTTATTGAGTGAATGTTAATTGAGACCTTTGTTACATAAACAACATCATTTGCTAAATGACCTACCAATTGACCTCATGTACTACACATATGTCTGAAAAAATACACCAAAATTTTCTCTAATTAACCTTTCATACCTCTTTGGCGTACCTATTGCACACCAAGGTGAAATTGTTGGTAATAATTTTATATATGTATTTAACATGTCAAAATGTGCTCATTATTAAAATCTTGGCCATAATTTTCATTTTAATAAACATACTCTAAAACCTTCGTCAAGATAGGCATAGCCCGCTAAAATGGAGAAGTGAAAGTCGAAACCTTATTTTCAAGGTAGCCCGCCAAAATGGAGAAGTGAAAGCACGACGCCTAATTTAGGGTTGCATCCTTTGCCCATTTTTCCACATCAAACACAATTTGTGTAGAATCTTGTGCTAAGTCACTTTCCATGGTTTCAGTTAATTTTACTTTTCAAATCTATATGCAGTTAGGCCATTTTTTATTGTGTTAAGAATGATTTCTCTATAAACTATGACATATTAGATAATACTTCTGATTTCATATATGCTACATGCATGATTGGGTAACATACCAAATTGCTAAGAAGCTTGTCAAATCTTGATTAGACATAGTATTTTTATTTTTTTTGTTCTTATCTACATAATTCAAAGAATGGAATAGTGATGAAAATGTCTTAAAAGTTCTTTCTTACCACTAGATATTTCAATTCAAACACTAAAATTTGGGCATTGGTCTTTACAATTATGGGTATGTTGACATCCAGTTTGTTAGTTTCTAAATTTGGTTGTTCTTGTGAAATAGCTAGAGTTGGAGTTTTGATGTAGGCTTTTATTCAAAACTACAAGAGTCTAGAATCAGATACTGGTAGCAGACTGAGTTGTTTGGTAGTGACAAGTCCTAGTTGTTTCTCCTCAAACACCAAGTTGTCCCATTCTTTTTTCCATTTACATTGTCACACATGATTCAAAAATTTAGGCATGTGGTTTTGCTCCAGTTGTGACTTTATTCAAACACACAAGCAACGAATTGAGTTGTTTCTTGTCCTAAGAATTTGGGATTGTTTGAACAGTAAAATGCACATTTGTGAATTAAAGCTTATTTGGATCCCATCATAAATGATTTTCTTCTATCGTCTAGTTGGTAGGAGTGCAATGTCCATGAGACACTCATTTTTGGGTGTATTCTGATGGTACATATGAGGAGGGAGGCCAAAATAATATCAAAGAAAACATATGGGGCAAGGTGCGCCTTTTATTTCTGAAAAAAAAATATTTGAGCTTTGTTTTGGTTATGTAATGTGTTCATGCTTTCATTTCCTCAAGATCTTTACATTGTTATTGTTAAAATTTTATGGCTTTGGTTGTGAGTTTGAAGCATCTAGTTTATGATCTTTGCTAGGCAGGAATTAACAAGGTTGATATGCTCTTTGCTCTCATTTCCCACTACTCGTGGGAGTTCCAATGGCTCAAGAGAAGATGTGAATAACCACTCAAGCAAATCTATCCTAGATTACTTGGAACAAAAAAAGATTCAAAAGCTCCTATTGCTTGGATTTCAAGGCTTTGGTACCAGTACCATTTTTAAACAGGTAAATTCCTAGTACTTGAAGAATCTGATTTCCATGACACTTTGATTCATTGATCTCAATTGATTTTATAACTATTGGGGGCATTTTGCGAAAGATAATCTTCAAACACTACAAAATGAAATTTGAATTGCAATGGGTAATCTTTATATTAGTTATATTTATTTACTTGGAAAATCTTAATAAAAATCAAGCTTTTCTTCTAACTTTAAATTTTATCTTCCTCATCAGATTTCAAGTTGTGTGTCCTTTAAGAAATGGAGGACTTTGGAGACACAACTTGAAAAATGAATTTATGATAAAGAAAGTTCAAAGCAAAAGAAAATTATAAGACTAGACTCAAACGTATATTTCAACCACCAAAGTTATAGAATTTGGTGAAATTAGTAGATTTAAAAGCTAAATGCTCAGACGTACCGTATAGATTGGTTTTGCAACATGATTCCCCTATGTGGAAAGTTGAACATTCATTAGTCTTGTGGCTTTTAATTCCTATTGGAAAAAGAGGACATATTGTTAGGCTTTTAAACACTGTTTAGAAATTATGTTATTCAGTAAAAGTAAATTGGTTGACTGTTGTTATCCTTCAACCTATTACATATGGTGATACTTAGTATGTTTGAAGTTTGGCCCCTTTTTTGTCACCATTACTAATTGAGACTCTTGCTCCTAGTTCCAACTTTCCTTTTGAGGTACCTAAGATTGGTTGACACTATGCCAATTCCCACTTTCAAATCTAATTATTGTCTAGAATGATGTTTATTTTTTGAAAGTAGTATAGGTTTAGCCTGAAGTATAGTAGATCCCAACATTAGTTGATACTTGATTCCAACCATTGCATCTACTCACTGAAGTATAGTATATATGGATTGTTTGCAATGGAATGTGGTATGCATAGCTAATCGGTTTTCCATTGCTAGATAATTATGTGATTCAGGCCCAACCTCTTTTGTTAAACAATGTACACCATGTAGTGAAGATGAAAATAACTTTTTCCTTTGTTGTGTTCTTGCATGTAATGTGATGATTCTATTTGTAGTCTATTTCATGGGGCTTCATTTTCCATATCATATGTATTTCATTGTGTTCAGTATAGTATCCTTTCTATATGAGAGCTCTAATTTCCCTTGTGAAGCTAGCTAATTTCCCATTCATTGGTGCTATTTTCTTTGTGTTTGCTAAGTGGGACCAAAGGATTTCGGATTTGGTCTCAACACAAAGGAATTCAATGCCTTTTGTCTAAAAAGATTTGATCATCTCTACTTTTATGCTCATGGCCTCAACCGTTTTGTTTGTATAGTTATTTGGCCCTATGGAAAAGAAAAGCTTCATCATCCCTTTACTATCTCTGTAGAAATTTATTACTTCAAGACCAGGATCATCTTCAAAGGACCATTTGAAGTGAATTTTTAGAAACCTCTAGGGTGTGGGATTCACATTGCTGGGGAATTTTGAATTTATTAGCTTATCATTGTGAACTTATGTTTTTCTTACTAAATATTTGACGTATTTTGATTCATTATCCTCATTCTAAATTAGCTTTGGTTGCCTTGAAGTTGCATAATCATATGTTTGTTGTTTCTATATTGGATAGTTGAAACCGATCTTCATGGTCATCTGTGTAGCATCTCATGAATCACTTGGCTATATTTCTTAGTTATTGAATATTTATAATTCACTGAAGTGAATGAAATCATAACAAATAGGTGAGTGAAATTTTAGTTGATCTCTATATTGGATATTGACAGGAAAAATTCCTCTACAAAGATGGAATTTTTTTTCAGAAGCAGTTGCAAAGTATCAAGCTAATGATATAGAGCAACTTATACAAGTACCTCAACATATTTCTTGAGGGGCGTGAGTGTTTTGAGGAGGAAACCTTGATGAATTTGAAAGGTCATGAAGTACATGAACAAATCTATCCTGCAGGTATTCTTGTTGGAAATAAATGATTGGAGATTCTCACATAATGAAGGGGATTTATTTATTTTTTTGCACAATATAAATTGATACAAAATATATTTCTAATTTACTATATTATATGTTTTTCCCCAGTGGATTCACCGCAGGTTATATTCAATTCAATTTTTTTTGCACTCTTTTGCATTGGTGAAATCCTTTCCTTTTCAAATTTAGAATAGGAAATTTTGTTTTCTTGCATTTAATAGGTAGAAGGGAAATATAGTTGAATTGAGAGTTATCTATTATTCAAATAATATAAGTATGCATGCCATAGTCTTTTAAACCATAACCTTCATTATCACTTTTGGCATCCTGGGTTCAGACAATGTTGAAATTGAGAACAATTGGATTTGTAAATAACATCTACAACATAACACTAATCATTGAATGATAGGTTGGTTTATGTGATTGGAAACATTCTATTGCCATGATGCACTTCTATCCTCCTACTATAGTCTTTAGTGAATTATTTGATAGTTTGATACACTTCCATGGCTTAATAGTGTTCTTTTTGTTTATTTCAATTAATGAAAATGTTCTATATGGTTCCAAATCCATTAGTTGCTACAGATATAGAAATAGGCTTTCTTCTTGAAAATATTCCTTTAAGAAGACATCCTTGGTGCAAGTTCTCTTATGTCATTTTTGCTCTCTGAAGCATTGCAATAAATGAGCATGTTATGCAACCAATGGCCTTTGCTAGTATTCTTTTAGGATAATCTTTATGAGCACCAGAAAATTTCCAGATAAATAGCATCCTTATATTCTTAATGTTCTATAATTCTATTTGACTAGCTAGAATTGTTGCATTTTCAACTTGGTTTAACTATTTAACTTGTATTTGGAATTGTGCAGTTAGCTTTCTGCTTTCATGATATGGTCTCAACACCTAATTGGGTGAGAATATTATCACAGTTATTCTTTTAAACTTTGTATTTTTTGAATTATACCTATATTGTGGCCCAAAAAATTCTACCCTATATGCATACTGGTGATGGACTGCATGGTGTGATATAAAATGTTGATTTTTTCTGGCATCTCCTCATGTTTCATTTCTTGATAGAGAGCTTCTAAAATATGTGCAAGATGTTCTTCAATCTCAACAATCAATGTTGAAATAAAATGGAATCATTTCTCTTGCAAATAAGGTGCTAAATCATTTATCCTTGAAGGAGATTAATGTGCATGAAGAAAACTTAGGAGGTCTTCCAAAATATTCTTGGACCCCTCATCTATGGTATCTTTTATTTGACTAACCTTAGTTCCAAAATAAGCGTTAAGGCAACCAAACCAATATTCATCATTTCTCATCATAAAGCTAAAACTCAACCCAGGTAAATTGACACTTTTTAGGTCCCCTCTCTTGACAAGCCAACCTCACTAGTAGTTAATTTGTGCAAATGGGTTTCAACATCTTTGTAACTTTCCAGAGATGTAGCTATGGCTTCAAGGAATTTACCAACCTTAAATCTCTCAGGAACATTTTCAAATCCATTAGCTATTATTTTTTTCATCCTACTAACAAACATGATTTTAAAAATTTCATCCCACAGACTTTGTGAGTGCTTCAAAACAATCTCACATGCATTAAAATGGAAAATCAACATTTGAACCAAAAACCATTTTTAGCCACTCCGAGTTCCTTTCAAATGCATCCAGAATGTCCAATGTTTCTTTGATCAATGTCTCATTCTCTATAAGTTCCTTTCCACTTTTCACAAGATCAAGCAAATACTTTCCCCCAAGCCTATCTGCAAAGAGAATATCATCTGCACATATCTTAAGACACACTAAGCAAGACTCTGATATAAATTCCCTCATCAAAATCATCATGGTAGCTTGTAGCTTTTCTCTATGAGATTTCCACAACTGCACCTCATTGTCTAGGTTTGGAATCCCACCAAACAATTGTGATCCAGGTGGCACTGCCAACATAGTCTAATAAAAAAGAGGCAAATTGTTTAGAACCTCCAAGAAAAGTTCCCCAACATGACATAGCGTTACCTGTATGACTATTACCACATTATAGAAAATGGAATTGACTTCCCCCACCTTATCGGTCTATTGACCAGACGTGTCTTCCGATTCCAGCGATGCGTCAACGGTTCTATTTTTTCATTAGTGTGAGGATCTTCTGTCAGTAGGACAAGGTCACTTGTTCCTGCGATGGTCCAATGGGGATGTTGAACCTTTCTGGATTATAGTGGAAGACAATGTTGGTGAATTTATACTCCATCACGAGTATTTTATGTTGAAGATGTAGTATGTGGAAGATTATAATAACCTTAGCTTCATTATCCCAATACGCGAACCTCTTCTACCCCAATATTTTATTCGTGTTGTCTCTAACAAATGGTTGGGATCACAGACTATTTTGCAGTTTCATTTAGACATCTTATCTTGCCAGAAAAATATCCACCCCCAATTGAATTACTAGATTTGTACCCACTTCATGTATCTACATTAAGAAATCCTTCATATGAAGCTTTGTATCAGCAGTTCAGACGCTTCAATTCTATTCAAACCCAGGTATTTACAGTCCTTTTTAATCAATTTTTCACAAACTTATGAATGGTTTTTCCCATCTTTGGAAAATGAATGAGCTCTCTAATCTCTTGGGCTGAAAGATCATAATACCAATCCCAAGCTAAATCTTTCTTCTCAATTTTAGTCAATATGTCATTTGGAATGCCTTTAAATTGTCAGAGTGGAGTTTGAACACTCCACATGTGCTTTCCAACCATCTTGCACAGGTTAAGTGCGTTCTCTATTAATTGAGCCCATCCTCTTTTTAGGAAAATCTCAAAACATAACCAAAGAAAAAAAATGTATTCAGAACTGCATAGCATGCATCATCCAACAACTTCCATAACAAATTGTAAATTCCTTCTGTCTAGAAAAGGTGAATGATTTGGAGAAGATAAGAATTAAGGATGGGTTATATGGTTAGAAATAGAAGTAGGAGGGTGGACATGCATAGCATCCTCAAGGAAAAATTTAGAGTTTCGTGGACAACAAAAAATTCTTAGGTCACCCACTTATAAAAAGGCAGAAAATGGTTATCATTTTCATTACAAAGGATACAAAATTTAAGTCACCCACTTATAAATTGATAAAATGGTTATGATTTTTGCTACACAGGTTTTCAATATAAATACATACCTGAGTAATAAAAACCATATCAGATGTGAGGGAGAGACCTTCAAGCTTGAGCTGTGAAATGTAAGCCTGGAGCAAAACACTGATCTTGGCACTTGGATCCTCCAAACTCTCCTTCATTGGAATAAGAACACGGTCTAAGAGCTTTGCAAGTTCCATCTTCTCTTCTTCTCTTATTGTCACATATTTAAACTCTTCACTTAATGAAAACAATTGGCATAGCTCAATATCACCCATTTTTGGCTTCAAGTGCTCATTATAAGTAGCCATTATCCCATGAGTGGTGTAGTAATAACTAGCTATCCGTCCTAGATCACTAACCTGGAAATATCGACTTTTCCAATCATATTTCACCAAATTACTTTTGTCTAAGATACTTGTAGTTGAATGTATCTGTTAACATAAAGAGTTCAATTATCAGAAGCACTAACAAGTACCATTAAAGTAAAATGAAAGGGTTATACTTGTCTAACAATACCATAGTAAAATTTCTATGTACTAAATTGAAAATCACACCTATGCTTACCAAGTCTGCCCCTCTCTCTTCTAAGGTATTGTCTTTATGTAAAGCATCAGTAGATAGACCATATAGAACTGGGTTTCGTAGCATGCAGATGAAAAGATAAGTGTATCCCAACCATGTGCATGCCTCCCTTTCATTTTGAACTATACCTAGGATAATTTCTGCATTTCAATGATCTGCTAATTTTGAGATAAACTGGCTCTCAATTGGTAATTGTTGATTCATAAGGGACAAATAATATTGCAGCTCACTATGACCTATTAATATTATTCCTTCTCCATTGGAATCATACTGTGGCCTTCCATATATTGATCTACCAAAAATTTCTCTATTGTTAGCATGGGCATCTCCAACATGGAGCCTTTTTCAAAGGGATGCTAAGGTGTATGATCCTTATTGGGATAGAGGTGCAACAAGTATGTGTTAGGGTCCCTGTTTGGCAATAGACATTGTGGATACTTGGCACAATCTAGTGTATTGTCGCATATTAGTAGATCAAGCTACCAATCTCCTCAACCATCTATTGAAGGTGTCAATCTTGAGAGGAGAAAGTTGTGGCCATTGATGGAAAATAGGAGCTTAGGTGTAGATGATATGTCCATGTGGCATGAACTAGTGGATTTCAGCGATGTTTGCACTTTGATGAATAAAACCACTCAACACTTTAGCAATCCACCAATCAGTCGTAATCACTAATCTTTGGGGAAAATTGATCCGCACTTTCAATGTTGATTGATGTTTAAGTAGAGCCTATAGATATCAAACAGTTTTATCAAATGGTTTTGGTGAAACCATGTGGTGTGATCTAATGAACTTTGGTGGATGTAGGTACTTTGATAAATCATATCATTCAACACTTTAGTAGTCTACTAATTTTCTAAAGTTGTTGATCTTCAAGGTGAATCAAATGGTATATAGTCAAGTGCAAAAACATAAGTTTACACGACATGTGATCTTGGTTGGATTTTGAAGTAAAAGATGTTCAAGTAATTTTAGGTTGAAGAGAAGATCTCCCTTGAACATTAATATTGATGTAAAATTGATCTAGACCATTAATTGAGTGGGGTTAGAGTGCATTATAAGGGATGATCAATTAGCTTTTATAAGGGTATAGTTTCAGAGGCATACCATGATTTGGATGCCAAGTTGCTACTTGGGAAGATGGTAGCTGAGAGTTGATTTTTTCCCATAGTGTTCATGGAAACTGAGGAGATTGACTCCCTAAGTTATGGGTTGTATTACAGCCATTTAATTGGCATTAGAAATCAACAAATTTAGGTCTCTCTAGGCATTATGTGTTTTCATTTGAGGAAAATTTTTCCCTATCCTACAAAAAATATGATCCAAAGGAATGTCCTATAGTGCATGAGTTGTGGGAATCATGATAATTGAGCCCTCCAAGTATTGAATTTCTAATAGTTGTACCAAGGTCCATGTTTAACAAACCAAATGCAATTGCTAACTTTTCACTATGGTGGCAGATAAATGATTCTTTATACCCTGTTGCCTTCATTTTCCAAGCCAAATGCTCCTACTTTGCATAGCTCTGCCATGTTTGTGGATGTGATTTGTCTCCTACATAAAAAACATGTACTAGTTTACGGCCTTCAATCTAACTACATTTAGGTATATTTTTAATTCCTCTATCTTTTATCAATCTCTTTACTAAATTTCCGTAGAAGTTATTCTACTATGAAATTGCACTGTAAAAAATATACAAGTTTTTTATCATACTTGTACAGTAGCATCATAGGATACGTATTCATTAGGCTTTTTGTTTCCCACAAACTTCATTATTAACTAATTCTGAGGAACTTCAATAAATATCATTTTCTATTTTATGGAATGGCATTTGTAAACCATTTTTGTATTGTCCATGTTTGTTTATTGTAGATAATGTAGTCTATTTTGTAGGTCCTACTTTTGCAATAGTATTCTATTTTATTGGAAATTCATTCATTTGGTAATTCAGCTTGTTTGATACTGATATCAATCTCTATGCCTTGTGATAATAAATTAATCTATAGACATCTGAATTTGACCACTCCCGTTGGTCAAATTTGTCCCCTTTATTCGTCTATCTCGTATTCCCCATCAACATTAATTAAATGATTCATTTAATTGATATTTCCCCTTTTGCTAAGGTTCCTAAGGTATTTAATTTAAAAATTAAATACTTTACCTTTTGTCCCCTTCCTCTCTAAATTAAATAAATGCTTTCATTTATTTAATTTAGTCATTTGGCCTTGTGAATTTAAATTATTTTTAAATTCACCTTTTTCTCTCTCCTTGTCCCATCCTCCATAACCTCCCTTTAATCTAGATTAATTTAATTAATCTTTGATTTAGATGTGCACATCCTTAATTAGGATTAATGTCACATCCTCCATCATTTTCCACTCGCCTTAATCCCTCATTAACTAGCCTAATCACCTATTTGTATAGCATTAATTACATGATTAGGTCAACCTAATCTTTATGCCATTTATGGCATACCCCCAAGTCAATCCGCATTAAATGATTTCTCCTTTTGGAGAAGGCAACATTTTCCCCATGTGAATTAAAAATTCACATTTAGTCCTCCAAGGCTTTTCTCTTCCCTATGTAGATTATTGAGGAATTTTAAATTCCTCATGTGTCACATCTCCCACATGGGGACAAAGACCTCCTTTATGAGGAGATCTTGTCCCAATCCCAAGGTACTCTAAAGTACCTCCACGTCACCTTCCCGCTTTACACATCATTGACACTTGGAAAGATGTGAGGGCTCGTGATTCCTCAACTCACCCTAGGCCTTCATCTTGTCCATGGTGGCTAAATCTCAACCCTCCATTCCTTAGGGGAATTTCCCCTAAAATTAGAGGATTTTTTCTCTTATTGAAACAACACTCATTCAAGTATTCAAGCAAAATCTAGTATTCAAGCACTCACAACTATACTCCATTGCTGCAACTTTTGAGCTCATTTTACACCCTCATATTGCATCTACTCACATACCCATTTGCATCATTGCATCTGTTATCTCGTGCAAATCATTTTGTATCCATTTGCATGCTATTTTCCATCTGAGGGAGCACACAATCGATCAAATCAACAGGGCCAACCATTTGATCAAATTGGGCAAGGTAACATACTTTGTTCTGTATTTCATTTTGTTCAACTTCAACTAGGCCAATCTTGAGGTTTTGTTGTGTTTCCCTTTGATTGCATTTGTTTTCATTTTGCACCTTAGACTAGGAGAAAAACACTGCACACATTTCTGGAATGCCCAGAGGGACCCACATCATGGGTCTGCACTTTTATGTTTTCTATTGTTTGAGTTTTGCAGGTTCAGGTTACACGCAAAGGTGAATCCACCCTTAAGGGGCGAATTTGCACTAGTAAACAAGTGAACCTGCTCTCAACAGAGGTGAATCTGCACTTGGAAAATTTGCCCATTTGTCAAGAAAGGGAGAATTTGCAACCTGTTGTAGAAAAAGGTGAATTTGTTCCATCAGAAAGGGAAAACTTGTTGTCTATCCTGGAAATAGGTGAATTTGCTCTAGTAGAGGGTAAAATTTGCAGTCAGTCCAAAAGCAGATGAAAGTGCTCTAGCTCAAAATAGGTGAATTTGATCAAAAGAAAAGGTGAATTTTCTCAGTACATGGGTGAACTTACTTTCCAGAACAGGCAAATTTTCCTCATACAAAGGTGAATCTAAGGTAAATTTGAGACCTTGATTTTCATTTCTTAGCTTCTGTTCGGTTTCGGTTTCAGGTACTAATCAACTAACTTGTTTGTTTGTGAGTGTGCCTTGTTTTGCTAACATTTTGTGTAGTTGTTTCTTGTTCATCTAAGACTGGCAGTAAGAAACTACTAACACTTTTTTAGCAAAATGATCAGTCTGAGATCACTTAGTTTGTTTGTCATTTTTTCCATACTAGTTGGGCACACATAGATCAATTAGAGGGTCAAATAACTTGCTTGTCTTTCTTGTGAGTGGACTGTTGACGTATCCAATCCCCTTGCGCTAGTTGAGTCTACATAGGAGGTGCTAATGTGTCAAAGCTCTCCCCTTGCACTACATGTGAGCCTAGGGACGAGCCGAAAACATCTAGTATCTTCTTCCTTTAGCAGGACTTGCTTGGGATTTCATTACCCAAGGGACAATTCCAACCACATGTTACCAGCGGGGTATATAAAGGGGAAGAAACAAAGTTGTACCCCAATCCAGTCACGTCATGTTTAGCGAAGCGTCGAAGCTAAGGTGATACCTAGATAAGACATACAGAGTTGGTTCAAGTTTCTAGTACCTCGTTGGGGCTCTCGACTCATGCTTATGATGGGCTAGTATTCACGGTTGTGCCCCACGTACCATGTGTATATCAGGAACTCATGAGATAGCCTTGTTTAGCCTAGATAAAGACCAATGTTTTAGCCACAGCTTGGTGTAGTGCAGAGGATATGCACCATACCCCAAAGTTACTCACCACGTACTCACTTAGGTTGAGATAGAAATCCTCGTGGTGGACTACGATAGTCCTTTAGTGAGAGTGTGAAGGTGAGCCCGTGGCATCTGTTGACGACCTTATGCCACTGGAATGCTAGCTATCTGCCTTCACGAGGAAGGGTGATCCAGAGAACCACACCAGTATTACAGAGTATTATCCTCAGGTTGTCTGATCAAGGTGGTGGGCCCACATCAAGTTTGTAAACCCATATCACTTATTTGTAGGATTTTGCTACTTGGCATGTCTTTATTGTGAGATACCAATTTTTTTCTTTTTAGTTGAGTCAGCCTAGCCTTTTGTCTATTGTTTTCTATTCTTTTTACCCTTTGTCATAGTCATCCCCTACCTTTAGAGGAAAATTCTCCCCTTACAGAGGCAAATTTGCACTGTAGACAGATGATTTTTCCCTACACAAGGGTGATTCTACATCCAGTCCAATCCAAGTCTTCCGTTTGGGTGAATTCGCTTGTGGGTCACTTTTTTGGTGACCTCATTTTCACCCATTTTTCGAAACTGTCTAGCTTTTAGGTGAGTTTGTTAGTTGTTCTCTATCAAATTTTCCAATTTCCACAAAACAAGTGAATTTTCTCCCTTTAGGGGAAAACTTGTTGTCCAAAGGGGCAATCCCATTCTTGGTCTAAGTCTTCCCATCAGTTATTTTTTGTTGAATTCGCCTATTTTCACATAACATGTGAATTTTCCCTGAACAGGGGCGAACCTGTTGTCAGTCCAGGTCAGTCTATCCATCCATTTGTTCATCAAAATTTCCCGTTCTCCTTGGATAGGTGAATTTTCCACATCCTTTAGGCGAATTTTCTCCATTTAGGGGTGATTTTTCTCCCCATCTAAGTCTTTGTCTGTCTGTTTCAAGATTTAGGCGAACTTGTTTATCGAATAGGCGATCCCATTTTTAGGCAATTTTCTTTCCTGTCTGTACCATTGAAGAAACAAGAAAAGTGGTCATCCCATTATGCCAGTTTGTAAGTTAAGTCCACCTGTTTACCTGAAGTTCAAGTGATCTTGCTTTAGTTTTGGGCAAACCTGTCAAGGTTTAGGCGAAATTGTCATTGTTTTGGGAAAATTTGATTAAGTTTGGGCGAATCTAATTTTGGATAGGAATTTTTTTAAAAAAAAATTCACCTATTGCTTGAGTCCTCCCTGCTTTAGGAAAATTTGATTTGTCAGAAAGGAAAATTTGATCATCAAATTCACCCATTCCCTGTGTCCCCTTAAGATTTGCACAAATTTTCTCCCTCTGAATAGGCGAGTTTGCTAGACACAGGGGAAAATTTTCTCATTGTAGATAGGTGAATTTGTGACCTAAAGAAGAGAACTTTCTTGAAACAGAGGTGTATCTATTTCCCATAAAAATTCCAAAATGTGAATCCTTTGGGCCATTAAAACCTTGTCATTTTCCAAGTCATTTTCCATGATCAAAAATTTTTTATCATCCTTCATTTTCTCGTAATCTTCATTTTAGTCCATTTGCATTTTCCAAAAGTCATTTATTTATCATCCAAATCATATAGGTGCATCTTAAAACATCTCTAGATCACATATAAATAATCTTTTCATCAATCCCAATCCTCTAGATTACGTTTTAGAGGTCTTTATCCAAGTTGGCTTAGGTGCATGAATCTAATCATCATTATCTTCATCTTCTTAGGATCGCATCTATCCTAAGTCAAACATCATCCACAACCCAATCAATCCATTTCTATCTTGAGGTGGATTCAGTGTCGTAATCATCCATCTATCCTTTAATCCAATCAATCAGCACCTTGTGTCACCTAGTTCGATCTCTGAACTTGGTCTAGAATATGTTTCATCATCCTATCTAATCAATCGTTTCACCCTACCAATTGATCTCATCCAATCCAATCATATCCTTTATCCAATCATCCAATCAATCAATCCTTCATCTAATCTAATCAATCCTTTCATCATCATTTAGGTCATCTTTTCACTGCATCTTAGGGCATAGTCTCATCTTAGTCCACCTAGTATTTTTGCACTTTCATGCTCGATCACAGGAAAAGAAACTAATGGTTGAACAACAAGGTCAAGGTTCCTAGCCTAACATCCCTTTGGATACCAATAACAGTGGTTCATCCTAGTCCAACACTGAAGTTCAAACCACATTGCATCTTGTCGATGAGAGCATGGTTGTCCAACCTAAGGTCACCGTTGATGAGTACCTTAGTAATCCTACAAATCTTCAAATGATTGATCGTCTTCTTAATGAGTGTGGGGACAAAATCCTCACTACATTGCTAATGAAAGGTATCAAACCACAGATGAGATTTGAGTTATCTAAGTATGTCAATATCATACCGCCTACACCTCCTATGTCTTAAGATCCCCAGAACTCATAGAATGTTTTGGGAGATTCGTACATCCCTGAGGGTCCACTTATAGACAATTGCTATCAACCTAGATTTGGTAATTTCATGCTCTATCAAGTTCAACATCCTCCTCAGATCTCAGTCGCGGGAGCACCACCTAATCCAAACAATCCCCTTGCTTATGGTATGTCATAAAATCTACCACCTCCCATGCCTATCCAACAAGGTCCAACCCTCGTACCATCTGCACCACCTCTTTCACCCAATCAACCAGGTCAACCACCCATCAACACTAGGTGCAATCCTTTCCTTGCACTGCCACCACCTTTGGGAGCTACAGCTGCATCAAATCTATGGCCACCACCCTTCACATCTCAACAAACACCCCAAGGCAACATCCCCGCATTCCAATAACCTCCTATTAACCCCTAGTAGTCCACTACCTCACAACCACCTCACCAACAGCTGACACAACACACTACCATCCCATCTCAAGTACCACAACATACCGCTACTGCAATCCCATCTCAACCACCTCATCAGCAACCCCCACAACAAAATATTCTAGTCCTGCATCAACATACTATTATTCCCACGCAACCCCCACATCAAGCAACACAACCTCAACAACCGCCACATGGTGCTTCAATACTGATCCCTCTACAAAAATCTATCCCATCTCATCCTCTCTTCCAACAACCACCGCATCACACCCAAATTCCCACGCAAACGCAATGCAATCCTCTTATGCAATACATTTATCATCCATCAAGCACATATGTCATCTTTGCCACTCCATCAAATCCTCCTAACCCTCCACAATCACACTCTAGTCCTCAGTACCAAATATCCAATTCACCACCACCTCCATATAATACCCAACAACCAAATCTCACTTACAATTACCAATACAATCTGTATCCATATTACACCCAACAACAACCGCCCTATCAACAAGGTGCTACCTCCACTTCTTATTACCAGCAGTAGCCACCATCTCAACAAGGGACCTCCACCTCTTATTATCAAAATTTTCCATACTATCAACAATCCTACGCCACTCAGCAATTGCAGTCCACATACACCAATCAATATCATCAAACACCTCCATATACACCTCCACCAGCTTATGATCAAACTGCTTCAGCTCCATCTTCATCCTACCAGCAATATCCTCCCTATAATCAATCCAATTCATCTAATTTGGCTCCCTCCACACCTGCTAATAAAGAGTGGGAAGAATTCAAAGCTGCATTAAAAGACTTGCAAGCAGGGACTAACAAAAAATCCTTCAAGTTTGAATACACTTGTCCCTATCCATTTTATCCCTCAATATCATTAGTTCCTTTCCCAAAGTATTTTGAGATGCCAAAATTTGATAAGTACAAAGGAACTAAAGATCGTAAGGTCCATCTTCAGGAGTTCTATTCCTATTGTCAATAAGTCCAACACAACGACAATTATCTCCTACGATTATTTCCAAAGAGTATAACTTGGATAGATCTTGATTGGTTTATGGGTCTCCAAAAGGGATCCATCAAGTCTTTTACAGATCTTTCAAAAAAAATTGTCGATACTTTAGACCTTCTGAAAGAGAAGCAACGTGAGGGAGAAACTTTCGCAAGCTACCTTCAAAGGTGGCGAGCTTTGGCTGGTCGGATGAAATCCCTGCTTAGAGAAAAAGACATGGTCACCCTTTTTGTTGAAAACTCTCACCTAGACATGACACATAATTTCAAGCTCCACTATGTCACAACATTTGCAGAGGTAGTAGAGAAGGGTCCTATCCTTGAGAGAGCACTTATTGCTAAAGGGTTGGTCAAAATTTATAATCCTGATAAGTAAAAGACATCTAGGGATAAACCTCACTACTAGAACAAGAATAAGAATATTGTCAATGATGGTGTCACTGACACCAAACATGTTCAAGTAGCTAACACCTCTCAGAGGCAACAACATGTCTCTAATCAACCATTCATTTCCAATGTCATATTAGTGCCACAGGGGGCACCTCATCCTCCCCAGCAGTCCAATCAAAATAATCATGGGAAAAATTAACATCAATTCACTCAATTAGGAGAACCCTTAAGTGTCGTGTTCAATAGGCTTCTTCAGGCTAATTACTCGATTACGTATCTTGTGACCAAGCCTCTTGATGAATCCAAGCCCAAGTCATCCTGGTATAAAGAAAATGAATATTGTGATTTCCACAAGATCAAAGGGAATTCATTAAACAAATTTCAAGGCTTAAAAACCTACACCCAGGATCTTATAGATCAGGGTGATATACATGTGGATGCTAACCAGGCTTCGTCATCCAATGATCAGCTTCAAATATATCAAAATGCATTCCCAAATCATAACCAAGGTGCTAGCATGTCAAATTCAAATCCTGGGTCAAGTAACAATAATAATTAGAGTAACACCATAAATAACATCAGTTACAAGAATGTGCCATATAACTATGATGGCATCATCATGCACATTAATCAGGTTGAGTCATGTGTGTCTATGATATGCATGAAATGAAAAGATCCATAGTGTGTTGTTACTACCTGCGGCACTAGCATCACCATCCTAGGAGCCTCTGCGTCAACCCAACCACCTACTATAATTCCCTAGTATAATATTCTTGATCATCTAGGAAAGACCTCTGCCCAGATATCCATTTTGGACTTGTTGAAGTCTTGTCCTGTTCACCAAGAAATTTTAACCAAATCCTTATAGGATACACA
This sequence comes from Sequoia sempervirens, assembly GCA_007258455.2. Taxonomy (NCBI): domain Eukaryota; kingdom Viridiplantae; phylum Streptophyta; class Pinopsida; order Cupressales; family Cupressaceae; genus Sequoia; species Sequoia sempervirens. The sequence goes on along the minus strand of VDFB02105785.1, from coordinate 287,327,872 downwards.
TGTTCCCAACGCCATAGATCCTACCCAATTCCAAGCATTGGTAGGACACCTATCAGCCACATATCAATTGGGTTTTAGCCAAAACACCATTCCTTCCATTGATTCGAACCATAACCATCCCCTCCATCTTGAGGTCCTTATAGCCCACCATAAAGTGAAAAGGGTCTTGGTAGATAATGGCTCTACCCTAAACCTTTGCACCTTAAAGTTCATAAAATAGGTAGGCTATACCCACGCTGACTTAAATAATCATGTTATCACTATCAAGGCATATGACAATGCGGAGCGTGATTCTAAGGGAACAATTTGTCTTTTGGTTCAAGTTGGTTCAGTCGTACAATACACTACCTGTCATGTCCTTGATCTAGACCTCCCCTATAACCTTCTTCTTGGTCATCCATGGATCCATGACATGCAAGTCATCCCCTCCACTTACCATCAGTGCTTGAAGTTCCCATTTAATGGGATGGAAGTTACAATATGTGTTGATACTCAACCATTTGAGTATTGCCATGCACTAGAAGCTCCCTTTCCCCATTCTCATTACTGTCCAGGAGTAGAAATGGGGCCACTTCAAGCATCATCATCCCATCCATCTTCCAATATGCTATCCACCACATCATCCACTCCATCTTCCACATTTGACTCCACCATTACCAAGGTCCAGATCATCGACAGGGTTGTGGTGAGTATGAAATGCATACCGCTTTAAATGTGGCAACCATGCCACCCTCACCACATACATATGGCCAACCTTCTTAGTCTATGCCAAAGCAAGAAGAGAAGACTCTCACCATGAGCTCCAAAAATGTGGGATCCAACACCTTCAGTCTCCCTGAATAAGACAAGATACACCTGAAGATGACATTAGCCAATGGATATATCATGAGGAGCCCGAACCTTCTCCCCCTCTAAAAGAGTATTTCTAGGAAATGTACCCTTATGCTTCAAAGTTAGATGACAAATATAATTATCAAGGGGGAGGCCTTGGCATCAAAGAACAAGGAAATAGCCTATTGACACCCCAATATCACCAAGATACTCAAGTTTAGGCCATGACACAAAACAAAAGGGTCCCATACCATCAACTAGTGCTTCTAACAATGTTAGTGTGGACAACAGTCACCTAGAAGACATACCTAAAGAAGAATCCATCATATGTGCGTACAATGACATGGATCACGTGGATCTTTCCTCCATGTTTGATTGCCTATATGTTTTCTCCATTAGCCTTTCCCTTCGCCACCTTGAGCTCATTGACTAGGATCTACATGGCAGTGCACTTGTTGACACCTTTCCCTAAGTGGATACGTATATGAATCTTATGGGATTGGGGGAGGATGAATGGCCTAACTGCAAAAATAAGAAGAAACAAAATAAAAAAGGTTCATCTAGTGAAAACCTCCCTAAGGTGCTTCTTGACTCAGAAAAAGTAAAAATAAAGGGTGTATCTAATAGTGAAAACCTCAACGAGGCACTGGAAGATGGGGATGTTCATCTTCCCCTTGTGGGAACTCAACTTTTTGAATGATCATCTATACTCATCAAAGAAATAGAGGAAGTAAATTTGGGAACTGAAGAAAATCCAAAGATCACGTATGTAGCCAAGTCTTTATTAGAAGAGGAGTAATCCACCATTGTTCAGCTTCTCAAAGAAGGCATCATCAATTTTGTGTGGGCCTATTGAAATATGTCAGGTTTGGATCCTGCTCTAGTCGCACACCATTTGGATGTCCATCCAGATGCTAAACCCATCAAGTAGAAACTCAGGAAAATGCATCCTCAAGTAGCTTTGTTGGTCAAGAAAGAGTTGGAAAAGCTATTAGAGGTCAAATTCATCAGGCCTATTGACTACTCCGATTGGATATCCAATATAGCACCAGTTTCCAAACCCAATGAGAACATTAGGATTTGTATAGATTTCTGAGACCTTAACAAAGCCTATCCTAAAGATGATTTCCCCCTACCAAACATTGGCATGTTGGTTGATTTAACTGCTGGACATGATATGCTATCCCCCATGGATGGTTTCTTTGGATATAACCAATCAAAATTGCACCCAAGGATCAACATAAGACAACCTTCACCACACCTTGGGGAACTTTCTGTGATACTGCCATGCCCTTTGGCCTCAAGAATGCGGGGGCAACATACCAACGTGCTATGACTGTCATCTTCCATGATCTCATTCACATCATAATGGAAGATTATGTTGATGATCTGTTGGGGAAATCCAAAACAAGAGAGGAACACCCGATGATCCTAAAAAATATCTTTGAGCAGTTAGAGCATTACAAGCTACGATTGAATCCGAAGAAGTGTGTATTTTGGGTTACATCAGGAAAGTTACTTGGTTTCATTGTTTCCAGAAGGGGCAAAGAGGTAGATCCCACTAAATTCAAGGAAATCATGGAAATTCCCCCACCGCACAATCTAAAACAATTAAGGAGCCTTCAGGGCAAGCTATAGTCCATCAGACGGTTTATAGCTTAGTTAGCCAACAAGTGCCAATCATTCACCCATCTCTTGAGAAAACATACTACCTTCAAGTGGGATTTAGAGTGTTAGCTAGGTTTTGACAAAATCAAAGAGTACTTGGATTATCCTCCCATCCTCATGCCTTTGATTCTAGGTAAACCGCTTATGTTGTATATTTTAGCTACTTCAATTGCATTGGGGGCATTGTTAGCACAACATGATGAGTCAACCAAAGAATGAGCAATTTACTACATCAGTCAGACCTTAGTGGGATACAAACTCAATTATTCTCTGATGGAAAAAAAATTCCTAGTTGTGGTCTTTAGTTCACAAAAACTCCATCATTATATGCTCATCCATCAAGTGAAGCTAATATCAAAGGTCAATCCTGAACTACTTTAGTTGGTTGCATGGCTAAGTAGGTTATGCTATTGAGCGAGTTTGATATAGAGTATGTGGACTGAAAGGCTATTAAAGGGAAAGTAATAGCAGATCAGCTTGCAGACGCTCCTTTGGTGGATTCCTATCCCTTGGTCACAAAATTTCCTAATGAAGAGGTTCTCACAATTACAGAAGCCGCTACATGGACACTCTACTTTGATGGGTCATACACTCACAATGGAGTTGGGGATGGTATCTTGTTTGTCACCCCACAAGGTGATTATATCCTGAAGTCATTTAGGTTGGATTTCCCATGCAAAAACAACATAGAAGAATATGAATCTCTCCTTATTGGTCACATGATCGCTATCCAATGGAACATCACTCACTTACGAGTCTTTGGCGATTCCCAGTTGATCATCAAATAGGTTAATGATGAGTTTTTGACAAGAGATGACAAGTTGTTGCCTTACAAGTGCATGGTAGATGACTTCAAGAGGTACTTCACCTCTATCAAGTTTGAGCAAATCCCTAGGGTCCAGAATAAAGCAGCTGATGCAATGGCTACAATTGGTTCCCTGATTAACATGTTGAAAGATTGAATAGATTGTGAGTTCCTGTTCAAACAAATTTTAATCCCTGCTTATGATATCCCTAAGAGAAAAATGGTGTGTGACATTGTAGGTCCTGAGTCATTGTGGTATCGTGATATTTACACCTACCTTCATGATAGCATCTTACCCCCTGACATTACGTGTAACCAACGAAAATCCTTCATCCAACACACCTCCCACTACACTATTGTAGGTCATATGCTTTATCATCGTGGGTATGATGGAACACTTCTTACGTGTATGAATGAGAATAAAGCTCGTACTGCATTAACTGAGGTTCATAGAGGGGTTTGTGGGGCCCATTCTAATGGCATGGCCTTAGCCAAGAGAATTCTCAGAGCTGGTTACTATTGGCTTACACCGGAGCATGACTCTTGTGAGTTTGTGATAAGATGTCTACCTTGTCAGCAACATGCAGACCTGATACATGCTCCAGCACAAGATTTGCAACCCATCATAGAACCATGGCCCTTCTCTCAATGGGGTTTTGACTTGATCAAAAATTTCTACCCTCCATCCTCTAACGATCATACTTTCATTATCACTACCACTGAGTAGTTCACCAAGTGGGTGGAAGCAATGCCACTCTCCCAAAATATAGTACTCAGATATCCAAATTCATCCTCTTCCATATTCTCTACAGATATGGAGTCCCATCCACCATCATCACTGATAATGGAAATCCATTCAAAAACTAGGCCATGAAATATGTTTGTGACACCTTCCACATTCAGCATCATTGGTCCACGCCCTATTACCCACAAGGTAATGGTCAAGTGGAAGCTCCTAACAAAACCTCGATCAAGATCCTCAAAAAGGTGGTCAATAACATTGGTCGAGATTGGAACCTCCATCTCCATCCTGCCCTTTGGGCATACAACACTTCCATCTGCACTCCCACTAGTGCCACTTCATATTCTCTTGTCTATGGTGTCAATGCCATCTTGTCAATCGAAGTTGAGATCCCATCCCTTAGAATATCTTTGAGGAACCTCATCAGTGAAAAAGATGCTTGAGTTGCACGACTTAGTTAGTTGGAACTCCTAGATGAAAAATGGATCAAAGCATGTGATCATCTTCAAGCATATCAGAATCTTCTTAAGAGAAGCTACAACAAGAAGGTTTGTCCTCGCCAGTTCAATGTGGGTGATCTAGTCCTTAAGGAGAATTAGCATACCTAGTAGGACTGAGATAAGAAAGGGAAATTTGAGGAAAATTGGATGGGTCCTTATGTAGCATATAGGCTTGCTACACCTAAAGGAGAGCCCCTAGAAGATCCCATAAACATCATGCACCTGAAAAGTTTTTATACCTGAGTTAGCTGGGTTGTCCTATCCTGCAAAAATACTAAAAAAAGTAAAAAATTGTCAAAAATACAAAAAAAACAAAAAAGTCAAAAATCCAAAAATAGTAAAGAGAAATAATCCATCCTATGGTGAAAACCACCCTTGGTGGCACCTTGGATAAGTACTTTTGGTGAAAATCTGGTAACAGGTTACATTTCTAAAGGGCTTAATCATTATTTGCCTTTTGTCCTAGTTGCTTTATGCTTCCATCCATCCAATCTTTGCATCTAATCCTCGCATCCTATCAATCCAGTCTTTTCATCCATATCTGCTTATCCGCCACTTGGTATGTTTTGGTTAAGCATTGGAAGATCCTCATCCGCTATCCGTAATCCTAATCTTTTATCCCAATTTGAGCTTGTTTTGTTCATTCATGTCGTCAGTCAGTCCCTCACCTTCATCTAGGGTCCTTCATCATGTCAGTCTTCATTAGATATCATCCTATCATGTCGATCTCTTGGTTTCGTCTTTTTTCATTGGTATTTTTTGAACTATCTTTCCCTTGCGTTGTCATGTACGCAAGGTCAATCATTTGATCCACCCTTGAGGATTTTTTCCATCCAGTATTTTTCTTCCATCATTCATCTCCATTGTCCTCTTTCCACTTTCATTCATGGTCTTTTATTGAACTACGAGGGCTCTGCACTTTCACGTAGGCAAGGGTAATCTTTGATCAGCCTCGAGCCCCTAGGTCTTTAGGGTGTTTTTGTCTCGTTTCTTGTGTCATGTCATCAAGTATGTCTTTATCTAGTTGGCTCTTCATAAACGAGATCCACTAGTATCATGAGGTTCAATCGGTTTCAAATATCTTGTGTCATGTCGATCTTTTAGTTTAGTCTCCATCTTTGGTCTTAATAGGATGCATCCTTCCTCATTAGACCACATCAATCCCATCCACCTTTTGATCTTGTGGCAAAGGACATTTAAATTGATTGCTTTCTTATGTTGCTTTTGGCATTTTTTTTATCATTTGAGCTTCCTATCATACCTTGTCAGGGTCGCCATGATCCATCATATTATGGTGCTCTTTTTTTTTGGTAAACATAAGGGCATATCTTGATCTTTTGTTTGTTGTTGTTGTTTGCTTGGTTGCATAGTACCCACCAAGATCTCTACGGTCTTGTGTTATGCTAGGGATTCCTTTGTGCTTGTGGTTATCACAATGCCTAGCCCGACCAAATTCATCGAGACTTTGGGGTGTTGGGATAACCTCCTTGTTTGTTGTGTTTGTTTCATGCATTAGACACTAATCTTCCTTGGTTCCTCATACCCTGGAATATCGTGTCTTATTCTATAGCAAAAATCAGTGCCTCAAAAATGGAAAATAGCATGAGGATTGCATTTCATTTTCCATTCTGTTGTATTGCATTTCTCCTCCATCCATTCTATCCTTAACCTATGACTCATAATTTTGGTTGTGAAAACATTCATCTTCCATCTCCTTTTCCTCTCAAGATACCTATGGTTCTTGAAAAGTGTTGTTTTACACCCATCTTTCCTTAATTTTCTAATGATTATAGGGAAAGTACTTGCCAATAAGCTAAAGCAAGTATGATATGCAAATAAATTAGGCCTACCACCAGATTCCATCACTATGCAAGCCCTTATTTACACTCATTCCCATGTTCATTTCATTTAGATATTATTGTTTGTAAGGAATTTAATTGCATCCCATCATCCATGTAGGCTACATTCATCTAGCGTAGTAGGCTCATCGTATTGCACCCCATCCCATGTGCATTCATCCTATCATATTCTTTTTAAGTTGTTTAGAATAATCTTAATTGGTTATTCTAAGCATCTTATGTTTATTTCATTATCAATTCATTGCATTAACATTTTCATCTTAGTCCATAGCATAAATCATAAATCATTAGGCTTATATCCATAGCATACAACATCATACATTATTAATCACATCTTGCATCATAAGTGTTAGGAATCATACATCTCATTCATATCATCCACATAAGCATAAACATATGCATATATCACATCATCATCATAATAATCCATAATAAAATCACATGCATACACATGTGCATAAATAAAACATCCATAACATAAGTACAATATAGTGTCAATCAGGGTTGTCACGTATCATATAAGTATCAAAATGTCCATCACAAAGTCTATAATAAAGTCCATCATAAATACATAAATAAATATTCATCATAAACATCAATGATCATCAAATACAATACAAGTACAAGGCTCTAAATCAAATATGATCTTTGTCCCTCTGTACTACACATCCATCCTGCTATCAAAAATTGGGATCCTATCACCCCTGTCATCTCTACCCTAAGCTGCCTGCACCTGACCTCTACGGTGAATTTGGTGTTGGCCCTCTGCATGGCAGAGTCTCTTTGTAGTTTTTGTACCCTCGAGTATGTGTCCCTAGTGACCGTGATGGTGTTGGCATCTGAGGCACTGCTCAGATGTACGGAGGTACCCATAGTGTAGGATCTAGAACTTGCATAAAGTAGGCCGCCATGTAATAGCTAGACTCCCTCATGTACTCATCCCTCTTCGCTACCTGAAACTAGGTCGTATCTCGCTCTACCTTATACCTGTCTCTTAATCCAAATAGGGATCTCCTCTCCTGCTGCCAGGCATCATGTGCCCACCACAACTGATCTATTTTCGCCTGCATATGGGATATCTGCTCTACCCCTGCAAGGTACATGCCTATGCCTATGTTGTTGTGTCTCTCTCACCCTGCAGAGCCTGTACATGTGCCTCTGTTGCATCCCTTTCCCGCTGCAATGCTCCCATATGCTCTACTATAGTATCCTTCTCATCTTGTAGAGCACGTACCCATGCCTCGGTTGTATCCCTCTCGCCCTACATGGTCTACATCCGTGCCATCACTGCCTCCTCTCTCTCCAACACTAACCCCACATCCCAAGTTGTCTGCTCTATCTCAGAGCTCATCTTGTTCCCTCCTCAGCTCAATCCTCTCCTATTGTAGCTCTGCTACCTATCTCACTAGGTCCTCCCTCTCCCTCTTAGCATCCTGTACCTATATGGATACTTGGTCTACTAACTCCCCATAGTGCCTCTGTCCCTCCACCTACAGTCTAGTCACCTCTTCCTACAAGTTGTTCACCTTAGCTTGTAATTTTTCCCTCTCTATCTCTGGCTCATATACATGTTGTCCTACCTCGTATGCCAAGGTCCTATAGTCCCTCTCTCCCATTGTCCACACCTTGTCCACCTCAACCTGTAGTCTCTCCCTGTCAGCCTCTGACTCCCTGAGTCTGTGCTCTACGATCCACAACCTCGCTAGAGCCCTTGTCAATAGTATGGTTGGATCCTCTGGTGGAGATGGTACATATGGTAATATGGCTAATGGATGTACCTCTGGGGCATCTACTTCCATCGCCTCCCCTTGTCCTCTCCTCTGACGGTCCTCTATCTCCTCCTCTACCTTAGCCTCTTTGTCCTTGCCTCTCCTCTATCGGCCCCCTCTCCTCTTAACTCTCCTTTGTCTGGCTAATATTGCCTCATCCTCTGAACCGTAGCCGACTGCCCCTACAATTGGGTGCACAATCGTAATTCATGTTGTTCTATGACGTTCCCACCATGCGGAGTACCTCACTGTCATCCCCGCATCTGTTATCCCTCCTCTCCCAAGGTATGGCACCTACTATAACTCCTCCCATAGCTATCTAGAAAACTCTATCATGATCTGATCACCTCATAATCACTCTTGAGTGATCCATCTGAACCTCTACAGTTCTACCAGGATGTCCTGTTGTAACCCGAACTGTCTCATCACCTTGTCTAGCCTGTGGAGCTCCACTATGCATGGGCCCCTCCCAACCAAGTAGGATATTGTGAAGAAGTATCCCCTGTGTCTCCTCTCATCCTAACTACAATGTGAAAACCGTCGCTGCATGTACGGTCTCCATGTAATCTGGTCCTCCTATAGGCAGTCCAATCTCCTCCACCATCTCTCTAGATCACTAGTGTCCTAGTAATGTAACCACCAACCGTACTTAGACCCATACCAATACGCTACTGGAAGCATATCATCCTACGTCCCTGCTATCAAAACTCCTAGCCTATCCATGCTAATGTGCTCTCACGCCCATACCTATAGTAGTGTCACATGTGTCACGATGAGTGCTCGTTGATAGCATACCATGTGCATATCCCTATATAGCTATGCCAGTACGCATGGACCCCATGAGAACTCCCCATCTCTCCCCTCCACGATATGCCTGGAAACCTCAATCATCTTGAGGCTACAGAATCTCCTGCTCTTTTCTGGCATCAGGATCCCACTAATCAATCCCCAAAGATATAATGGTAGTGTAGGAACTCCCAGTCCTAGGCATCCATCCAAATCCAACTCTACTCCTTGAATTGGTAGGTCTACTCGCTTGAATATGGCCCATAGGCTCCGATCTTACTCCCGTCCCTCTGTCTTCATCCAACTCATAAGGTGTCCATCTATCGACAACTGTAGAATCCTCCATACGTCCTCTAGTGTAACAATCATCTCCCTTGTCGGGAGATGGAAAGTAGACGTTTCAGAGCTCCATCACTCCATCAGTGTTGTTAGTAGCACTCAGTGTGCTCTGACAGTGGGATAGCCTAGCATATGTAATAAACCTGCCTATGCCAATGTTGCATGATCCTTGCCATTCATAGCCCTGATCGTTGCCTCTAACACCACTAAATGCCTCTCTCGTGTCCGCAATGTGTCAAAGCTCTGCATTCGCACCAAGCAACATGTCAGTCATTTTCCTTCAATTTCATCACTTTCCTTCTCTTTTACCCCCGTTTCTTCCCCACCTCGGGTTTCTCTCATTAAATTTTTCCCTTGCCCTTGTCAGGAAAATACGCCTTTTCTTGGGCGAATTCGCCTCTTTTATCTTCATCGCTCCTTTTCGGGCGAACTAGCCCTTCCCCTAATCCCCTGCCTTTTGGGTGAATTCACCCAAGTTTTGGGCACATTTTCCCAATTTTTCTACTTTTTCGCCTTTTGGGCGAATTCGCCCATGTCTTGTTTCGTCGCCCTCTCAGGTGAATTCTCACCTACTTGGGTGAATTAGCTCAACCCTGTGCCTTCTTGCCTCCTCAGGCGAATTCACCCGACCCCATGCCTTCTTTCCCTCTCAGGTGAATTCGCTCGACCCCATGCCTTATTTCCCTCTCAGGCGAATTTTCCTGACCTCGTGCCTCCTTGCCCGCTCAAGTGAATTCATCTGAATGTCTGGCAAATCCGCCCATCTATCTTTTGGTCGGGTGACTTTGCCTGACTGTCAAGTGAATCCGCCTGACCATCTCCTAGTTAGGAAACTTCAACCGACCATCGGGTGGGTCTGTCTGACTGTGTTCTAGTTGGGTGACTTAACCCAACTGTTCGGTAGGTCTGCCCAACTGTCTCACGTTCAGGTGAATTCGCCCTACCAATGGGTGAATTTTCCCAGATCTTTGACCTGTGTTCGCCCTCTTTGGGTGCATTTGCCTGATTCATGGGAAAATCCGCCCTTGATGCTTCTAACTTTTCCCTTTTATGGGCTTCCCCCCTCTTTTTTGGGCGAATTTTCCCCTTACATGGGAAAATTCACCTCCCTTTGGCCATCGATCTAACAGGCGATTTTTCCTTAAAAATTGGGCAAAATTTCATTCCGCCAACTACCCATTTTTCTAACCTACCAAATCCCCAAAACCCACATTTTCAAAATACATAAAAATTCAAAATGTTTGTCAAAATCACAAAGTGGGTTTTGGAGCTAACCTGCAGGGTATCGCGAGCTCGTAGTAGTACAGTCGCACCTCGTCACCCTGATGGATGATCTTGTTTTCCATGAACCTCTTGTCCCCAGTGTCATACTCATCAGCCATCCTCATCACCTTCTTCCTCTTCTCCCTCTCACTCAACTTCCAGGTGTTCAAATGATGAATATTAATTTCTAAAATTACTATATATAACCATTTCCCTCTCTTTTTAACCTTTTTAAGTTTTGGGTATTTTTACCCATTATTTAAACCTCTTTTTAATTAATTAATTCCCTTTCTTTCGTGGGCCGCCATTTGCACACCATGTGTTCATTTTACTTTGTTTAAAAGTCATTCTTCATGGTTTTTCAAGCTCTATCGTGTGGTACCCTCCATTTCTTCATATCAAGAAGTCGCTTGGGCCCCTTTTTCTTTCCCATCCGCCCTCTCGAGGGGGCATACCCTGTCATTTTCCTTCATTGCTCCATCACGTTCATTCCCTTGCGACACTGGGGCTTCTCCCTTCATTCTTCCATGATTGGACAACCTACACGACTTTTCCCACACTGGGGCATCATCTTTCTAGTCATTTCCTCTATCGAGTCATCTATATTTTATTTTTCTTCAAAACACTATTATTCTAACAGTATTTCGAAGAGGGGAAAAATGTAGACATGAATTTGACCACTCCTGTATGCTCAAATTCGTCCCCTTTATTCGTCTATCCCACATTCCTCATTGACATTAATTAAATGTTTCATTTAATTGATATTTCCCCTTTTGCTAAGGTTCCTAAGGTATTTAATTGAATAATTAAATAGTTTACCTTTTATCCCCTTCCTCTCTAAATTAAATAAATGCTTTCATTTATTTAATTTAGTCATTTGGCCTTGTGAATTTAAATTAATTTTAAATTCACCTTTTTCTCTCTCCTTGTCCCATCCTCCATAACCTCCCTTTAATCTAGATTAATTTAATTAATCTTTGATTTAGATGTGCACATAATTAATCAAGATTAATGTCACATCCTCCATCATTGTTCACTTGCCTTAATCCCTCATTAACTAGCCTAATCACTTGTTTGCACAACCTTAATTGTATGATTAGTTCAACCTAATCTTTATGCCATTTATGGCATACCCCCAATTCAACCCACATTAAATGCTTTCTCCTTTTGGAGAAGGCAACCTCTTCCCCATGTGAATTAAAATATTCCTCCAAGGCTTTTCTCTTCCCTATGTAGATTATTGTGGAATTTTAAATTCCTCGTGTTATATCTCCCACATGGGGACAAGGACCTCCTTTATGAGGAGATCTTGTCCCAATCCCAAGGTACTCTAAAGTACGTCCACATCACCCTCCCCCTTTACACCTCATTGAAACTTGGCAAGATGTAAGGGCTTGTGAGTCCTCAACTCACCCTAGCCCTTCATCTTGTCCATGGTGGCTAAATATCAGCCCTCCATTCCTTAGGGGCATTTCCCCTAAAATTAGAGGAATTTTTTCCTCATTGAAACAACACTCATTCAAGCATTCAAGCAAAATATAGTATTCAAGCACTCACAACCATACTCCATTGCTACAAATTTTGAGCTCATCTTACACCCTCATATTGCATCTACTCACATACACATTTGCATCATTGCATCCCTCATCTCGTGCACATCATTTTTCATACATTTGCATGCTATTTTCCATCCGAAGGAGCACACAATTGATCGAATCAACAAGGCCAACCATTTGATCAACTTGGGCAAGGTAACATACTTTGTTTTGTATTTCATTTTGTTGAAGTTCAACTAGGTCAATCTTGAGGTGTTGTTGTGTTTCCCTTTGCTTGTATTCATTTTTTTTTTGCACCTTAGACTAGGAGAAAAAAACTGCACACATAATCATTTGCATATTAGCTATAATAGAGTGTAGTTTTAGTTATAAATTCTTAAATTAAAATTCTATTCCAATATTCTGGCACAATTTTATCTCACAAATTTTCATTCTACATTATATAAGAGAAACAACTTGAATTTGTTTTGTAACAATGAGATCAAAGAAAACATATTTTGTACAAGGTTGGTTCCTCACTCACCTAAAGATAACTTTTATGGGGTTTTCCTTGTCCATCAATGTGAAATGTGGGACATAGTAGTTAGTATTCTCATGACATAAACAAGGATGTTTGGATTCAAGGCATTGACACATATGTTGATCAATGATCTCATTCCTTGTAGATATGGAATAGCTGCTTCTTAAAGAAGTTTGAATACATCCAAGAAAACATGATCTCACCTCATAGTTATTTTTCTGCCACAACTACAAAAATTTTCACTTGCATACTATTAACTACACACATGAACTTTGCTAGTCAATGACATTTTGCAATTATTTTTTTGAACCCAATTTTTCCTATGTTTGATTTGGAACAATTAATTTCAATGATGCCAGAATACAATCATGTCACTGCATATGAAAATGCTCTGAAATACCCTGAAATCTATAGGACAACTAAATTATGTTTGTTTAGGGACTCACCAATACATGAAGGTGGTATCTCAGACTTATTGTGCTATTCCTTGACATACAAGAGAAACATGTAATTGCAATTTGATCAAATCAAGTCTTGTAATGTGCAAGCTTCTCACCATAGCCTCAGCATGTCTACACCATGCAATCATGTGTTGGATTTTTGGCTTTGCAACCTACCTCACCATCTATACCTCCACATATATTTTGGCGACCTAATGTAGTTTGTGAGTTGTTTTGTAGCCTTTCAGCCTACCCATTTGTAATGCACTTACCCTGCAAACAAAATGGTTTCCTTCCTTGAGTACCCATGCCTTGCTACCACCTTTCACCTCGTGATTAAGCTTAGCACAAACTGTTGTAACGTTGAAATTCAACTTGAGACCTACTATGCAATAATTTTGATGCATAGCTAATTTGGGGCCCACCTAGGGGAAAACCCAAATAAAGAGGTTCAATTAGCCTATATGTGTGAAGTTTTTTAAAAATTTCTGATATAAGGTCTTAGAAAAGAACATAAGTTGCAGCATTTTTAGGATCCAACTAAAAAATTAGTGTTGCTGGAAATACTTAGCCTATATTCATATATGATCCACATGTACCACAGATTTAACTAACATCTTAGTAATAATGTTTAGGGTGTCCTCAATATAGCCAGCACGGGTACAAAGGTCAACCATGCACACCTAATGATCAACTATATATGTAAATTGTAATGCAATAATGGTTATTGAATGATCAACGAAACTAATGCTTCACTCCCACTGATAATCATTTTTCTCCCCGATATGCTTCGTCGAGCCATCAACGGGACGTGGTCTCCTGTTCCTGCGATAGTCCAATGGGGATGTCATCAATGGAGTTCATGCCTATTAGGAAGATGACAAGGCCCAACGCCAAAGATCTCATGTTTTGGCTCCCAAGAAGAAAAGGAAGGCCGCCAAGGAGGAACATGCACGACTCTCTACACTTGAGTTCCAACAACACCAAATGGAGTTTATAGAACTACTGGTAATCATTTATATTCTTGTTTCATATTTGTAGGGCTTAAAATTATCTAAAACCATAAATCATAATGTACATTGAAGTATCAGACCCTAAACCGTAATAGTCAAAACCTAAACTTTTAACGCCTATGCTAGAGTGACCTAATGTTTATATATATATTCAATAGTTGAAAAGAGGACACTTTTTTTATTATTATTCAAAATAGCAATAGTGACTGAACTGTAATCTCTTCAAATGGCGGTTTCAAAACACTAGTATAGACTTGAATGTTGCATTGAACTACAATAGGAAATATTGGAACAATACTTGTAGATTAAACTCACGTTGGACATAAGTGTTAAAATGCATTATTAGATCTGAAAAGGAGGCATACCCAATATGTACTTCGGCCAATTATCCTCATTTTTCTTAGCATTTGAGAGTAGAATTACTTTATTTTAACTATCATGCAGAACTTTTCTAGTCTCTAAACCACAAAAAAAAAAAAAACAAATGAAATAACAAAGAGAGAAAGAAATTATGTTAATTTTTTGAAGCAATTGGAACTTCCACTGTCATTTTCAATTTGATCTTTAAATTTTGTTGGAATTTTGCTTATGAAAATTTAAGAAATGACTATTCATGGAAATTGATCTTGGAGATGATTTTCCTACTAAAACAAAGGCCTCTTTTGATTGTAGCAGAGGATGTAGAGAGTGAAGCATTGGCTACTTTGATCTTTGAAATTGATTTTTTTTACTAAATTGATAATTTTTGAAGTTTCTTTTTCTTTCTTAGATGTTGAGTCTAATTAATAAGTTTAATGTTGTGTTGCAACCTTCAAGTGAGTATGTTGATATGATAAATGCTAGCATTGTCGATCCTCTAAAAGTTATCAGAATTGCATTAGTTGATGTAGAAAGGTAAAACTATTTATCTTTATTATAATTAGTGGAATTTGCAACTATAATATCCGATAAAAATCTACTTCCAAATATTATTTTGATGGATGTTATATCTAATTCTGATACATTCACTATATCTAGCGCCTAAGTTTAGGGTGCCATAGTTGGAAAAGGAAAAGAAAATGGTTGAATTTTATCTTCTATATTATTTGACTTTTCTAAGTTTTTGATGTGCATATTTTGAAACTTTATTTTCAGGTTGCAGCTCCAAATTGGAGAAGTGAAAGGTGAATACCATTGAGCAATATTTTGGAGGAGCCAAAACCAATAGCGGTGGGAAATTTGTGGATTTGCAAGGGGATTAAATGGGTCGAGCCCCTATAGGAGGTCGTTGCCCTTCCAAAAGGACTGCAGTTAAGGAAGGGGAAAACAATATAAGTATATGAAAATAGGAGTATTTTGTTTATATAGTGTCTGTAAGTTGTATAGTGTCACTGAGGCATTGAATGTAACCAATGAGATTTTTTACCAATGAGGCTTAATGAAGCAAATTTTCAGAGTCATTTTTTCTCCACTCATAAATACTGTGTTGTGGCTCCTCTTGATTTGTAATATGTTTGTGTTTGTGTCTAATCAATCATATTTTTTCAAGCATTTTAGTCTTCATTTCATGGTGCTTCTTCAACATTTGAATATCTATGATACTTGAAGTTTATATGCATAAATTTGTGAGGATTAATTAAGTTAGATTTGATTTGTAATGACTAAATATATGACTGAAGTAATGACTAAATTAATGACTAAATTAATGACTAAATATATGACTAAATTAATGACTAAATATATGAGCAAATAAATCACTACCATGACTAAATAAATGACTAAATTAACAATGAAATCAATGACTAAATCAATGACCAAATCAATGACTAAATAAATGACTAAAATAATTTAGCCATAAATTTGGTGGTGTTATAAATGACTAAAAATAAACCACTAATAGTCACATGACTAAAATTAGTCATTTATATGCAATTTTTAGTAGTTTATTTAGTCATATATTGTTGTTTGCGTACTAGTGCATGTCAACTGTTTAGGGTTTTAATGAAATACCTTAGTAGGGTTATTTATAAAAATTACACTAAGATGAAAATCATTATAATAGATGGAGGGTGAAACCAAAATTCTAACACAATAAATGACGCAAAAGTCAAAGTTCACAAGCCCAATTTGTAATGATTCAAATGAAGTGGTTTGAAAGAGAGGTTAAAAATATAAGTTTCATTACCTGTTTCTACTATAAATAAATTATTTTAAAATTTTCACCATTATTTTTTAATTTTTATTGTGAGAGCCTTTTAAGGAGGTCCAAACATCTTTGGGATTGAATATGCTACAATGACAATTGTACTATGCACCTAGGCTAGAGGCCCTAAGAGACCACATTGCGCAAGGAGTGCTGACACAAGAGGTAAGTCATGTTTTCACTTTCAATGCATTTAGAAGCTCAATTTGCAAAGTTTTGGTATGATTTGTTAGAATTGTGAAACAAGCAAAAAACCATGAGCCGCAAGATCAAACAAAAAACAAGTACACCTTCCACACAAGAGAACTACAAACAAGAATTGCTAAATTTATCAACAAGGAAAAGTTACAAAAGAAGCTTTCAAGAAGATATGAAAGTCGTGATATTTCCCGTGAATAATATCCAAGTACATTTACAATAAGGGTTGAATTCTTATAAGAGAAAAGCCCTAAATGAGAAAGGGATTAGATCATGACAAGTGTCAACCTCGCATGAGATGAGACATAATGATCTAATATAAACTCAACTAATAAAGCATTCCTAAGTTTAGCTAAAGTGTATGAGAATAAATTAGACTAATAATCAATTAAATATTAATTAATTATTAGCTAATGCAGGATAACTCTAACACCCCCCCTAAGATGAACTTAGGGAGTAGATAAAAACCCTAAAAAGAATGCAAGATGGATCTTGGCAAACAAGGCCAAGTAAGGTACCCATGTACAAACAAAAGATCTCTATAATGTGGAGAAATAGAGAAAACCTCATGAGAAAAACTCTACTCCAAAAAGAGATGAAAGCCAAGTGAAGGACCAAAGAAGCCTCCAAACAAGGAAAGGTTGTCCCAAAAGATAGGAACAATGGAACATCACTGAAGCATGAAGAAGCTGCAAACACTGTCGAAGAATGACTGTTGAAATGATGAAAGAAGAACCCTCACTGAAATAAATGATGATTAGGATCAAGAAGAAAAGAATCTGTATGAGTGCCCCCAACAACACTACTTGAATCAAATGGAAAACAAAGGAAAATACCTGGAACTTGAAGATACATATGGAAAAAGTACCAAAATTCTTAAGAACTGCTCAAGTCAAAATGGAAGGTCGCCTCCAAAAATAGGAATGCAAGAGTGTCCATATGGTAAGTGCTCCATATCACCAAAATGCATGGGTAACCAGCCATTGCATCTGCCTAGTACATAGGAAAAAATATTGTATACATAGCTCACTCCAACAAAACCAAGGAAGCAATAGCACCAATAGTAGAAACCCCCCCATAATGCTGACAAGGGAGAGGTATGACAAGTACACTAAAAATGAATGCCTAAAAGTTGTGCATGAAGAGAACCAAGAACATCTGAAGGTGCAATCATGAAAGTACAAGTAGATAGAAAGGATGTGAAAACAAAAGTCACATATGCATGAGAAAGGTATGAAGGAAAACAAAGGAAAAAATTAACCCCCATGGCACTTTATATCATAGTGTGAGTACAATAAGGCACAAATTTATGTGCAAGATCACATAATACACATACAAAGCTAAGGCACTTTATTTCAGTGTGTTTACAAATGATAAAAAACATGCAATGTGAGCCCATAAAGTCCAAAAAGGACAATAGCTGAGAAGAAGGATTTTTGGAAAAAACCAAAAATAAAATCTAGAAACCACCTACACTAAATGAGAGAGGGATCAGATCATGAAAAGTGTCAACATCACATGAGATGAGACATAATGATCTAATATAAGCTCAACTAATAAAGCATTCCTATGTTTAGCTAAAGTGTGTGAGAATAAATTAGACTAATAATCAATTAAAGATTAATTAATTATTAGCTAATGCAAGATAACTCTAACATGATTTATCAAATATGGGGCACCTATGTCCAAATTGGACACCTTGGTATAATGTGGGTGCCCTAGTCCAACCTAGGAACTAGTGTCCTGAATGGGTGCCCTAGTCCATTAGGGGACACCCCTGTCTAGGATATTTGACTTAAAATATATTTATTTCACTTAAGATCAACTTGATATTATTAGAGGAATTAATGAATGGATGATTTGATGATTAAAATGTACCACCACATATGCGAGAGCACTTAGGAGGTCATATGTATAGACTCTTACATAGCATGTTGAGATACTATCACCAATAGAGACAGGACACCTGGGATATGTTAGATCAATGTGGGTATATACCATGCGGACCATGAGATATCATGATGATATAATGATGGCACTTATGGAGTAGTTGTATGTGGAAACATCAAACTTCCATCTTTCAATGGGCGAGATGATCATTACACTTGAGGATGTATACATGATTCTATGATTTCCCTTACAAGAGTAAGACCATATGTCTTGAGGAGGGGAGGACACTAGGTGGTATCCTAGCTGATCAAATATATTTCATTGACTGAGATATGCCAGAGGATGGAAAGGGCATGATATATCTATGATGGCTACTATATGGTGATGTAGATATCCCAATTGTGTGTCATATTTTTATTACAACCATAAAAATTGAATTAGAGATTGATGGGTGAGGCACACACCTTCATGGGGGCCTCATACACACCATCTATGAGATGGAGGGTCAATGCACCATGCTCACTTGGGGGTGAAGCATGTTGGCCCTCCTTTACCATGATTTCAGTCATATGTACATTATGAGACATAGAGTTTGATGACATGTACTCTCCTCTAGTTATGGAAATTTGAGCACATCACATGTATGCAGCCCACAGGTATCCAATAGAGCCAACATGGAATTTTTTGTGAGCATACACCTACCCTTTGAAGATACCATGAAATTTTAGACATTTACTATATTGGTGGGTGGTTTTTGATATATTACAAGCTACATATGAGACATAGATACCTTATAGGAGGCTACATTCCTGATTAGGTCAACTTCAAAAGTTAGTGAGGATACAATGAGACTATTTTTCTTCAGTTGGTATGAGTATATTGTTTTTTTCTTTCTATTATGATCAAGTGCCCCAATGAATTGATTATCCTCAAGGAGTCCTTGTTTCTCGACCAACATATATCTGATCAGTTCACAATAGTACTAGACCTAGATATGTGGCTCATTCAACCATCATGGACATCACCTTAAGTGACTTCGATGATGAGGAGCGATATGCACATCTCGTGTTTGACACATATGATGTCGGAGTGAGTATCACATACACTACATGGTGTAGCACCATATTTCCACATACTTTATTTCCTATAGACTATCCTACCCACGACTTGAGGCCATGGCCATGGCATATTAGGGAGTTCGAGGAGGAGGAGAAGATAGAAAATGATAGTGGTATTGAGAGAGGTGATGATGAAGAGGATCAATAAAAAAAAACATCAAGAGGAGGTCCAAGGGAGTAAGAGGAGGTTGATGATTCCCTTGAGGAGAGGCCTACATCTCATCCTAATGTATCAGGAGAAATTCCTACTATACCTAAGATATTGAGTGCCCATGAGTGTGGCGAGATGAGAAAAGTGATTGCTACAATGCCCCCAACCTCACAAGTGACTCCAGGTGTAGCCACATTTACTACATGGGCATAGATCCTCATTAGCGAGTTGGGGATCCAAATGAGATGATATATGTGTTTGTTATGATTTAGTAGCATACTAGATGTTGTATTTTATTTTATTTTAGATCTATATGATGAGGTATCTGATTTGATGATTTGTTCTTATTCTTGTAGTTGGCACTCGGGATTGGCTTGACTATATGGGTCAAGTCATGGAAGATGTCGTCCTTGATGTATAGCTTCAACAACTAGTGCAAGCCACTTATAGACCATAGTAGATTGCAGGGCAACATGTAGAGATATTTGATCCTATGGCACAACTAAGAGCTATGTATGAGGAGACTATAGTAGAGAGAGATTGGGGCCGTAACTGATATTCAAGAGTTTAGAGTAGAAGCATCATCTTCTATTGATCATTCTTAGATGACTACCCTATAGGTAGAGCTGGAGAGAGTGTGAATCAAGAGAGATCAACTATAGTAGTAGTACATGGAGATGTGAAAGATAACCATAGAGCTTAGAGGTAAGATTAGGGGTCTACAAGAATGGAGTAGCTTTAGGATTTACTCACGATCTATGGTTTCGTGCCAACCACCACCAAGCCATGAGGGATTTGATAGCCATAGGACTATAGGTTGATTACATGATTATATATGTGTAGACACCTAAAAATGTCTTAACACATCGCACATTCCTCTAATTCACCATTTTCAGTCATTATGACTCATCATCTCCTTTTATCACCTTTTAATTAAATAATTTTCAATTATTTGATTAAATTGACCTATTTTCCATTATTAATTAAATAATTTTAGTTGTTTGATTAATTCATCATTTTCCCTCTATCCACCTTTAATTAAATATTTTTTAATTGTTTGATTAATTCACCATTTTTACTCTATACACCTTTAATTAAATAATTTTTAGTTATTTAATTAATTAAATCATTTTCCTCACCCAATTCAATTAAATAATTTTGATTATTTAATTAATTTCTAATTTTCTTCTCATCCACCTAATTAAATAATTTTTAATTATTTAATTAAAAATCATTATTTCTTCATCTCTCATAATTAAATAATTTCCCAAATATTTAATTAGCTAATTTTATTCCTATAATTAAATGAATTATTTAATTCATTTAGTTGCACATTCCCTCTCAAAATGGAATATTCCAAATTAAAATTCAAAATCAAATTCAAATTTGAAAATATCTTCCCTCCAAAAATATCTCAAAATATCTTCCTAAAATTTAGGGAAGAGCTTTAGTTAATTGAAATCTTCCTCAACATGCATGACCTATCCATCCTTCATTCACTCTCAACCATTGATTTAAACTTTCAATCTCAACCATAGATCAAATGCCCTGAGATATATAAAACAAGCCTTCATCTCTCATTCAAAGGACATCTCTCTTCAATTTGCAATTGATCTCCTCAATTTGTAATTTGAGCTCCATAGCAATCAATCTTCCATAGTCATAAATATTTCAAGCTTTTGCAGATTTGGGCTATACTAAGCATGAGCAATCCACATATCTCAAAGCATAATCTCACATTTTCAACAATGGAGTAATGGTTAGCATCTTTGGGTGAGGTAAAATTAGGTTTAAATTTCATTTATGCTTTCATTTCTTGTTTACTTTACTTTTATTTTAGCTAATGACTTCATTGGTAATGAGTTTAATTTGATCAATTGGGTCTTGGTTTGTAATTTGATCTAACCCCCTTTGTTGATTGTACCTTTTGATCGATCTCTCCATTATTCCTATTCACATTCTAGCACACTTGACATGACCCACGTTCCCGATTTGACATGAAATTGAGTTTTTTGTAAGATATAGGTTACAACGATGCAATTGAATTCAAATTGATGCATTTGAAACGTAGATCAACACTTTTGACAATATGATGACACTTATGCAATGTACATCGATGCTTATGATCTACAAATTGATGCATTTGATAATTTTGTTTTGTAGGTGTGCAGGTTTACAATGACACATTTGAAATTTGTAATGATGCATCTGATAGAAATCAACACATTTGATTTTACGACAATGCTTATGAGAAATACGACACATTTTAATTTTAGATCTATGCAATTAAAGGTAACGCGACACATCTGCAAGGTATATCAATGCGTTTGATTTTTATAGTGCTTCTTTTTATTTTTTCTAGTGACACATTTGATTTAGGTTCTTGAATTTTTCCACTAACCCTAACATTTGCTCAATTTTTTGGGACTAAAATATCTATGCAACCTTGAGGGATGTTGGGAGAAGAAAAATAAAACAAACTACTAACATATCTTATGTAGGTTTTTTTTTAATTCTTTGATTTCTAGATTAGCTCACATTTTGAATTTGGGTTTTAATTAAAGAATTGTTTATCTTGTTTGGAAGGCTTCTAGTGTGTATGCTCTCTCCTTGCACTTTGTGTGATCTTGGAGATAAAAAACACTATTATATTTCACATGTTATGCATACCCAAGGAGTACTAGCAAAGTATGTTCTTCTTTTGCACTACATGCGATCTTGACAATCAGAAACACTAGTATCTTCTTTTTAATTCAGTAAGAGGCCTTCTTGGGGATTTCATCACCTCAAGGATGACCTCAACCATGTTTACTGGAAAGGTATATAAAGGGGGAGAACAAAATTTTTACCTCAAGGTGTGGCTAGCATCATAAAATCCAAGCCTCGCAATCCTCTGTCCACTAAGACATGTATAGGTGAAGAGAAGAGGGGAGACCCCCCTCAACTCGGGCATCCTTAAACATGATCATTATTCAAGGAACCACTACAAACCATATTTTTTAGAATCCTTTAACACCTTCAACCGTTGTCTTAGTGTGGTGTTGGGTACAATATCATGCCCGTAGTTACTCACCATTTACTCTTCTCTTGTTGGTGTGATAGTTATTCCTCGGAAGGACCTCATCTTTTTAAGGTAAGGGATGTAAAGTTGGTACATGACCTTTGCATACCCTAGTTACTCATTCATTTGAAGGTATTATGCTTCTAAGGGTGGGCCTACACTAATTCAATACACATTTTACACTAAAGTCAAAATCAATTCTTTAAATAAGTCAAATTAGTCAAACCCTAGAAAGATTTTAGGTTTAGTCTCATAATTGCACATATAAAGTTACAATGACACCTTTGATGTCACAGTGAAAGATTTTACTATCCTATAATTCTTATGATTATATATCAATGTATCTGAGTAAAGGATAATGACACATTTTTTTTGCAGATCAACGCTTTTTCCTAACTCGACATGTACAATCAAAATTATACTCTGTCAATCTGAAAGCCTAGTCTTTGCATAGTGACACTTTTGACATATATTGTTGCCTTTGATAAATGCAACAATGATTTAGACATAGATGGGTTATTTTGACATAGTTTTTTGCATTTGATAAATATAATGACACATTTTCCCTAGTGCACCACATTTGAAATCTACCCTGACGCAATTAAAAACACAGTGAACTATTTGAAGTATAGAGCGATGCTTCTAACTATCAAAACAAAATTCCTAGAATCCTTAAAATTTCAATTTCCAAAATTCAATAGAAAATTAATCTAAGATTTGAGACTTGTATTGCAATAGACCTACAATCACAATACCTCATCCATACAACAAACAAACTTTCACACACATATCATACCGTTTTGGAATTTTTGAGTTACATATATTTATCTTTGGAAAAAAAAATCATCAGGAAGCATCAATCCACCAACAACCAACATTAGTCATACTCTTGTTTATATCTCCCAATCGTATCTCTTAGTTTAGCTTTTGCTTAGAAAATAGTCCTTTTCAATTAAATAGTTAAATTAGCATCAAATATATGTGAGCAAACTATCTTAGTGGTCTCGTCTATTCCTAAGTTGGTTAACTCACCATCATCCCTTTGCTTGGACTTATTAGTCCAGTATAATTAAAGACAATCCGTTACCACATCAAATGGAGAACTAGGATAACTTTGAATTTTAGAGGTTTTCATATCTTTCATAAAGTCAAACATCAATAATATTATTCTTTGTCCAAATCTACCCAATGTAGCTCTCATAAGTACATCTTGGAGAAATACTCATCCATATCACATTATAAACCTTCACTTACATCTCATATTCCATAAGGTCATCTCATTTTATGCCTCTTACAAGGTCACAACAAAAGAATTCATGGATTCTAATCGAAGTAGTTCAAACATCACAAAACTTATGAGTACTATCAAGACAAAATTTGGAATGCCTAGTAATCTATTCAATCCTTGTTAATATCAAAATCTATTGGCAATATATTGTCATTGATTTCAAAAGGGGAAATCATGCAAGGGAAATTGTTGGCATGATGAAAGAGGATCAGAGGTGAAATGATCCTGATCTGGTAAAGGAGGATGTTGGCATTAATGAAGGAGTGTCATTGATGTCAAAGGTTGAAGCTGTGTTGTGCAAGTGTTGAAGAGATTCCACAAGTTTGGGCCTTGGGTCTCAAGCTTATTGTATATCACTTGGTAAAGAAGGAAGGTGTTTGGAGTTAGTCATTTTCGACTATGCCTCCAAGGTATCGAGCATCAGGCCTCAGTCATACCTCTTACCGAGTCCCTCAAAATGATGAAGTAAAATATGCTAAGTCTAGTACATTTCGGACTTCAGAATTCATGTATACATCTTACCTTTGTGTTTGAAGGAATGAAGTATGGAGTATGTAGGAAATATGAACCCTGACCCCTAAGAAGACTTCAGAGTTCATGGATCGAGAAGGAGGTTTGTGTCTTACCGTAAGGCATGTGTAAAGGTATGAATTATGTTCGTACCTTAACTTTCGATGATCCTGTGTGTCTTTTTGTCTTCGTAGTTTGATGGTGACGGTGCAAACATGAGGATGATAGGTGGAGTGTGGACCCCAGGCAGTGTATGTGCTTTATCGAAGAAACATGTCCATTTCAAAAATACTTATGAGGTAGTCCCTTTGATAGAATGATAGCGGTAATGAGAATGGTGGGAATAGCTGATGTAAGGTGTGGATAGTGACATGGTGATAGAAGATTGATTAGTCTGGTAATTCACATCCTCGTTGTG
Organism: Sequoia sempervirens; assembly: GCA_007258455.2. Taxonomy (NCBI): domain Eukaryota; kingdom Viridiplantae; phylum Streptophyta; class Pinopsida; order Cupressales; family Cupressaceae; genus Sequoia; species Sequoia sempervirens. Next base: position 287,302,965 of record VDFB02105785.1, on the reverse strand, counting down.
AATTGCATGGTGGTGACTAGGAATGGTGGACTCGAAAGTATGGACGATGACAGAGCATGATGACAATGAAGGTAGTACACCAATTGGATGATAGTTATTGGTGGAATGTAGTCCATGGTGGAGGGTAGCGGTATGCATTGAACCTTGAGATGAACCCTAAGATTGACGACTCTGACTTAATGAGATTAATGAAAAAATGGTGATTTAATGTTGCAAAACAATACTTGGTCAAGGTGATACTTTGATGATGGTGTTCCATGGTGAAAACCCTAAACTCCTATGAGAAGTAAAATGACACAACTAGGGCATGAAGTCTCAGCACGAGAAGACACAGGTGATAACACGAGTTCTTATGCAAATGAAAATAACTGTGAACACGTTCGATCCAATGGAAAAATGAATTGCATAGATTCTCATGTCAACAAATAGAATATGAGATCAATTCAAGGAATAAAATGATCAAATAGCATTCCTTGCATAGACTATCAGGTTGATATTCCAACAAGGATTCAGCTGCTCATTGGAGGAAATGATGGTACTAAGGCAAAGGAGAATAGATAGTTTGAATCTAAATCCATTACACAGGAAGATGAAAAAATGACATAGAAACCCTAGTTCTTGTTTGGATGAATGAAATAATGGCACAAACAATAGTGTAACTACTTCTACTACATCCTATTTGTGATTGGATGAAATGGACTATGCCATGTGTATATAGAGTGTTACATAACTCTAGTAGGTTGAGCTTACAACAATATGGTTAATATAGATGGTTGATTTTTTTAAGGTATGAAACACTTGTTGGAGATGTTAGAAAATAAAGAGAACCCTAAACAAAACTTCTAGATGATCTAAACAAAAATATAGAGCTTGAGATGATGAGGTTCTTGAAGATATATAAAGAACAGTTGAAAAATATATAGGGTTGGCTTTTGGGAAGAGAAATTTTTTGACTGCAAGTAGAGACAGAAAGAAAATTATACTAAGTCATTATAGTTGTATGTTGTTTTAGTTTGTGAACTGAGTCTGAGTAAGGGTGAGTTGTACCAGACAGAGTAAGCAAAAGTAACCTAGACTGTGTTGACGTGTCCGATGGCACAACAACATGCAAACAGAATATATTGCTACTATGTTTCTCCTGAAAGAGAAAGACAACACATGGATATCTTAGCTCCCAAGGTCTCTGTAGTTGGTTCTCAACTGTGCTAATTTCACTCAGTGGTTGATGTGAACTATAATGTTCAAGGGGCCTGCTGGTGTTGAGCTTCTGGATTTTTCTAAGATCAAGCATGGATTTAAACCTACTTTAACTAGGGTTTTTAAAGAAACATAAAAAGATAGATCAAGGTTTTGGTACTGAAAAGAATGATAATTCATCCAAATTAACCAGACTTGTTACCTCTCAAGGAATTGCTAACTAAAACTGAAGAACAAAATTAACTTGTGATTAACACATAGTTGCATTCATTCACAGTGTTGATCTCAACAACTGATTATAAATTACCATTTAAGCAAAACAAAAAATAAGATTTCATTCCTTGAAAGCTTTCAAAATCAAATGATTAACTCAAGATAAATACCATTCTGGAACACAATATAAAGTAGATTCGAATCTGGTTGCTTCTACTATTGGTGAGATAGATAAGCAACATTTACAAATATGGCACAATCACCAGTGTACAGAAAACCTGTGTCTTCAGACTGCTTCCATCTACACTAGGGAAACTGGAAAGATACATTACTTTCTATGTTGAATCTAAATCCTAACTAAGAAGACAAAAGAAGCTCCCTTTACTAAGAAATAGGATGCAGCTCTATCTCCTCTTCCCAAATCCCTACTCTTCTAAATCTATCTAGAACTGTCTACTCTATTCCTTTTCTATTTCTGCTAACTTTTATTTCTCACTCCCCCCGTCTTTACAAAGAGGCCAAAATGCCATATATACAGAGTGTACCCAAAAGAATGCATCGTTTCTCTCTTTTTAGGGTTTACAAAATATCCGTCGGTTGCAAGAGGGTCGGCACCCAGATCTTTTGAATAAAGTTGGTTCTACATTAAATGCAAATTCCTGTTGTCCATGTCGGTGAAAGATTATCCCGGGGATGATCTCAGATCTTTTGCAGCTTATAGCATTAACTCCTATGCCTTCGTGTCCATCTTTGATCTCCAGCGGAGCCACTTTGAATGCCCTAAAATACCACCATTAATGTTGAGCTACCCCTGTCAGTAGACACCAGCTGGCATTATGACTCACAGCTTCCTTCTTCTTCCTTCGGCCTTCTTCTCGCTCTAGATCTATCCTTCTGGAAGTTGTATGAGTAACATACGACAGTTGACGAGACCTCAGGCAATATACCGCAATGCCTCCTTCCATCGACGAGACATCCACATTCGGCAAGACGTTATGGTAGGCGCTAAGAGTCATAGCGATATATTCTTTCATGGGCAGGTTTGTCACTATCGGCAAGACCAACATCAGTCAGGAAGACGTCACAACGAGTTCAACGCACCACACTGAGGGCACAAAACATGTTGGTGAGACCCCATCGGGTCGACAAGACCTTTCGCCGAGATCGCCTCCCTTCGCCGAAATTCTCCGAGTTGGCAAGACCTTTATTCCTTCGGCCAGACATCACACCGAACTTACATCTTTCGACGAGACTTTATTCAATCGCCAAGAATTCTCTCTGAACACAAATTGCCACGTCGATACCGCCTCACCCTTTGGCAAGACTTCTCGAGAAATATCCTCATGCACATGACTTGATCCTGCAAAACAAGTTCTTCATTAGTCTTCTAAATCATAAAAATATCATCCTTGAACTTACCCATAATACCTCTCATTTTACTACACTTCGCAAGAAAAGACTTACTTTCGGCGAAGGCGGAACCAAATCCAAACTGGGAACACACTTCCCTTTTAAAATTGGCGGGGGAAAAACCAAGAAGAAATCAGAACCAGGAATAGAGTCAGAATGGGAACAATCCATGGGAATGACCATCATTTCCAAGTTCAGACCCCATCCTGGCTCTGCGTCTGCAAAAGAAACCAAATGTGAGCGACAGAGGGAAACATACGCAGGTGGGATCAGAGCAAAATTGATCCCAGGCGAAACACTACGGGGGCGGGGGCGGAGCTAAATCCGAGATTTGAAACTTATTCAAAGTTTTAGTTTCAGATTCCATCCCGATCCCGCCTCTGACAACATACAAAGAGACGATAAAAAGAACGAAAAAGAAAAGGGGAAAGGAAGAAAAACACCCCGCGACCGAACGATCGTAACCGGGGCAAAACAAATGAACATGGCAGAAACGGGACCGGGACCAAACCCGAACCAAAAACTTTTCAAGTTTTAGGTTCGGATTCCATTTCGAACCCGCTTCTGATGACACCCGAAAAAGATAGAAAAAAGGATATGGAAGAGGAGGAGGAAGGGGAGGGAAAACCCCCGTGACAAAACAAAAGAAACAAAATCAAAAGAACAAAACACACGGAACTGGGATCAGAATGGAACCCGAACCTGAAACTTATGAAAGTTTCAGGGTTCGGTTCCAGTTCCAGTTTCGGGTCCACTGGAACAAAATGAAAATACGTGCGAGGCAAAAGAAACAAAAGAGGTAGAACCGGGACCGGGGAAGAAACAAAAAATAGAACTTGGAAGGAATTCCAAGTTTGGTTTCTGCTTTGGTTCTGGGTCTGCCAAAACAAAAAGGAAAATGTCTAAGGCCGAAAAGAAAACACCTAAGGCATAGGACACAAAACCAAAAAGGAAAATGGCCAACCACACGAAACAAAGGAAAAGGCGGAGTCGGGTCCGGGATGGAACATGGATCGGGAACCTTGAAGAGTTCAATGTTTCGATTCAGATCTGAACCCGGATCCGACAGAACAAAAAGGAAAGACCAAGGAACTATCGAGACCGAAACCGGGGTCAGAATAAAACCAGAACTTGGATGAAAATCCAAGTTTGATATTGGTCCCAGTTCTGCATCCAATAGGGGAATGAAAATTCCAAGGCAGAAAAGCAAAGGTCAAAGGAAAGGAAAAGAACAAGGGGGACCCATTTTGTTCCAGAATAAAATGGGGTGGTTATGCAAGGCATAACAGACTGTAATGCAAATAATCATCTAGGTGAGCATATGTGAAAGTGTAGAAGAGAAGAAAGAGAGGTCTAGAGATAAAACATTGATTGTTCTATGTGCAAAAGAGTGAAGTGCACGGTTGTGTTGCTGAAAGTTTAGAAAGAGAAGAGTGAAGAGCAGAGGTGTATGTGTTTCCGAGAATACTGTTACAATAGTAGAAAGTAAGTTGCTAAGTGTGCAGCAAATAATTGTATGTATTGATACATTTCAGGTTTATGTAGAACCAAATTATATGAATATTTGAGCTTTAAGTTTTTTAAGAGGTTGTAGCCTCATTTGTTTTGAGTTATAGCTCAGAGTAGGGGATCGTAGTCTCCTTGGAGTTGTAGCTTCTAATTAGGGAGTTGTTGCTTCCTTGGGTTGGAGCCCTAAATGGTGTTACAGAGACTTATTTGTGATGTTGGATTAGGACATTAGATCCTAGCAGCTTTTGTCACCATGGTTTTTCCCATCTTGGGTTTTCCACGTACATCTAGTATTATGAGTTTTCGCATGTTTATTCTTATGCATGTTTTGTTATTTTGCACACTAAAGGTTAAGGAATCAGTTTGCATAAAGAGTTTAAAAAGTGTGTATCCACAAGTTATTTGAGGGTTGAAGTTTTTGATATCTACTGATTCACCCCTTGTTGATGGTTAATAGAACATAGCAATGTTAAACATAATATTTCTACCCTATTTCTCCTAAAAACGATAGATAACCTAAAGCAACCTATCTTCCAAGGTCTTTGTAGTTGGTTCTCAACTGTGTTGACGTTGTTCAGTCATTTATGCAACTGTAATATTCAAGGGGCCTACTATTAAAAGGGATACAAACGACATCATATAAATTAATCTACGTTTGGGGGATGTAAACAAATATCAAAAGATAGGACATAGCTCAGGACAATGAAACATGAATGTAAATTTCCTTCAATTCGGACATACAAACATCATAATTAGCATTATTTCCAAACAACTAAACCATAAAATGATACAATCCATAACATAATCTATACCATTGCATTCATTCCTAGTGAAAATTTAAGACATACAGATAATTCACCATTCATAAACTTCCAAATTAACAAGAACATATCATCAACTCATCACTAAAATTCATAGATCAATGAATCACATAAAACTCATTCACAGATAGCTTAATGAAAATAGCCTTAGATTCGGAATCTTCTATTGATTTTCACCAAATAAGAGACATTTATGCACAACATTCACTGGCATACGAATGACTATTGTTCAATTACATCACCATTAAGACTGAAACTTGAAAATGGAAAAACTGTATTGAAAACTATAAAATATCCAAGTGTCTTTGCATAAAGCGGTAAAAAAGAGTTTATAAAATTGTAAAAATTCTCCTAACTTTCTCCTTAGGCTGCTAATCCTTCTTCAATTAGCCAACCTTTACAATATGGAGAGAAAAAATACAAATAGACCAGCCCTAACACTAATTCCTCCAGTCAAAAATTGAGATCCACAATTTTAGGGAATCACTAGAGGTTCCCAACAGTTATGAGGTAAAGCGGACGCAGAAGCAGAGTTGAAAAGGAAACAGGAACTTGATGTAAGCTCCACATTCCGTTTCGATTTTGTGCCCGAACAACCACATTAAATGCATTAATTACAGCCTCCTCACACACACAAAATGGATTTTAAACTTTAATCAAGGTTAATTGGCTCATTATCATTATTTCCAAAGTTGTGTCTGCTGAGAACATTGGAAATGTTGAGGAAGAACATGTGTTGACTCCAGAGGATCAATGGAAATTGTTTGAGGATGCTAAGAGGGAAGAAAATGCCAAAGCACAAGCTAAGGCACTTGCAAAGCAGAAAGAAGATGATGCTAAAGCACAAGTTGAAGCAATGGCCAAACAACAGGAATTATAAGCTAAGGCCAAAGCTGAAGAGCTTGCAATGCAGCAGAAGGAGAAGGAAGATCTCCTGCAGCAACAAAAAGAATTAGAGCTGAAACTCAAGGAGGAAAGAGATAAGTTAGATCTATTGCATAAAATCCATGAGTTGGAAGAATTAAAAGCTCAACAAAGAAGAGAGAGAGAAGCCCTTGAAGCCAAGTTCAAGGTTGTAGAGGAAGCTCGAAGAAAGAAGGATGAAGAGGACCTCTTTCTAAAGAAGTTGGAAGCAGAAGAACAAGCCAAGCATCATCAAGAGGTAGATAAAATGTGGGATAGTCAAAGAATTAGAGAAACAAAGAGATTAAATGTATGAGCAGAGGATATTAGAGGAGGAAAGGGAGAATGTTGAAATGAAAGGCTCGCAAAAGAAGCTACAGAAAAGGAGCAAGAACAAGAGGTTGATTCTCAGCCTAAGGAAACCATTTTGCAACCTCTCTCCTCTACCACTACTTCTTCCTCACAACAAGTGGTTACTACTCCTGCTGCCCCAACATGGTTAAAGCTCAACCTAGAAAAGAAACAAGTAGTCCAACCCCAGCCTTTGAATTGGCATGACATGATGAAAGAGATTGAGAAGGAGAGGCCTAAGAAAAAGGCTAGAGTCCTTCACTCCACTAGACTAATAGGTGTTGGAGATATTATGGTTGAATGTGACATTCCCATGGTATATAAGGATAGATAAGAGATCCAACTAAGTGATTATCAGCTAGGGACTGTGAACTTGGGAAGGCCTACAAGAAATCAACAAATGGATTTAATTGATATTGTAGCCTCCTCCACCAAGTCAAGAATGGTAAAGGATAACCAAAGGAAAGATGAGCTTAAGGCTCAACTAGATCAATTACATAAATTCTTAAAGGACCTATCATCTCCTATTTTTGCACAATTTGTTGCTCCTACGACACCCATTTTGCTAAGCAAGATAGATATTGATGACCTTGTTGAAATGAGAAGCAAGGTGGGGATGTTGGATAGATGGATTGATCATCTGAATCAAGAAGTGGAGGAGTTACTTGTTCAAATTTATAAATCCCATGATGATGCATTAGATTTGGATGGTGACATGAATTCACATGTTGAGGATCTTGGGACACAAGAGGAAAAATATAGAGAACATACAAAGAAGTTGAAGGACATCAATAAATTGTCAAGACAAACTTTGTTGGAGCAGTCCATCCTTGAGGAGGATAATGTAGACTTTATGGAGAAGACCATCAGCATTATTATGTTCTAGTCCTCAATCATTTTTTATCATAGGAATGAGATACAAGAGGCTGCCAAATATTTGAATGAACAAATTGAGGAGTTGGGAGCAGTCATTGCTATGCTGGTAAATGAAGACATCCCCTTGAAAGATGGCCTCCCTCTTGACATAATTAAGGAAAAATAGAGTAGTAGGTTTGAGGAGGTAATGAACAAGGGGGTTCATGTTGATGACTTGTTGATGGATAGACTAATGGATATCAAGGAGAAGGTAAAGGTTGCTAGAAGAGAACTTATTAAACTTGGGGATATGTAAGAGTTTGCTTCTACAGAATTGAAAAGAATAAAGTTTGTTGACAGTTGGGTGGATGGTCTAGATGAAGATATGATCCAACAATTGTTTACTAGTTATGATGAGTACATGCTTGAGCAAAAAACATAGGAATAAAGTGGCAATGGAATGTTTTGTTCTTGATGGACACCTAATCACATGGTCAACTGGACAACTCTCTCTCTTTCTCTCCTATTTTGTAGGATCATGACATCACTCCAGCTGGAGGTTCCCAACAATTCTACCTTCCCTCTTTGTGCATAATATTTTTATAATAGTCATCAACAAGCGAACCAAAGATTAGTAGGGAAATCATCTCATGCAACCCTAATGATTCCCTAAAATTGTGGATCTCAATTTTTGACTAGAGGAATTAGTGTTAGGGTTGGTCTATTTGTATTTTTTCTCTCCATATTGTAAAGGTCAACTAATTGAAGAAGGATTAGCAACCTAAGGAGAAAGTTAGGAGAATTTTTACAATTGTAGAAACTCTTTTTATAGCTTTATGCAAAGACACTTGGATATTTTACAGTTTTCAATAGAGTTTTATGTCATTTTCAAGTTTCAGTCTTAATGGTGATGTCAATGAAAAATAGTCATTCGTATGCCAGTGAATGTTGTGCATAAATGTCTCTTAGTTGTTGAAAATCAATAAAAGATTCTGAATCTGAGGCCATTTTAATTGAGCTATACATGAATGAATTTTATGTGATTCATTGATGTATGAATTTTAGTGATGAGTTGATGATATGTTCTTGTTAATTTGGAAGTTTATGAATGGCGAATGATTTGTATGTCTTAAATTTGCACTAGGAATGAATGCAATGGTATAGATTGTGTTATGGATTGTATCATTTTATGGTTTAGTTGTTTGGAAATAATGCTCATTATGAAGTTTGTATGTTTGAATTGAAGGAAATTTACATTCATGTTTTGTTGTCTTGAGCTTTGTCCTATCTTTTGATATTTGTTTACACCCCCCAAATGTAGATTGATTTATATGATGTCATTTGTATCCCTTCTACTAGCAAGCCCCTTGAACATTACAGTTGCATAAATGATTGAACGACGTCAGGACAATTGAGAACCAACTACAAAGACCTTGGAAGATAGGTTGCTTTAGGTTATCTTTCTCAGGAGAAATAGGGTAGAAATATTTTGTTTAACATTGTTGTGTTACATTGACCATCAACACCTGGTGTGGATGAAAAGTTTCCTGGGTCCGTACCTATGGAGGTGCAAGGGATTCAAAGTGTTGACCCTAACTTGGATCCTCATGTCTCTCATGCTAGCCCGTTGTAGGATAAAGTGAATTCTGTGAAGATGGAGCAGTTGGAAGTGTTGGTTGACCTAGAAAGCTTTCCTAACAAGCATAGGGTAAAGGTGGAGGTGGTTGAGGTCGAGGATTCCCCTATTGAAGAGGAAGAGGAGCAAAAAAAGGAGCGCAAAGATGTCCTTAATCACAACTTAGAGCCAAAGGAAGTGCCTCCTATTAACTAGGATGAGGTAAATATGGGTTTATTTTGTAAAATGGTTGAGGATGGGATGAGGAATTTGATTTCTCTTGTAAAATGGCTATTTTCTGAGGTGAAGGAGCTTAATGTCCAAGTGAAGAACTGGAAAGAGGTCTGTGTGGTAATGATCCAGTGCAATCAAAAGGAATGGGCTATAAAAGGTAAGGTAAAATATATGAATATTATGTTGGATAAGTTAGTTGTTGATGTTGATCGCCTAGGAGTTACTCATGAGGAGAGGATTTCCTCTTTGGAAATGATGGTTAGTAAATTTGTAGAGGAGATATTTGTAAGAATTGAGGATAGAATTGGTAAATTATTTGAGGATTTGAAAACCATGGTCAACATAAGTAACAACTCTTTGAAGTCAAATGCTAAGGGCCTTGCGGTTTTAAATGAGAAAGCCCTCAATTGGACTGGAAAATCCCTAGAGCTAGGGGAAATTGAGAAAGTGGTTGTTGATGTGAATTGCTCGAATCTGGTGGACAAAAATGTGGAACCTGTTCCTACGATGGAAAAGGATGTGGAGGCTAGACCTTGTTTGAGGACTAGGAGTAAGATGAAGAAGCGGGTAGCTATGTCTTTTGATGAGCTCAAAGAGGTTATGGAAATGCATGAAGGGGTCATAGAGGATAATATGGCCTCGGTCAATGTCCTGGAAAAGGTATTGTAGTTGTTGTTGACTCTTTTACTTGATCAGCTGGTTGCTAATGTTTTCTGATGTTGGTATGTTGACGGGTTTCTTTGGTTTTATTTGTTGTCAGCATTTTGGTTTTTTGGGCTGCTGCTTTTTATTGCTTAGTCTTTTGTGCAGCTTTTTGTCATTGTAAAGGGTTTCAGGGCCCCTTCAAAAACTACTTTTCCTTATCAAAAACATTTCTTCTTTTCTATCTTTATTAACATTTACTTTTTTGCTATCATCATCATTGTGGGTACAGACCATGATAAATTTTGGGCAAGGGAAAACTTCATTGAACATCATGCATCCTAATCCAACTACCAACAATGTAGTGACACTATTAATCAAAAAAATTATACTATTGGTAGTTTTCATTTGCATTATAGTCGTATTCTCACATGAAAATATGAGTTCTGAGTTAAGCCTACCAAATATTATAAGATCATAAATATCATGGTATTCATCTATGAAACATGGGGTTTTAAGCAACTTGATATAGTCTATTTTTTATTTATTTTTTCCTTTCCCAAACACTAGTTTAGTAGTGGTGGTAGGCATGCTTGTAAAGTGTGAACTCTCAACCCTAAACCCCAAGATTAAAAAATAAAAAAATGATAGAGCATAGGATTTATGTCTTTCACTTACTCAAAATTTGATTGAAAAGATGAATACAAAGACACTAAGCAGGTGTAGACTGGCTCTATTAGATCTCAAATTATTCTTGGTACACTACAATGAGAAATCTCCCTAAGTCCTAACCCTCTCCAAAATAAAATCACTTAGCAGTAGCAATTTCACTTCTATTGTTTTTTTCTTTTTTCTCAAATATCAAATTGAATGAAACATGTTACCTCAAGACTACACAATTAGTACATTATAATTTTGTACAAACACTTCAAATGAAATTTAGCAGTTGGCCTATATTTTTGTAGTTTTAATTAATTAATCAATTTTGGTGAGAGGTGGCATCATTTGATCTCAAATAAATTCTCAACCATTTATCTCTACAAATCTAATGGTTCTAGGTTGATTCTGGAGGTTTGAGATTGTAAGTCTAGTAGTTCATGCATTTCATTCTAGAGTTCAACTATGACCATCCATCAAATGTTCATCGAATGGTTAGGTAATTTAATACATTTTTTCTAATTTTCTAAGGCATAATATTATGTCATATCAATATAAAATGAAAATATTAATTATAAATATTGCATAGTTAACAAGAGCAAGTGATTAACTACTTGCTTGCAACACCAATAGGATGAGACCAATTAGAAATGATGTAGCATACAATTGGATAACACTTTAGCACCTACAAGCCACATGTCATCATGTTGCACCATCACAATTTGAAGGCTTTGTAGCAAATAAAAATGTGTGACGAAGTAAAAGAATGCAATGTAATAGGAATGTGACATTTGGTGCTAGAAAGGATTAAAGTGAGGTCCACTATATAGGTACATAACAAAGGAATTTTTTTTTTTTAAAAGCACATGCATTAACGTTCAAAAGTAGTCACTAAGAAAAGGGGTTGGTTAATCAACGAATATAAAGGCTTTCTATTAAAACTTTAAAAAATGAGAATAAACCAAACAAGTAGAATATTGAAATATGTTGACACTTGTCCCTATTCCAAAGACTTTATGTAGGAATTTGGGTGTGTGAAAATTTAGCCTAAAATAGAAGTGTATATTATTATACATTAACTATATTATATTATATTTTTTATTTATTTATTATATTCTCATTTCATTGCATATCTCCTTCACAACAACCATTATTTTAAAGAAATTATTTTAACCTTTAAGCTTTTTTATATCATTATATTCAAAATATTCCTAAGATCGTGGTGTGAGAAGTTTGAGCTACTAGAAAATTTGTGTGGTCCAGGATTTGGGGTTTCTAAGAAAATTCATGGATAAGCCATTTTGTTGCATCCAAAAGCTTGTGATAGTCCTTAAATTTCTTGTAATTTCTAATTAATGTTTTTTGAGAAGCTCTCTATATTTTCTTCTCAATATTTTAAAGGGGATCAAAACCCTAGGTTGTTTAGAACCAAAATTAATTATTAAACCCCCATTTGTTTGAGAAATACCAAAAATGAGTGAATCTAGTACTAAGTCTAGAGGGGTTAAAAGGTTTCTTGAGGATGACCTGATGAAAAAACTATTTGGATCCACTAAAAAATAAAAGCATGCTCGAGTCACTGGGGTTTTAACAAATAGAATTATTGACAGAGCTAGTCAGGATAGAGACGTCATTATTCTTCAACAAGGGTGGAACCTTTTTTAATATGGCTATAGAACAAGTTGTCAATTTGACAAACCTATTTTAAATTTGTGGAGTCAAGACCTGGGAAAATTAGTGGTCCCAAATATTTTTATAAATGTTGATCTAATTAAGGCTATAGTAAAAAATTATGATGCTAAGAATAGGGTTATCAGAAGTAGTAAAGGAGTACCATTACTGCAAATAAATAGGCATTTCATTGTGGAGGTTTTTAACCTAAATGTCATAACCAATGTGTCTATTGATTTTGGAGTTCTAACAAGAAAAATTTATTAAGAAAAGCAAGTTTTAAATAAATGTGGTTGACTTAGCATAGGAGAAGAGCATCAAATAGAAAAATGGTCAAATTTGCTAAGGATAAGTGGAGCCCCATGATTATGATATTTTTGAGGCTTAACAAAGGCTCACTGCCTACAGAATTACAATGACAAAATGGCTTTTTGCCAGAAAATGAACTAATGGAGTACACCTAGTGAGTGAAAATTTAGTTCCAATGAAGCTTAGTAAATTGACTTGACACACTTCATCATATTCACTCTTCTCCACATTCACATTCACATCACCACCAAAAAACTATATCAAACATCAAAGACTATCCGATATATATATAATCTCTTTGCAAGCATCAATTAAGTCAGCCTAATTAGATGCACTTCTCATTCACCAAAATATCAACAGTCGGCTTTAAGATTTCACAAAAACTACACATCACTACATTGAGTCAGCATGGACCTGGGATAGGTCGCACATATATCTACATAACCAAAAATTAATTCATCTTTACACAATACATCCATTAGGTCGACCAAGAATAGAACTAATAGCATATTTTCAAATACCAGTGTAATGTCGTTGCACCATACGAGCATCTAGATATGTGAGATCTTGAATGTACATGCTCCTGATGACTACAAACCATTTCCCAAAACTGCAAGCAATAGTAATCACTAGCAAAAAGATGTAGACCAAAATATCAGAGGCTATAAGAAAAATGTTGGTTCAGATACCAGACCAGAATACGAGACAACTTCAAACTTGATCTTGCAATTGCAACTCATGGTGACATCAATGACAAAAAAAAATAACAAAATGAGATTTTCTTCATTTTTCTAACAAGGTACAGATGCATATTTACATGATGATAGTAGTTGACGATGCACAACATCAAGGTTTGAATAAAATATTTGATTATGCTTCATATATTGATGAGAATATTCATAATCAATTGAAATTCATGAAATATCTTAAGTTTAGTCTATACTTAAAATGGTATTCTCTGTTATGCCAGCTGTTGTTGTACATGGGATGAAAATCTAGAATAAACCTATAAAATTGAGAATAACAAATGAAAATAGTGTCAAGTTTCTATCTAGATTTGGAAATATTTGTGGGGTTCTCATTGATCCTCTTCTAACTATCTGGTATTTGAGAATGTGCTTGTAGGTGTTTTGGAGAATTTAGTTCTCTAATGTAAATAAATATTATCAAATAAAGTTACCAAGTTCCTTAGTCCCCTAGAGTTGGACCTTGAGAAGGAGATTGATCATAATTGGGGTGATTGGCACTTGCATTCCAATTGTGTAGTGATTAGGGTTTATGGATCCCCAATCCAACCTCATTTCTTCCAAAGTATGTTTTTGATATGATTGCCTTCATGGAAATAATGTGGAAATTAAATGAATCAGACAAGTTTCACCGTAGGTTAGTTAAAAAGGGTTCTCTCATTCCTATTGGAATGTACTTTTCAGATTTCAACATCACATCTAAGGAATGTTTAGAGGTATCACCTTCTTTGTTGCAAGTTAATAGAATGAAGGTAGATGTTGTAAGAAATTGTGACCTTAAGTGATATATAAAAAAAAATAGATTAGATGCTAAAATTTCACCATATTATCACAAGTTTATTGTTTCAAATGATTTCATAAGAAATTTCCTTATGGAGGAGCAATTCGAGGAAAATTAGTAGAACTGGATCAAATTGGGATAGATAGAGAAAAGAAGGAAAAAGGAAAACTCATCCTATAAGAGAACTTTTCCTAATATTACAAATTCATTTGATAGAATGATAACGTTATTGGATAACTTTGATAATATTGTGTACCAGTAAAAACATCTTATTAAGGAGAGGCCCATTGAAGAGGGAGTTGAACATTCAGTTCAATAAGGATCACAATCAATGATAAATCATGTAGCAACTCCTAAAATACCAAGTGGTGTTCAACCTTTGGTGGGATATTCTATTGGAATTATGGATATTACAGAGAATATTCCTAGAGATGAGGAAGTGGATCAAGTTTCCCTTCTCCCCAAAGAGATCAAGTTGAGGAACAAGTGCCTAAAAAATAGGCTCTTAATTAACTCTGGTGATCCTAATGCAATATCAATAGCAAGTGATGTAAGAGCGTTGGGTTGCAGTCAATTCATTTTTTATGATAATTTTGTTAAAACCTAGGAATTTAGAGATTTTGTGTTAAGGATCGGAAGGGAAGAATTTGAAGAGAATCTTAATAAATCTAAAGTAAAATCTCATCCTTCACAATATGATAAATTCACTCAACATGTGCTAAAATAAGTAGCTTTTGATATTAAGGACATTACTCCAAATGAAGAAAATTGTTGAGATAAAGTGGTTTAATTTTTTGCTCCTTGAATGGGATATTGCATCAATTATTTCTTTGGATGTCGTAAGAAGACAAAATGAAGTTTTTTCTTCTGATGAGAAATATGAGAAGACATATTTTGGATCTGATTTCAATCTAATATTGGAAACATTGGAAATATGATCAATGCCACCAACCATTGATAAGCCAAAGGTTGCAGAGATTGTGCAAGGATTGACAAGGGGACTAATTTTTAAAAGATTTTCAAATACATGATCTCCACAAAAAACATCCTTGACAGTTCACACAAAATTATTTAGTAAACTAGCAACTAAAAAGTAGCAAGAAAATTACAAGTTACATGAGATATATCTAAAGTTGTTGTAGGAATATAATAAGGTGGCATCCCAGATGTCACAATCTCAAAGTGTTATTTCTACCCTTTCTAATCCTCAATTAGGGTTAGAAAATTCTCAACCCAAGATAGAGAAACCCTTTCTCTAAGAATAAAAGAATTGAAGGATCAATTGAAGAAAAGCCAAGAAAGTGAGAAAGATGCCAAGGAGGAAATGAAAAAGGTGGCCATAGACATGATTAATGACCTTCTTAGCCATAGGATTTCAAATATTTTGCATAGGCTCAAAGGTTCTTGGAAAGGATATGAAAGCTTGTAGAAGGAATGCATTAAGAATATACAACAATAGGCCAATTTTTAAGGCATATTTAACAATTTGATCCTTAAGGCTACCTCCACCAAACAAATCAACAACATGACCATCTTTGATGATAATGATCCCAAAAAATTTGCACATGTAAGTGAGCATATTGACTTATTGGGGGAGGTTTCGTCATTTTAGGCTAGACTAGATATGCAACTAAAAGCTAAGATGGAGATGTTTGAAAATATGGAGAAGGGGCAATGCCAACTATCTAAAAAAAATTAGGAAAATCAAGTCCCTAGATGTTTGTAAATCTGATTTTACCAATGTTATACCAACAATTTCCTCATATGTTTATGCTAATGGAAAATCAAATTTATCATTACTAAATAATTCAATTGATGAATTATTCAAATTGGAGCATGATTTGGATACCTTCGCAAAAGAAACCAAGGAAATTATTGATGCAAGGTATAATGTTCATAACAAAAGTGCAAAATCTATTCGACTTCCAGTGGCCATCTGAAGAAGAATATAATTCATGGCTTGAAAAGTAAACTAAGTATTAAGGGATTTATTTCTCATTGTAAAGGGATGGAAATTTGAATATCAAGACTCTTATGTATCAAAGATTTTTTTCTTAGAAAATGAGATAGTTTTGTAATAGAAGAACAATCAAGGAATGACAATATACTTCTCAAATTGAGTTTGTTAGTGAAATGTTGAGAAAAGGAGATTCCCAAAGTTTTAATGATTGTGGATGTTCACAAAACCTTAGGGATCTTAATAGGTTCCTTTTCCCATGGATTTCATTAGGAAAGAGATCACAAGGTGTAAATATTGACTTTCAACCTCAATGGTGAGCCAATCATAGCTGGATCTTAGTCCTTAAGAAAATAGGAAAGATTTGAAACTAAACTAAAATGATTTGAAACACTCAAACCAAATGAACAATAAGACCTAATACCTAAAATGCAGATTCTCAAATGTACAAAAATAGAAATGATAGTTTGCAAGTAGATTTGAGAAGGGTCTGAACACATGTACCTATCACCAGAAACTCATTTTGAGTGCAAAGGGACTCATTCAGCCCTAGGAAAATGGGTCTCAACCTAGGGCTCCAAAATAACTTTTGACAGTCCTTTGATTTTGAATCTTGGCTTCAGTTTGACATAGGTCCCACTTTCATAAAGCTGGAAATAAATTATGCAATAGTTTTCATGGCTTGACAACAATGATGACAGCTTATGCAACAAATCAAAATTGTTCTTTTAAGATCTATTCAATTCTTCATCCACATGTAATATGCTCATACACAAAGATGAAAAATTATTTTGTTTGTATGGGGGTTTTCCTTGGTCAAACCCCATGTTTGGTAATTAAACCTTGATAGAAATATAGTGAAAAGGAGAAGGAAATGGTGAATGAACAATGCTTGCTACAACTCACCACCCTTCAATAGCTTCCCTTATAGGATTGAATTCAAACATATGTATCCAAGGAACTTGATCTTTCTTTTCTTGATGGATTTGGAAACTTGAAATGCTTGGATGTTTTATGATCAACAATGCAAATTACACATAGACATGAACATGATGTTAGAATCTTGATTGTTGCAACAAATGACTCATAAATATTCTCTTGATTGCTCTTGAAAATGGTATTTTCTCTCATGAAGTCTCGATAATATATGTTAGATCTTGTTAGAATGTTGCTTAGCTTTCAAATGATAAAAAAAACTATGCATTTATAGGCGTTTATCTAATTTCCCAAAAAATAGATTCCAAAATCCGACAATTGCAATTTGAATTTGAATCATTAAAATACTGCCAAAAACATATTTTAAAATGGGTCTTAGCACTTAAAGGGGACTCATTCGCCCATGGGGGAATGGTTTTGGCCTATAAGTCCAAGACACACATATTCCATGGTAATTAAAATATTAAATGCATTAATTAAATGTTGGTTCTCCTTTTAGAAATGGGAAAAATAAGGCTTTGGAATGCATAATTTGGCAAATTAGAAGCTTAATTAAGTCCAATAAATTAAGGGACCCAAACATAGTGTAAATTGTAAAGGTATACAATTTCCTACACTATAGTTTGAATATAGTTTTTTATCGTAATTGTCTCCAATGTATGGCATGTTTCATCTTATGAATAAAATTATCAAGCATAATTAAGTTTAGTGTTGCAAATTACATGCAACTATGTATTTTGTGAGGGAATTTGTGAATATTTTTTTTCAGTAATAAGGGTTTTTTATATTATTAAAATTTAAAATAAGATTACATAAAATTTTCAAAACAGATTATTCCCATCCCAATACACCAGACACCACAAAGTTACAATTACAACCATAAAACCCCAAAAAATTCCTTTTAACATGTTTAAACCTTAAAAGAGCAGCTTGGTATTTCTTTGGTCTGCGACCGAAGGACCATAGCAAAACTTCTCTTCTTAAAGTTCTTATCTTTCCTCCCTTTCACAACTTGCCAGTCATCCTCCACCTTTGCAGCCTCCTTTTGCCAGTCATAAGAAATCTTCCACTTAGCAAACCCCCTTTCCTTCCTTTTTTCCATCTCATTCAACCAATCATCTGAAACATCATGTTGTTGTTGTGGCATTTCATGTTCTTCCACCATTGCTTGTTTATTCTATCCATCTCCCACACCATTATGTTCCCCAATTTTATGCACCTTCGCCATGCCTAATTTCTCCCTACACTCCAAAGTTTTAGCACCATGATTGTTTTGCTCTGCTTCATCTTTCTTTGCTCTTCCTTCTCCAGCACCATTCGAGGTGAGCCTTTCTGTATTACCCACCCCCCCACCTGATTTGAAGACTCAGGTAGTTCAAAATTTCCCACCACCTAGGTGTTGTTCTTGGCCTGCTCTCCTTGCTTCCTCTCTGTTTCTCCACCGCATAGTGTTTGTGTGAAACATGCTACCACCAAGTTGTTGGTTTTGACCATCTGGGCTTTGTACATTTTGCAGCAATATGTCTAGTCTAGAAACATCTACTACATCAAAAAGGTACCCCTTCATAATCCAAGGGTTGTATCCAACATCCTTTAGAGGTTTTTATTGAGACCTCTTCAAGGATTTCCATTGAAACGTTCATCTCCACCAAAATCCGTGCATTGGTGGAGTGCATAAGATTTGAGGAGCCCTCATCAACCATCAAAAAATTCCCTAAAGAGTTTCTAATAGCCTCTAGGCAAGACTCAAACCAAAAATGTAGAGGAAAGTTTGGGAGTCTTACCCATAGAGGAGATTTGTCAAAGGCCTTTGTTGTAGGGTTAAAAGCCGGATGCCAGGGCTTCAAGGATTGTGCATATTTGTCCTCCCAACTCCAAAATAAATCACATAGAACTTTATTCCTATCAGCCACATTTTCAAAAACAACAATAAACAAACCCCTGGTAGCTAGGTAGATTTGTATGCATCCATCCACAATAGGTTCCTAGTGCTCAGAAATCCACCTGTGTAAATCACACAGACATGGCCAAAAGCCTCTGAAATGTCCTATCAAACCTAATTGAGAGAAAACTTTAACATTATGCAATACCTCTTCCTCAAGCTCCTCCTGCAAGAGGACCGATGGTTTATTGGTTTTAGCAGCCCCAATTGGCATTCCTGTTTTTTGAGGGAGAGGCTCCTCAGGGACTTTCACATCCTTTGACTGGATTCCCCCAACCTTCCCTCTAGTGTCCTGCTCACCCTTTCTTCCACCTCTCTCTGTGCCTAAACATTTCTGACCGATGCCCAAAGCCACCTCCCTGCAACTTTGTAAAGAAAGAGCCATTGCAGCCCTTAGCTCCGCACACGGCAACTAAGAAACCCCCGCATTGCATTCCCCAAACGAGGGAATCTTTCCCCCCTTTACACCAACATCCCCCCAAGGGATGTCGACGTCTGATTGTGTTCCTTGTTCGTTTCCCTGTTTTTCGCCTTCGATTGGAACAGGGTCACCACCACACCGTCCCGAGAACTTTCCAGCTTGGCTTTTTGGACCGCCCCATCCCTCCAACTCACTGTTGCAATCTCCACCAAAGCATCGACCTCCATTCTTCTCCTGGTGAACCGAATTCAACGGGCTTGTGTCGATTGAAACCCTAGCCATGCTGCCACTATGTTGCAGTTGACCGTTGTTTCCCATCCTCGTGGGGATTTTGTGAGTATTAGTATTAAATTACTATTGATATTATCAATATATATAATATTATTATTATTTTATTATTGTTACTATTGAATTATATTTTTTATTATTATCTTATTTTATTATTATTTGTCTTCTTTTGTACACAATATTTTTTGAATCAATACAATCAAGGATTCTGAGATTATGCGTTACACATTTGATTATGTAGTAGTATTATTATGTTCATGTTGATATTAATATTATATTATTAATATTACTAATATATGTAATATTATTATATTTTATTTTATTATTTTTATTAAATTATAGTATTATATCCTTGTCTTGTCATTTAATTTTTTTATATTTCCACTTAAAAAATATTGTATGATGCTAAAATGAAAAACCTTGAATTCACAAATGAAAATCAACATGCATTCAACATCATATCAATGAAGTATTTACAAATGAACACAAATGCAAGAAATGAAATACTAATTACTAAGAAATCAAACACATGCATTCAAAAGGAAAATCACTCCATTGTTATCCTATCTACAATATCTTGTCTTTGCTCTGAGATTTTTTGTAGAAAAAGCACAAGAGGCTATGTAGAATGGATTTAATCAAAATGAAATTGGGTTTTGTGTCCCTCAAAAAGTGAGGAAGCGAGCTTTTATAGATGTCCTTGTGGGAAAGATCCAGATTTTGGGAGAAATGTGGGATAAATGGTTATGTGGAATTTTATGAATATTTCATAAATGCATGAATGAAATTAGTTAATAGATAAATGATAATGAACTAAATGATTATGTAAATGATTATGCAAATAGAGTTAATGAAAATGATTGTGCAAATGAAGCTTATGAATGTGAATAAATGATTATGTAAATTCTTTAATGAAATTGGTTTATGTATGAATATACAAATGATGATAAATGTTTATGAAATGGACAAATGATTATGCAAATGTATTAATGAAATGGGTTTATGATTATGAATATGAGTTAATGATTATGCAATGGATTTAAATACAATATGCAATGGATAAATGATTATGCAAGTGTATTTAGTGATAATGGATTAATGATTTACACAAATGTTTTAATGATTTATGAATATGTAGATGATTAATGAAATGATAAATATTTATGAAATGGATTAATGAAATATGCAAATGGATTTAGGAGGAAAATATATTAATTAATTAATTAGATAATGGAACCTATTTAATTAATAGAAGAAATTAAATTATTATAAGGACATTTTATGTGTCTACATTTTTCCCCTCTTTGAGACAATGCAGCCTGTCACGTTGTTTCAAAGAAAAACTAATCAACTGATACATGCCCCAGAGATATCCTAATAAGGATAATGATGAATATGATATGCCCCCTCGAGAGATTAATCAAACAAATTGTAAGAAGATTGATCTCTCGATAGATTACAGGAAAATGATTAGATGATTGATATTGCGCAAGTGATTAAGCTATGATGTATAGTTGATGAAAATGCATAGTTGATGGGTGTAACTGAACAATTGATAGAAATTATCAATATAGCCAGATTGATGAGCTTATTAAGTTGATTAAGTTCATAAAGTTGATTAAGATTGATGCTAGCACAAAGCAATGATTGATTAATATATTGAGTGATCAGGGAATAGATTAATTGATTTGATATTTGGATGAAAAGACAAGCATTCATTATATAAGCCAATTAATCATTCTTTGAAATAAGGAGCATGAAGAAAATGAAATGATGAAGGAAATGGATGATGGAAGAAATGATGGATGAAAAGAGATATGAAGGAAATGAAGGTGGTGAAGCTTCTTGTGCTTTACAAAGTGCTTTATCATCATAGAGCTTATTATGTCCAAAATTAGTATAAGCATCTAGATAACACGAACATCTAGATGACCTGAATATTGTTTGCATTTTTATTTAGTAATGAATTATAAGCATCTAGGTTTAAGGACCTTAGATGACCTAAATACTTATTACATGGAAGACACTATCAGACAAGGAATTTTCTTACCCACATGAGACTCATATGTCCTCGATGATTTTAGACAACCATGTCTTAAGACGAGTCATCCTATGAATAAGAAACAATCCACAAACAACAAACAACAAACAAGTGAACATGCCCCATCCTCACCTCTCTAGCCCAACATCCTCAAGAAGCTAAAAGACATGCCACCAAAGATAAAATCATAAAATAATCAAATATCGACAAATAAACAGGAATCATGCTTCAATGTAGATCTAATTCTTGTCACAGTTTATGTGTTTAATTGGATTTGAAAGATGGATTGATAGGTATGTTGCAATTTTTGCTTGATTTTTAATTGTGGTGTGTTTTGATTTTGTTGAAGTTCAAGTTGTGTGGTGATCTGAAGGTGTCACTTTTTTGGGATTTTTTTGAAGTTATGTGATGTTTTTGGTTTTTTTCAAAATATTTGATTTTTTTGGATTTTTGAATTTATTTATTTTTTGGATTTTCTAAATTTTTTATTTTATTTTATTTTTTTGAAAAAAAATTGGATTTTCTGATTTTTTTTTTTGGATTTTCTAAATTTTTGATTTTTTTGGATTTTCTGAATATTTGATTTTTTTATTTTGAATTTTATTTTTTTTGGAATATTTGATTTTTTTGGGATTTTTGGAATATTTGATTTTTTTGGATTTTTGGAATATTTGATTTTTTTGGATTTTTGGAATATTTGAAAGAGGGAATGAAATGAAATGTGATATATGCTTGATTGAAGAAACTAGATGCCCCACACTAGAGGTAATTCAACCATGGATAAATGATAGATCAAAATGAAAGATTCACTACAAAACATGTCACACAAGCAACATATCTCTTGTTGAAAGATGATAATGGTTGATTGATTAAGATGAAGAGAATGATTGATTCCATAAGGCATGATGATGATAAGTATTTAGGATCACTGATTCCTCTAAGTATGATAATATTGATGATTGGTTGATGATTGATTGACAAAAGATATTAGGATTGGATAATTTTTTTCAGCTAGGCTCAAGTATGAAAGATTCGAGGTTGCAAAATATTGATGATTGGTTGATGATTGATTGACAAAAGATATTAGGATTGGATAATGTTTTTCAACTAGGCTCAAGTATGAAAGATTCGAGGTTGTAAAGGGACATGATGGCCCACCCTAGGGTAGTGTAATCATGGATAAATGATAAGGATGTGAACTATTTGGGAATGATAACAAATAAGGATATGAAAGGAAATCCAGAGCATGCATTTGTAATTTTTCCCCTAATCTCATCAAGAACAAAGGAAGGAAATGGGACATGGATTTTGATAAGCTAGGAGATATGGAATGGAAGAATGCAAGGATAAGGATAATGAATAGGATGATCAAGATCAACTAGATAAGATATGGACACAATGCCTAAGTATTTTTCCCCTATTCCTCATCAAGACCAAGGAAGGGAAGAAAGGATGTATTTAGATAGAATGATGGAATATGGATAAGGTGAAGGATATGGTATGGAAGATATGGATAAAGTGTATAGGATAAGATGTATGATGTTCAAAAAGATCCTTAACCTTGTCAAGATCAAAGGTGGAAAGGTAAAGGATGAATGTAAAGAGGATAAAGGATATGAATGACAGGACGGATGAAACTTTCCCCCAAGTGTAGAGTGCAAGAGAAAGAGGGAAAAAATAGGATATGGATAAGGATAAATGAAAATGGAAGGTAGTATACGCATGATAGGAAGATGGAGGGAGGACTCAAGAATCAAGTTCCATGACTAATATCCCTTCAATATGTGCTCTAATAAACCATGGCAATGGGAATTAGACTCATAAATGTTGATAGAATAATGGCATGAGGGAAGAAGCTAAGGACTTATGCAAAGGTTTGGATTAAAGGAGGATAGTGGGGGATGGATGTTGGATAATGGATAGGAGGTTGGAATGCTTATTGATGGTTATATAGAAAGGATGGAAAGATCAACATCGACACACACCTTGAAGTGCGGTGGCGTGATGGAGGAAAAATGGAGTTTGAAGGTGATAGGTTTTTACATGGACAATTGGAGGAAGCTTTTGGATTAGTAAATTTGGATGCCAATTTAGATTTTATTGCTTCTATGAGACTTTTAGGAATCCACAGAGCTTTTGAATTTTATTTTTTCTTTGTGGGCCTTTGAAGCCTTTGAGATTTTTATTTTTTCTTTATGGACCTCTGTGGCCTTTGAAATTTTTCTTTTTTCTTTGTGGGCCTTTGTGGCCTTTGAATTTTTTTATTTTGATTTTGGATCAGATTTTCTTTTATTTTTGCATGTCTCTTCGAGGAGACATGTGTATCCTTTGATAAATGTGTATTTTGATATAGAAGATTTGACATTTGGTACCCAAATTGCTTCCAAGAGCAATGGGATGAGTGGATGGAGATGAATGATACATAGGTATTATGGATGGGTTAATGTAGGTAGAATTTTGAGAGGGCATCAAGGATGTGTGCCTTTGTTGTTTTTGATGAATAGGAGATGGAGGGATGTAGGACCCCAATATTGATGGAAGGGTTGATGAACTAGGGTTTGGATGATAAGGACCAAAGATAGATGGAAGGTTTGATGGACTAGGATAGTTAGGTTTATTTTGATGGAATATGGACTTACAATGGATACCAATGTCTTGAGCATGAGGTGTTTAACCAAGGCCATGATAATATGGATTTTCTTGGATATAAAGGGGTTCTATAATACCTTGTTCATGAAGGTCTAATCCTTTTCCTTTGTAGTTCATACTTTGACACATTCATTTTCCAGTGGGATATGTATTATTTATGAAACAAGATGCAAGTCCATCATGAAGTGGATGTGATATGGAAGGAATAACAAGATCTTGGAGTAAACTACCTTGGATAAAAGTGAGGGAACCCATTTGATAGGTAGCTCATGGATAGCTTGAATAGGGGTGATAGACTCTTGTGGAGGATTGTGATCATGATGGAGGATGGGTGATATGATCTTGACATGGGGATGGTGGGGTACATTGATCTTGACTTGGAAAAGGATCATGAGGTGTAGGAGATGGAGTAGCTTGATATTTATTAGGTATGAAACCATCATGAAGTTGTATGAAAGGCATATCTTGATCATGAGATGGTAGGACACCATTGGATATTATGGAAGAACTATCATGCTCCTGGGATGCAATGGAATCATGAGATGGTATGGATTCATTAGATGAGGTGGAAGGGGAACTTGGAAGGATAATTTTCTCTTGAGATGGAATGGAATCATCTTGGATGAAACAAAAAGAGATAAGGGGATCATCATGAGGTTCTTGAGAGATGGTATCTTGGTCAAAGATTGGAAAGGATTGGATATTTTTGGTATTAGTGGATGGAGTGGAAAGAATACTTTGATCTTGATGTGCAAGGGAGTCTATGCTAGCATGCTTTGGACTCAGAGATTGACATGAATTATTGTATGTAGATGGTGTGATGGGAGAGGATTTTTTGATAGATTTGTTACCTTGGGTGAAAGACTCATGAGGTTTATTTTGACTTATGGGGGATGAAGATAGATGCATGACATGGTAGGATTGCACAATATTATTTGTGTTTGAGGACTTATATTTGGGTTTCTCATTTAGCCTTTGTAGAAAGTCATGAACATTGAATTGGGATGATGTAGTTTTGGGTGAGGATAAAGGCTTATGAGATGATTGCATCACTTCATTCAAATGTTGGGATTCTAGTTGTTTTTCGAGCTCTTTCAAATGATAGTCAAGATATTCAATCCTTTGGTTTCATTCTTGGGTCACCGATGAATATGAAGGATAGCGGTTAGACATGTTTGGTTGATGGTTTTGGGAATGTTTTGAGGTGTTTAAGGATGGTTAGAGATGATTAGTAAAGTTTTGGGAAGGTTATGATAGGTGATGATGTTTGATTGAGATTGAAAATTTTTGTGACAAGAATACATTTCAAACACGAAAGCACAATATCTGAATGTTTTAACTTGACTCGAAGACAAGTACAACCTATGGCTGGCCAAGACAATATTTGTTGGGTTCCCACTTGGATTTCTCCAACCACACTTATTCAGAGAAGATAGCTTAGAATTTTGGTGGCATTGGCTCCCCTCCATGGCACTCACTTCTTGGGTGCACCAAACTTTGAATTCCCAAAGACCCGAAGATCTCAATAAATTTGCTATCTCAACTTTGAACTGTAGGAACGTGGGATGACTTCAAAGGTCCAACCTCCTGCACCAGCAAATAGAAGGATTTTTTGGCTACTAAAATAGTTGATTCTTTACTGGATACTCAGGGACACAACTCCCTACAAGCATCCAACAAGCCACTTAAGGCTTTAATCACTCTACTAGGGGCTCTTATACGTGTTATGGTAGGCACCTTGTTTCGAGTGACACTATACGGCAAGGGAAAATACCGTCATGAGGACTTGAAGGTTTAGTCTTAACCTTTTATACATCATCCCAAGTGAAAAACTGGTTGGATTCGTTCCCTCTTGTGAGGCTGGCCCCTCTAAAAAAGAGAACTTGAGTGTCGCTAACACTTTTCTCTTGCACCTAGGACCATGAAATCCAATGGAGAGGAAAGTGTGTGTTAGCAGTAGGTCCACTCACCACATGCACAAGCGTGCCAAACACAAAAAAAACATATGTTCTCTTTAAGCACCAATCAAAAATTTTGTCTACTCTAAAGCAAACAAGGTTTAGTAGTTTCAAAATAAATTCTTGGACACACAAAAACCTGCAAAACCACCCATTAGTAGTTTCTCATAGATGTCTTGGACCAATGGAAAGCTGCAAAACCCTAGTTAGCACAAGAGGTTAACCAAACAAGATATGATTATTTGATAATGTATTTGACCCCAAAATTGAAAATTTAAAAAAGGTACCCCTATTGAATTTCTGAAAGCTTTCCAAATTTATAAAAAAAAATTAGAAAAAGTCCTTTATTTGGACCCTAGAGAGCAGATTAATGAGAAACTCATAATTTTTAAAGATCAGATGTTTCAAAAAATATATGATGTCAAAATGAAAAATATAAAGAAAAAACCCCCTCTAAAATTGTGAGCCCTTTCCAGATCTATAATTTTTTTAGAAAAAGTCCTTAATTTGCATCCTAGAAAGCAGATTTATGAAAAACCCACAATTTTTAAAGATCAAATGTTTTAGAAAATATATGATGTCAAATGAAAACTATAAAGAACAAACCCCCTCTAAATTTGTGAGCCCCTTCCAGATCTGTAATTTTTTTTAGAAAAAGTCCTTACTTTGCATCCTAGAGAGCAGATTTATGAAAAACCCACAATTTCAAAGATCGGATGTTTCAAAAAATATGTGTAGACATCTAAATTTGGACACTTAATTTATCCAAATTCATCCCCTTTCGTCTTATTTTCGTTAATTAAGTAATACTGCTATTATTTAATTAATAACTTTAATTATGCCAAATCCCTAAGGTATTTAATCAATAATACCTTATCTCTTTAATCCTCCTTTCATCAAATGAATTAATAAAATATGACATTTATTTAATTCCTCACATGTCACATCCTCCATCTTTTATTATCTAATCTTAATCCTTCTTCTAATCTCATCATTAGGATGTGCACATGCCTAATCCTTGATTAGGAGTGTCACATCCTCCAACTTTGCAAGTTGGCCTCTAATCTTTCTTAGCCACCTAACCTTCCTCTAACCCCTCATCAACTTGTCTAATCACCCCCTTTAGTCAACTCTTCCCATCCCCCAAGGAATTTTTAATTCTTTTGTCTTCCCAAAGTCCTTTGAGGAATTTTTAATTCCACTCTCATCTTTCAAGGAATATTAAATTCCTTTTCTCTTCCCCATGTCCTTTATGACATGTGTCCTTGGTCAACCTTATTAAAGGCCGTCCCCTTTTGGACAAGGCACTCCACTTCCCCATGTGAATTTTTAATTCACTTTTAATTCCCCAATGCACTCAAAGGAATTCTTTATTCTTTCCCCTCTCCCCATAAGGATATTTGAGGAATTTTTAATTCCTCACATGTCCTCTCACCCACATGGGACAAGGACATCCTTTATGAGGATATCTTGACCAAATCCCTATGGTCCTTTGAAGTACATCCATGTCATGTACTTCTCTTACACCTCATGTCCACCTCATCTTTCTTAAGCCTCTCCCCTTGCCACATGTTAAGATGTGAGGGCTTGTGAGTTCTCAACTCACCATAGCCCTACATCTTGGCCATGTTGGGATCAATCTCAACCGTCCATTTCTTCTTGGAATTCTCAAAATTCCTATAAATACCCCCTCTTTTCTCTAATTTAGGAGATCATTTTGCTAGCCAAACTCTTGCAATTTTGTTTCTCAATCTACACTTAGCCATTTGCATCCATTTTGTTCAACTATCTTGCATCTCACACTTCACATCTTGTATCTACTTGCCATCAAGGAGCATACATCTCATCTACAATCGAAGGGCCACCAAAGAAAGACTCTACAAGGTAAAAGGTTCCATTTTTATGTTGTTAAGTTCATCATTTGCCCAATCTTCAAGTGTAGGGTGTTTTTAGTTGTTATTTGCACTCTCTTTAGTTTGTTGCTCATATTTTAACGATTATATTCCCCTATCACATTTCTAGCACACCCGGTGGGACCCACAAACGGGTCTTTTTCTTTCACATTTGTTGTTTTTGACATTTTCGCAGGTTCAGGTTACAGATTGGCGGACCTGACCTCTCCGGTGGCGGACCTGACCTCTCCGGTGGCGGACCTAACCTCCAGTGGCGGACCTGACCTCTCTAGTGGCGGACCTGACCTCCGGTGGTAGACCTGACCTCTATGGTGGCGGAACTGACCTGCGTTGGCGGACCTGACCTCCCGAAGGTGAAATTTCAAGTTTTTACCAATTGTTCTTTGGTAAATTAGGCACATAGTTTAATTAGAGGGGTCAACAAATCTTGTTTGGCATGCTTGTGGAAGGCTATTTGATGTATCCAATCCCCTTGCACCATTTGGTGATCCTGGGTGACGAGAAATCGTAGCTTTCCAAGTCCATTGAGTCACCTTATTTCCATTTTCTTAGTGGGACCTGCTTGGGGATTTCATCACCCCAAGGGACAATTCCAACCACGCGTACCGGCGGGTATATAAAGGGGGGGGAGTGAAAGTTGTACCTCAATCCAACCACGTTGTAATTGGCGAAGCATCGAGATGACGTGAAGAGTTGGTTTGAGCCTTTAGTATCTTGCTAAGGTTCCCGACTCACGCTTGTAACGGTTTGGTGTTCACGGTTTGGGCCTCACGTACCGGGTGTATATCGAGGACTCCTTAGCAACCATGTTCATCCTAGAGTAGAAGACTTTGTTGGCCATACCCGTTTCTACTAATCTTAGGGTTGTGTTGTCTGAATTGTCTTTCTCGTGCAAAACCGGTCATTTTCAGTTTAGCCAAATCTTTTTATCAATGTTTGCTATATTTTGGGTCCTTTTCCTTACTCATCCATCAAAAAATCAAGCTTAAACTTATCCTTTGGCAGACCTGACCTTATCCTTTGGCGGACCTGACCCCATCCTTTGGCGGACCTGACCTTATGCTGTGGCGGACCTGACCACATGTTGTGGTGGACCTGACCACATGCTTTGGCGGACTTGACCTCATGCTGTGGCGGACCTAACCTCATGCTTTGGCAGACCTGACCTCATGCTTTGGCGGACCTGACCTCATGCTTTGGCAAACCTGACCTTATGCTTTGGCGGACCTGACCCATGCTTTGGCGGACCTGACCTCATGCTTTGGCGGACCTGACCTCATGCTTTGGCGGACCTAACCTCATGCTTTGGCGGACCTGACCTTCTGCGCTTTCTTCCCGGGGCCGCCATTTCCACATTGTTTATCCGATTGACTCCGTTCAAAAACAATTCTTCTTATTTTTTCATGCTCTTTCTGATGACATATACCACTCCCTACTTTTTAGAAGTTGCCCGAGACCCCTTTTTCATCCCCCGTCTCCCTTTTCTGAACGTCCATACATCCATTCACCATCCTAAATGAACATTCGAGCATCCGTTCTGAGCACTCTTTCACTCATTCTGAGTCCTCCTCCCCTCATTCTGAGAATCATTCATCTGTTCCAAGCACTCTTTCGATTGTTTTGAGTCCTCCTCTCCTTGTTTTGAGAGTCATTCATCCATTCCAAGAGCTTGTTCACTCATTCCAGGTCTTCCTCCCCTCATTCTGAGAGTCATTCATCCATTCCGAGCACTCTTTCGCTCATTCTGAGTCTTCCTCTCCTTATTTTGAGTAAACATTCATCCATTTCACATCTTGGTCTATCATTTCGAACTCTTGTTCTATCATTCCAATCATTCATTTACTCATTCCGAGTAAACATTCATCTATTTCAAACCTTCGTCTATCACCACAAGCTTTGTTTTTCCATTCTGATCATTTGTTTTACTCATTTCGAGTAAACGTTCATCCATTGCAAACCTCCTTCAATCATTTCAAACTCTCATTCAACAATCTTGATCAATCATTTACTCCTTCTGAGTGATCTTTCATCTATTCCAAACCTTCATCTTCCTGTTTCAAGAATCATTCATCCATTGTGAGCAGTCGTTTACTCATTCCGAGTAGCTGTTCACTTGTTTTGATCAGTCATTTATCCATTTCTATCATTCGTTCCCCCAGTCAAATCATCACTTTACCCATCCAAATCCCTTGAACTTCATCTCGAGCCATTATCCAAATTGACCGAAGTGTCTGATCCGATCGTCATCATCAACATCCACTTAGGATTGTCATCCATCCTAAGTTAATCATTATCGTCGGCCCAATCAATCCATTTTCAATCTCAAAGTGGATTCGGTGCCGCAATCATCTCTTTATCATTTAATCCGATCAATCAACATCCTAAGTCACCTAGGGTAATCTCTGAATGGCGTTTAAAGTCCCTTTCATCATCCTATCCGATTCATCAGTCGATCTTATCAATCATCAATCAATCTAATCCAATCTAATCCAATCGCGTCCCTATTCAATCACCTTTGACCCAATCAATCTACTTCCACCTCGGAGCAGATTCGGTGTCAAGGTCATCCTTTAGTAATCAAATCCGATCATCAAAATCAATCCCATCGCATCATCTGATCATCCTAATCTGAGCTTTAATTCAATCCCAATCTGAGCTTAACCTAAAATTTCAGCTTGACCTTTAGTCTGTTCCCATCGAAAACCATCCTCCATCCCTTTCATCATTATGAATCCTTATTCTCCATCAATAGTAGTCAAGGGAAACCCTAATTATGTCAATGATGATAATGAAAGTCTTGTTGATCAAGAGGTATACGACATAGATCCCCTTGACACTATCATTGCTAGTAAGCTTTCTCCACCCACATTCCAAAATCCAATCACCCCATCAAGTTATCCATCATGTCTTCATCTATGCCTAATCCACTCCTTCCTTTGACAAAGGGATGTCCATCCATATCCTTCATCTACATCATCCCCTTATCCTAGTTTTCCATCCAATACCCCTGCCACTATCCTCTTATCTCAATCCTTCATCCACATGTACCCACTACCCTAATCTTCCATACCAATCTGCTCAGCCCATACATTCACACCTTCCTATCCTAGTCAAACACACCCATCAACTTACCCTAATCCAACATCTGCATCTACCTATATTAATCCAACACTTGCATCTTCCCATCCTAATCCACCATCCCAATACCTTTATTCCAACACGCCGCCCATATCTTCTACCAACGATCCACCGTCCATGTCATCCTATCCTAATTCCCCATGCCCATATCCTCACCTTAATCCTCCATCCAGTCACTACTGGATTTGACACCATTTTTCGACGGGCGTTCGTCAGTTGTTCAACAAATCTTTGTCGGAAGCGCAACGCAATGGCGAAAATCTTTCCGTCGCTATTTTTTCGTCGCAAGGTCGACAACAAATTAAAAGTCAAAATAACGGCGAAGAATCGTCGGTCGACAACATCATGAAATACCTTGGGATTTCGTCGGAATATGGACGAAAACTTTGTTTATCCACCGATGAATTACACCAAAAGTTTTTCGCCGGTTCAACGAAATGGGCAAGCAGTAGCATTGAAACAACAAAAGACGTTCGCGGAAATTGCAACGATATACTCAAGTAGTAGCATCGAAAGAACACCAAGAGTTCATCGAAAGTGCGACAAAATTAGCAAGGAGTAGTGCCGGAAGAACACCAAAAGCTCGTCAAAAGTGCGACAAAATTAGCGAGGAGTAGCATCGGAAGAATGTCAAAAGTGCAATGAAATTAGCAAGGAGTGGTGCGGGGAGAACGCTAAAAGTTCGTCGAAAGTGCAACGAAATTGGCAAGGAGTAGCGCCGGAAGAACACCAAACGTTCGTCGAAAGTGCGATGAAATGGGTAGGGAGTTACGACGAAATCGTCGTCGCAGCTATAGCAACTTCGTCGAGCCTTTATTTTGATTTGTCGATTAGTGTCATTGAAATTGCGACGAAGAAGCAAAATTAAAAAAATAATAATAATAATCGTGGAAATGTGCCATTGCGGAGACTGACGACTGATCATACATACAAACTGCATATTGGTTTGATGCTTCAAACGATGCATTTCTTATATTGAAAAGTGCATTACCTTATTGAGCTTCTCTTTGTTTTGAGTATAGTTTAAAATTCTCTACTTAACAAGGCCAACCAAGTGACGGTGGAAGCTCATTTGCCCCCTCCCCCCCATCACATCACTCTCGATTCCCCATACCCAATCATATAACATTAATCATTGATTCATCAATAACATATAACATTCATTCATTCATCCATTAATAACATATAACATTCATTAATTAACATATTCACATTCATTCATTAACATATAGCATTCATTCATTCATCCATTAATAACATATAACATTCATTAATTAACATATTCACATTCATTAATTAACATATTCACATTCATTATTTTAGTTTTTACATATTATCAAAAATATAGTTGTCATGATATGATTACAATCACTTTTTTTTTGTTT
>VDFB02105785.1:287256875-287270323 GCA_007258455.2 Sequoia sempervirens | reverse complement strand
GTTTATGGTTTTCCTTGATGAGAAAATCCCTAATCCTTATGATTTACAATGGCACTTCTTTGATGTCACTTGGATTTTATAGAAAGTTATTTGTTATGTTTCAATTTCAAGATGGTGATAAGAATTCTGGTTCAAGCTATGAATACTATTTCTGTGTCTAACAAAGCTTGTAAGGTGGTATTCTTTGTCAGGATGGTTCTCTTTGCATTTCACAGGCTTTCACTTATCAACATGAGTATGGCAGGGTCTCCCCAATCCACTTTGAAATGTCTGAGTTGCCTATCGGCAAGACATTTCTAAGGTTATGTCGATTGAATTTAACATTTTGGCAGCTTTCAGCGTAATACTGTTCGTTGTCTCAGTGACAATAGTTATATCAGCCTAAGTTAAATCTGTCGGCATGTGGTCTCAGCGATATTGGTTTGTCACACCGACCGACATAGGAAAGAATCTCTATCGGCATGAGCTTGGCCGTCGGGCTGAGGTCATAGCGAAAAGGTTATGTCTCTCCAACTAATGCATGTGGATGTCTTTCGGCAGGAGTGTTGTAATCGACATATGGTCTCTCCGAAGAAATATTGTCTTACCGACTGTGTTCAAAAAGGTCTTATTGGCAAAAGTTTTTGTTCGGTATAATGTCATAACGAACCCTGTGGGTGTCGCCGATGGAAAATATTAAGGGCTCTCGATGAAACATATTGTGTTCGATATAATATCTCTCTGACTGTGGAAAGTCATGGTGAAGGCGAATGAAAGGCTTTCGGTGAAAGGTTGGTAAAGTCTTAGCGACTCAGAGTGAATAAAGTCTTTCGGTGAAACTTAATGTATTCTATGAAACGTCTTCCTGACAACATTAGGTTACAGTGACAGTGTTAAAACAAGATAGAAGGCTCGTCGATAAGAAAAACCATTTGTCACAGTGACCAATGTGTATCATGTGAAGTAATGGTGAAACATGGAGCAATCTATATAGTGTCTCCCCGACTATGTATAGTCTCGGCGACTTGGAAATAATAAAGACCTTCGGCATAGGTGTTGAATTTTCATGGCGACAATGTGTATCGAATGTCTTTCGGAATGACAAAGTTTGTTCTCCAAGAGGTCTCCCCGAAAGTTGTCTGTTACAGCGATTGTGAATGAAACTAAAAGGGCATCTCGGTAAGAAGTTTCCTCATGTCTCAGCGAAAGAATGTTTTACTAAGGAAGACCATCGGCGTAGCATGTTGTATTCGATATATCTTCTCTCCAACTCTGGTGGTTCTTGGTGAAAGCGACAACCATAAGGTTGTCTGGCAACGTTAGAGTTGCCTACGGCATAACGTGTCATCATTTGAATTGAAAAGATTAGGGCAAACTTTTTGAGTTTATTCTCTTAAGCTGGGTATCGAACCCTAACCTGGCCGCCATCATGAATGTTTACGTTTCTATTGTTGCTGACTGTAACGGCTTCTACAAAGGTCTATGGAAGGTTTGTTTGATGCACCTCTCTGGTTGGATGCTCGATAGTGGTTGATGGAGCCATGGGAGTTACAGATTTGTCTGAGAAACAATCTCACAAGTTTCAGAAGCTGGGTGAAACGGCTCTTGTTTTGGTTGGTTGTTCTACCGTTACTTCTGAAGTCTGTTACTTTTCTGGCATTTATAAATAGGTGCAGAAAACTAAGTTTTTTGTTCAGCTGTTATTGTAATTCTGAGATTATCACTCTTGAGTTGTATGAAAATGTATGATAAAACTTTGCAATAAAAATCTGAATAAAAATGCAAAGATTGTAAATTTCTTTTCTATGAGGTATTTTAGGGATTCAATTATTGAATCTTTAAAGTATTCTGTAGACGAGAAAACAAAGAGATATGTGCTTAACTGAAAACAGAGAAATCCTCTGAATCATTACTATTGTTCAAAACATAATTTGAGGGGTTGGTACTCCTTGAGATAGATCTCTAAATGAGGGGTTGATGCTCCTTGAGTGGGTGCTCAAAAATCAGCCTATAAGGCATTGTGAACAGTTGATTAAAAGATTAAGCCTGGAAGGCATATAGGTAGTGGTTTTTATACCCCGGGAGGGTTTGTGCCTCTTTGTTCTTCTGTGTTCTCTCTGGTTTATTATGCTGCTGTTGTTTCAGTTCACTGTTGAGTCATTATTTTTCTCAGTTCTGTTTATGAATGATTACATTCAACTCATGAATGCTCTAATCAGAATGATATTGAGATCAAATCTGAGCTGTGTGTTTAAATATTTTAAAATTCGGTCAAATAGTTAAGACACTGATTCACCCCCCCCCCCCCCTTCTCAATGTCATTTTAACTCCAACGGTTGGAACTAGGAGCAAGAGTCTCAATTAGTAATGGTGACAAAAAAGGGGCCAAACTTCAAACATACTAAGTATCACCATATGTAATAGGTTGAAGGATAACAACAGTCAACCAATTTACTTTTACTGAATAACATAATTTCTAAACAGTGTTTAAAAGCCTAACAATATGTCCTCTTTTTCCAATAGGAATTAAAAGCCACAAGACTAATGAATGTTCAACTTTCCACATAGGGGAATCATGTTGCAAAACCAATCTATACGGTACGTCTAAGCATTTAGCTTTTAAATCTACTAATTTCACCAAATTCTATAACTTTGGTGGTTGAAATATACGTTTGAGTCTAGTCTTATAATTTTCTTTTGCTTTGAACTTTCTTTATCATAAATTCATTTTTCAAGTTGTGTCTCCAAAGTCCTCCATTTCTTAAAGGACACACAACTTGAAATCTGATGAGGAAGATAAAATTTAAAGTTAGAAGAAAAGCTTGATTTTTATTAAGATTTTCCAAGTAAATAAATATAGCTAATATAAAGATTACCCATTGCAATTCAAATTTCATTTTGTAGTGTTTGAAGATTATCTTTCGCAAAATGCCCCCAATAGTTATAAAATCAATTGAGATCAATGAATCAAAGTGTCATGGAAATCAGATTCTTCAAGTACTAGGAATTTACCTGTTTAAAAATGGTACTGGTACCAAAGCCTTGAAATCCAAGCAATAGGAGCTTTTGAATCTTTTTTTGTTCCAAGTAATCTAGGATAGATTTGCTTGAGTGGTTATTCACATCTTCTCTTGAGCCATTGGAACTCCCACGAGTAGTGGGAAATGAGAGCAAAGAGCATATCAACCTTGTTAATTCCTGCCTAGCAAAGATCATAAACTAGATGCTTCAAACTCACAACCAAAGCCATAAAATTTTAACAATAACAATGTAAAGATCTTGAGGAAATGAAAGCATGAACACATTACATAACCAAAACAAAGCTCAAATATTTTTTTTCAGAAATAAAAGGCGCACCTTGCCCCATATGTTTTCTTTGATATTATTTTGGCCTCCCTCCTCATATGTACCATCAGAATACACCCAAAAATGAGTGTCTCATGGACATTGCACTCCTACCAACTAGACGATAGAAGAAAATCATTTATGATGGGATCCAAATAAGCTTTAATTCACAAATGTGCATTTTACTGTTCAAACAATCCCAAATTCTTAGGACAAGAAACAACTCAATTCGTTGCTTGTGTGTTTGAATAAAGTCACAACTGGAGCAAAACCACATGCCTAAATTTTTGAATCATGTGTGACAATGTAAATGGAAAAAAGAATGGGACAACTTGGTGTTTGAGGAGAAACAACTAGGACTTGTCACTACCAAACAACTCAGTCTGCTACCAGTATCTGATTCTAGACTCTTGTAGTTTTGAATAAAAGCCTACATCAAAACTCCAACTCTAGCTATTTCACAAGAACAACCAAATTTAGAAACTAACAAACTGGATGTCAACATACCCATAATTGTAAAGACCAATGCCCAAATTTTAGTGTTTGAATTGAAATATCTAGTGGTAAGAAAGAACTTTTAAGACATTTTCATCACTATTCCATTCTTTGAATTATGTAGATAAGAACAAAAAAAATAAAAATACTATGTCTAATCAAGATTTGACAAGCTTCTTAGCAATTTGGTATGTTACCCAATCATGCATGTAGCATACATGAAATCAGAAGTATTATCTAATATGTCATAGTTTATAGAGAAATCATTCTTAACACAATAAAAAATGGCCTAACTGCATATAGATTTGAAAAGTAAAATTAACTGAAACCATGGAAAGTGACTTAGCACAAGATTCTACACAAATTGTGTTTGATGTGGAAAAATGGGCAAAGGATGCAACCCTAAATTAGGCGTCGTGCTTTCACTTCTCCATTTTGGCGGGCTACCTTGAAAATAAGGTTTCGACTTTCACTTCTCCATTTTAGCGGGCTATGCCTATCTTGACGAAGGTTTTAGAGTATGTTTATTAAAATGAAAATTATGGCCAAGATTTTAATAATGAGCACATTTTGACATGTTAAATACATATATAAAATTATTACCAACAATTTCACCTTGGTGTGCAATAGGTACGCCAAAGAGGTATGAAAGGTTAATTAGAGAAAATTTTGGTGTATTTTTTCAGACATATGTGTAGTACATGAGGTCAATTGGTAGGTCATTTAGCAAATGATGTTGTTTATGTAACAAAGGTCTCAATTAACATTCACTCAATAAATATATATTTTAAATATAATTTTTCATTAGAAAAAATTATATATTTGTAATAGTAAATTTATTATAGGAGTTCAGTTTATTTTTTCTCTATCCACCTCTCTATATCTTATCTATATCTCCCTCTCCATTTTATGTCTTTCTCTCTATATATGTTATCTCTATCTCCCTCTCTCTTTTATGTCTTTCTCTCTCCATAAGTTTGTCCAGGTCTATATCAAATGTCATGCTACCTTGAGCATAACTCCCCAAGGACACATACCATTCTTGGATTTTTGGCATGAAACAAGTAATCAAAATTTAGTTTTTCTTTTCTCTATCTCTCTTTCCCTTTCCATCTCTTATATTTCTCTCTCTTGTATTATCTCTCTTTTTTTTATTCCTTTCTCTTTCAATATTTCTTTCCATCTATATCTCTATTCCTCTTTATCTCTCTACCTCTATATTTCTTTGTCTCTATCTCTTTATTTTCTTATCTCCATCTTTATCTCTTCTATTATAATTTAACTAATTTATATAATCATACTTGTAAACTATTTGTAATATCATTATTTTCCTCTAGTAAATGTAGAGTATGTAAACTTATAAGTAGCTTAGTATATATTTGAGAATTGTATGCATATTTATCTTCCACACTACATAGTTGGGCCCTTTGAGGAGTTGGGCATTCAATTTAGAAGAAACTTTGGTGTTCATATGATGACACCACAAAACAAAATATTTATTCCACAAAAAATATTTATTAGTAATTTTATTTGTAATATTTTATTATTAATTATGGTGGGCTACGATTGAAAATAAGGTCTTGATGAAGGTTTAGAGTATGTTTATTAAAATGAAAATTATGACCAAGATTTTAATAATGAGAACATTTATTTAGTCATTTAGTTGTGATTTTACCCGATGACCAAATTAGTCACTTATAAATGACCAAATTAGTCATTTATTTACCAAATTCTACTAGTGTTAGTCGTGTCACTAAACTTTTTAGTCATGTATTCATTTATTTTTCAAATTCTACTAGTGGTGGAAAAAAAAATTAGTCTAACACATTTATTTGTGTGTGCAGGATGATTTTAGATTTCTAATGAGTTGGTTTTGTAGGGTGTGGTTCCTAATGTTGTGATTTTACAGGTTACTACATTAGAGGTTTCATTCTCTTGCTTAGCAATGTTCTACATCATCTACAATATCCTTTTGGGTATCCTTTTTCTAGGTGTTATGATTTTGTTTCATGTACTTTAGCTTGCATATACACATAGTGTCGTACGACTGTTAAAGTGGGGGCTAAATGTAGCATCATAAATTGTGCTCCCTAAGGGTGAAAGCAAAATTTCATGCTTTATTTGATGCTCACTTTGGTTTCCACTCACTTATTAAATTTTAAAACCACTTTCTAGCCTTGACTTTACCCTTCAACTCAAAATAATGTGTTAATACTTCCCTAAAAA
Source organism: Sequoia sempervirens (assembly GCA_007258455.2). NCBI lineage: Eukaryota > Viridiplantae > Streptophyta > Pinopsida > Cupressales > Cupressaceae > Sequoia > Sequoia sempervirens. Next base: position 287,264,278 of record VDFB02105785.1, on the reverse strand, counting down.
CACCTTTTTTATCACATTATACCCTTTTAACTCTAAAAAACACTCAAATTTTGGATGAGTGATAATTAAGAAGACCATAAAATTTTGGATCACATTTTAATATTTATGAAACACATAGACAAAGGAAAGGGCACCATATTCCAATTATTTTTCCCGATAAAGTATGTCCTAAATTTATGTCACTCTTTATCTTATGTGGCATGAATTCAAATTTGATATTTGGCAGTAAATTAATCTTGAAATTCAAATTTAAATGAGTTGGACTACACTTTAATTTATTCCTATGCATCCCTATTTAAACATGAATCATTATTTCAAAAATTATGCAATCACAATTATAGTGAAGCTCTGCCAAAATTGACATCCTATTCTACAAATTTACAAGCAATTTTTCATATTTATCAATTGTATCATAACGATTGGAGTTTGAGGCCAATGAAAGGAAAAGTTGGAATCTAGGGATTTTGGATAGCTTTGGCTTCTTTCAAGCACCTAATGACTTGAATTCCAATGATTTCTCATCTTGAGACTTTGATCACCTTGCTTCCCTAAGTAAGGTATTTGAGCATATTGATTTTCCCTTGAGTATTTGATTTTCTCTTGGGTTGAATATTATATTTCATGATTGTTTCATTTAGGAATCCCCTCTAACACACTTGAGTAGGGTTTCACATTTATTTTGTATATCATAGCTCGTTATAGCCTTAGATGCACTTAAGGTTCAAATCACCCACTTTTAACTATCAACAAATTGACTATTCATGGAGGTAGGAATACTGAAGTGGGGGTTTAACCAAGGAAAACTCCTATATAGCCACCCCTTTCCTTCTCTTTGTTGTGTTTTTGCAGGTTTAGATACGAAAAATGATAGATTTCAAGATATGAAAATACAATGCAAACCTACAACTTCCAGATCAAGATTTGAATGCTCAAAAATATTCACTTTCAAATTAGGGAACTCTCGCCCTTGTTTACCTATTTTAGGTCTTAATTGTTGTCACATGTGCCCCTTTGTCTACTCCTCTCGAATCTGTAAATATTTGGTCAATTTTTTTATCAATGTGAATCATTCATTTTTTCAAATTAAGTCTTCATAATAAATTAGGTTAATAAAATCATATTCAATCAATCAATTTTCTTTGCAACAAAGGAACTAATCCTAGGGAATATTGGCTCTTCTTTAAGGTTGTTAGTCAATATCAACACCCTTGTTGGTTTGTGTTCCAATGTTAATCCAGAAAGGATTGATCTGGGTTAATCTATTAGTTAGATCTAGGATCTCCTTTTCCCACTTAACAATTGTTGCAAGTTAATGTTATTTTCTTCAAATCTACTACATATTGAATGATTACAAATTGAAGAATATCATAGAGAGGTTTTTTTCATTTTCTCCTAGTGGTGAGGTTGTCGATTTTTCCCCTTATTCAATGCTTGGTTTTAATGTCTCTACTCCTCCTTTGGTGCCTACAACTTTTGCTTAAGATTTCAAGTCTATTCCTTCTCTCTCTCTTCATGTTTCTCGCCATCTTCTTAGTTTCAAATCATCCTCAGTTGTGGTATGTGGTTAGGATACAGTTAAAAAGGAGAATTTCTACCAATGTCAAGGTTTGTGTGCAGATTCTCCAACCTTTCTTATTCTCTTCCCAACTTTCACAAGTGGCCACATTAGACTCTTGGAGGCCCCTAGTGGATGGTAATATTAAGCTTTTCCCTTGTGCTAAAATCTTTTTATTTCTTCCTTTACCTCTTTTCAAGACTTAAACTTGGTTTTGGCTAAATTGTGGGTTTGGGAGAGCACTCTCTATTGGTCAAACCCTGGAAAACCTCCTTTAATCCCCTTACTAAACCACTCTACATGCATTTAGTGCGGGTTAGAATTTTGAATCTCCCAATCCAATTTTGGGATGATTCTTGTTACAAGGCTATTGGAAACTCTATTGGTCATTTTTTGAAGGTTGATGATTCTACTTCTTGCTTGAGGCACTCTAGTTTTCCTCACATTGTAGTGGATATCAACATCTTCAAGCCTCTTTATAGGGATGTGGTTCTAATGGCTGGTGATAGACCTTGGTCTCAACCTCTTAATTATGAGGGCCTCCATTTTAGATGTCATCGTTGCTTTGCAACTAGTCACTTGGCTTTGGATTGATCCATCTTATGCCACAAAAGCCCTACTACTTGGTGGAGGAATTTTATTGGGGATCACTTGACTGTTCATGCTCTTGAATCTTCGGTGGATGTCTCCTCTAAGGATACTAATTATCTTTGTCCTGACCTAGATTTTGTGTGCCTTGTTGTCCCTTCTAGAGCTCCTCCTTCCCTATTCTCTCCTTTTTTGTCATCATTTTTTTCTCAACTCAAGTCTTCTCTTGTGGTTGATGATTTCCTTTCACCTTGTTGTCCTTTTGTTCCCCCTTCGAGTGATCCTCTTGAGGGGGTGTCTCCTCCCGATTCTCCTTTCAATGGGGATGATAGAATTGGTTGGACTATTGTTTGTATGAGGAAAGGTCTTTCTTCTACCTCTTCCCATTCTCATTCTTGTGTCATGATTGAAGATTAAATTGAATAGGGTTGGTACCCTCTTTTCTCACTTCTCTATGGTTATTTGCTTTGGTCAAAATATTTTCTGGTCTTTGGTTGGTTTTCCTAGTCTCATTGTTGGTGAGACTCATCCTTCTTTCCTTTAAGGTTTTTTTTATGATAGGGTCCAAGCCCTTTTCCCTAGTTTACCTAGTCAAAACATTTATTATTTATGAATTTAATATTATACAAAATAATATATATAAAAACATATATAATATATATAAACACATATATAACTATTTATATATGATTTATCTATATATAAATTTATTTAATTTATTATATTATAATATGATATTTTGTAATTCTAGTGTTATAAAAAAATTACAAAATTATTCAATAAAGAAAAATCGTAGAAACAAATTTTGTTTGCAATTTACAAATCTAGTTAACTATAATTTAAACATATGATTCAATTTTAGTTGTAAACAAGGTTAATATTTGTTTTATCAAATTTTATATTAATTATTGAACTTAATGATGATGTGAAAGTATTTCCTAAAACCCACTCAATTATTCTAATTAACATTGTTAAATTTGTTTCCAAATGCAAAATTGTGAATTTCACCCTTTTGAATAACAAGTTCTAAATGTATTTTGTCTATTAGAATATTTATTCATTTATTTTCTTTCCCAAGCACATCTTGGTACAATGATAAACATACACTTCTTTCCTTGATTTTATACAACTTAAAAATTCAATGCATACCAATTTTCAAATTGCAAACCATAGTCAAAAAATATCATGGGTTCATAAGACTTTACTAATCACACAAATACAAACATTTTTCCTTCTTTCAAATCCATAGATTGGGTAATCCCAAGATAGCCTCTAGCCTTATCACATAGTCTCGAAAAGTAAACAATAACATGTACCAATGGGCTCTCCACCCAACCATAGGGTTGAAAACTCAACCCACCCATGAGCTAGGGGTCGAATATCTTTCTAAGGTGTACACACACATCACATGCCCAAAAACAATATTTAGATAATTACAACACAAAGCATCCCCACTTTTCCAACAACTTCAATACACAACCTCCCCTTTTTCCATACCCTTAATTCCTTCATAATATGCAGATTAATGGATGTTCATATCAAATATTAGACCATGTGGGTACTCATACCCAAAATATTAAACCTCACTCAAACCCCAAACACAAGGATAACCTAACTCTCTCAAGAGGAGATCTACTCCACACAACTAATAAGAACAATACAACCCAATCATAAATTATTCCCCACACAAAAACACCACAAAAGAAACAACATTTTCTTTCCACAGAGATCTTGTGTAGATCTCACACAAGATGCTAACAATCAAAACATTCATTAACAAAAATATTGCAAGAAGGATTAAACCCTACCTTGAAAATTCTCTCCACAAAATGGTAGAAGTTGTTAAAGACTCTCCAAGCCTCCCCCCTTTGATCTCTTCTCTTCTATACTCTCTTCTCTTCCTCTCTTCTCCTAGAATTTACTCTACAATAATGAAATTTCTAAGAAAACCAAGAAGACAACCATATGAAAAATCCCCCTCCACTCAAGAAGAAAGAATACATATAAAAAAGAGGAGAAACTACCTCTCCTAATCACCCAAACCACCAACTAACTCCCATTTTCGCCACCCTTTTTAAATGGGGATTTTAATGTGGTTATAAACACTTAAAAATGTATGTATAAGGTTTAATAAACCCTTTGCCCCTATACCAAGCACCTAGGTTTATTTTTAAATGATAAAAAAAATATTTTTCAAAAAAACCACATAAATTCCCAAAAAGGAAAATTACTATAAGATACTCAAAAGAATAATAAGAATAAGACTTTCTCACAATTAAATGAAATCACAACACATTAAACCACACAAAAAACACACACACAACACATGATATTATTTCCTCCATACGAGTTAAGATTGGTTATCACAAGAAATAATACAAATGGAAGTAGCTATGTGACCCTGAAATTCTATTAGTGACTTTACCTACTCAATCAACCATAGGTGTTAGTATATCATAAAAAAAATAAAATCCAAAGAACCAATAACTAATTCTTACATATATCAACAATATATTTTCAAATCAATTATTACTTCCCAAAAATCCTTATCTACAATAATCTTCAATGAGATCACATAAAATTATATAATCAGATAAACCATCACAAATGAAGATTTAACTTATTAAATATCATCTCAATAATATCTATTTGCAAATTTCACAAAAGTTAATCATTTAATAATCACAATATAATTTCCACTAGAAATAATCAATTTAAATCTATCATATATTCAATATCCCATGATAACCAAAACAAATCATATAAGCATAAGAACATAAACTATGTATATGAAACAAACTATCATCCATAAAACTTGTATAATTTCCAATCATAGAAAAACATCGAGCAAGAGTTATAATATAATCAATAAAACATAGATTCAACGGGGATGGAAAAAGGTGGGATCTCACAAGTGACACCAATAAAAATCTTGCACCATTCCCTTCTCTTGAGCACGCACCATCAAAATGCATGTTACAAATGTATTCAATTTTAGAATATTGATATGAAGGAAAATAATTAGGGTCTACCTAATTTTCAAACTCACCATCATAATGTTCAATGAACAATTTTGTTTTGTGTCAAAGTAGCAAACCTCATTAATTACTTCATCTTATTCTAGTATAAATAGGTGTTTTACCTATCTAGTTGTCTAATAGGTCCTATTTACATGTTAACTCAACTTAGGTCCTAGGTATGTTTTTATAGAAGTCTTAGTTGTCTAGATAAGATATTATCACATCTTCTCTCTTTGGCTTTTATTTAATGCTCGTGTCCTAGGTCATTTAATAATGTTGAGGTAGTTGTCTCATTATACAGTATTAAGACACATTTCAAGATCTTGTCTAATCCTATCTCACATTCTTTCCTTTATAAGCAAGGCATCATATTTACATCCTATTCAATTGATTCTAGTCCAATATCATTGCAATCTAGAGTATTGCATATTGGCCATAATCTTGCATCTATTATTGTAAATTCATTTTCTTGATTTTCCCTCTTATATAAGGTTGTTTTTGGTTTTTGCAGGTGATCCTAGAGGCTTGAGTCCTTGAGTGACTCTACCACATCTAGATTCTCCACTATATGTAGCATTTTTTTCCTTAGGCAATTGGACTTCTTTTTTGTGCAATGGTTTGGTAGCATGAGAAAGGTCCATTTGGATGATACTACCAATTCAAATTTCTCACTTCCTAGACAATAACATATCTCACTTGGTCGAACAGTCAACTATGATGATTTCTATTGAAAAACATTTACTAAGGTATGTAGCAAGCTACATCTCAACACTGCTTACTATTCCAATTACATTTACTTCATGAGAATCCATGAAAAATATTTTCTATATGACTTCGAAACTTGTAGGCCTAATTGGTTTATGAATTCTAGAGGCATCATATTGTTGGATCACTAGTATAATTTGGAAAATAAATGACCACGTGACTAAAACTTTTAGTCACGTGACTAAAACTTTTAGTCACGTGACTAAAACTTTTAGTCACGTGACTAACACTAGTAGTATCTTGAAAATAAATGACTAATTTGGTCATTTATAAGTGACTAATTTGGTCATTGGGTAAAATCACAACTAAATGACTAATATCAGACAAATAAAAATGACTAAATATATGGCTAAATTAATGACTAAATAAATGACTATTACTCCTCTATTCTTTTTTCTTTTGAATTTGATCATAATCCATAGAGCTAATTAAACCCTCACGGGACCCCTACCTAAGTGGGCCATTTGTCCGCCTAGGTTGCTTGGTGCACCAAAAATACCTATTGCGTGGAAGGCATTGCCTCTCAGTGTAGTCTTAAGGCCTTCACATATTTTATAATTTTTTTTATAAACATTTACATTCTTTAACTTTTATTACTTATTATGTTAATGAATCGTTAATGTTTTTAACTATGATTTGAAGCCAATTTGATTTTCCTGTGGTGTTAGCATGTCAAATATATCAAAGAGCAATTGTGGTCAATTTCACTAATAAAATATGGTTTAAACAATCCAATTGCAATCAAAATGAAGAAATTGATTCACTTCTATCTTCGCTTGATGATATACTCGACCATCTTAATAATGTGAAATAGAAATAACAATTATGATCGCTTTTGGTATGCGAAAATTTTCTCTTTCAAGCTTTATATTGTTAATTATTTTTTAAAAATAGAATTATTTTATAATCTATGAAATCAATTGTGTGTGGATCATATTTATAGATGTTATTTTTTATACAAGTTTGAACTCTAGTAATTTTAGGAGCATATCATGCTTATCTTAATTTTCACAACCTATATTAAAATGCAATGTAGATAGATGAATTTTTTCCCCTAAAAATGAAGATTAATTTTTGCATGCCTTCCACACAATAGTTTTTTTGGGTGCATTTTAGCAATAGGTATTTTTGGTAGACAAAAAAAATTAAAAAAAGGTATTTTTGGTGCCTTGGTTGATCAGGTCGTGTATGCATTTGGAGGGAATCTTAGGCAGTTAATTTTTGGCGTAAAGCATTGTGATTTCACGTTGGAGGGAAGTTTCAAAGTTTAATCAACAATTTGGTATTTCAGCTCCCGCGCACGTTTAAAGGTTTTCCAATTGCAAGTTTGACGAAGGAAACAACCATTGAATGCAAAGAGTGGTGGTTTCTATTTTTGTAATGCCAGAGCTTGTTGAGCAGCATTTTCTGAGATGCAACACTAGTATCATTCAAGAAAGGGCAGAACATTAAACAAGGTTACAATCTAAAGGTAA